>JAVKPL010010178.1:0-418458 GCA_032173675.1 Gastrolobium villosum | reverse complement strand
TCCGGCCCTCCTGCCGCTAGAGGTCTCAACCCCTGGATTACTTGAACCTGAAATAAGCGCCCCAAATATGGGGTGAGATCTCTAAACAAGAAATCTCAGTAAGATAAGGGGTCCTCAAGGATCTTCCACCCCAAACTCACTTACATGTGCAATATAAGTTTAAAAGTAGTTCATTATCATCATTTCTAAAACAGTGCAATGAAGCAGATAATCATGTCATGTGTGTCAATACTATTCTACTGATCAGAAAAATGTAGGAATACGTCTATTACCCACACATAGTGTAAGACGCTACTTGCACTCACCCACAGCCTCACCATCTTGTATGATGTCACATACTCAGGCTTACTGTCTAAGTGGAACATCACAGACATATTATAAGACATTGCACATATCAGCTCAAAAGCATTTCAAGTGTAAAAGCATGTAAACACAACATGCATATAAACCATTCCCCCATGGGGTATGGTGGAACCACACAATTGCAAAACTGAGGACACGAAAGCTTACCTTGCAAGCTAGCTATCCAAGCCAAAAGTCCACACAAGCTCAAAGCCCAAACACAGCAGAATCACAATCTGTTTCGGACCAACAATTATATCAATAATCATACTCAACAAGCATATGACACAAACACAACGCCTATCCTTTACATTTTACGTCTTTAGGCTTCTCACAAAGCCACAAGCTCTTAATCACTTAGATTATGACTTATTTTAATTATTACAAAAGTCTCACCTCAACAATCTAGGGTCTATAAACCCAAAACAGCCTTATGTATGAACAATACAGCTACTGTTCTTCGAAAACCCAGAATATCCAGACATTTGTCGGGGCAATATCTGGATATGCATATCCGGACATCATATCTGGATATCCATATCCGGATATCTCAAAGCCCATATCAGGATATTTAGCGACAGAATGCAGTTTCTGCATTTCGCAAGATATCACTCCAAAGGTTCGGTTTTTAATCCATTAAAACGTTCAAGCATGCATTTTTACCCTCTTTTAGGTTCATATACAGGTTGGTTACTTGTTTAGCTCATTAACATGCCAAGGCTCAACCTTTAAACCAAGAAAACTTATGATCAAGTTAAGAAACATACCCAAGGCTCCAAAACAGAAGCTAGAGTTGCTCTTGGAGCTCTCTAAGAAGCCTCGACAATCTGACTTTGCCAAGCCACGAAAATGGTAATCAAAGGTGGTTTCTTTCTCACCCAAGATCACTTCTTGGAGCTTAAAATGTAAGAACAAGGCTCCTACAACTCCACTCTCAAAGGTCAGCCACGAACTCCTCACCAAACAGAACCCAAACTCAACAATGAAGTCTCTCTCCCACTCCCAATGCAAGCTCTCACAATCACCATGTGTTTAGATGAAGAGACCAAGGAGAAATGGCACCTTAGACTCACAAGAGAAGAGGAACAAGAAATGGAACAGTGAATGGAGAAGCTGGTCAGCCACCCTTTCACGTAGCACAAAATGCCTAGGGTTTTGTGCAAAATGTTATATTTATAGTCAGTTTAAGGTTAATCACACTGTATTAGCGCTAATTTCTACGCTTACCATTTTAATCCCAAACTTAGGATTCTGAACCTACTCAATTTTACAAGATTTGTCATATTTTTATTTTATTTTTCGGAGCACCTTTCCGGTACGCGCTTTTCCATAGCCAGTATCAGTTCTGGCACCAGTTCTCATTATTTTAACTTGAAACTTGTTTTACACGTTCTACATATTATTCTAAGAATATTCATGCACTTATTATACTTTTCCGGGATACTTCATCGGTACGCATTTATACCGAGTAACAGAACCGGTATATGCACTTTTCGTCCGAGAAACGACTTTCAACATTATTAATCACTTACTATGATTAGTTAGGCCTTCTCATAATTATTAGAGTCAATTATGAAATTATTTCCTAATTCTCATATTTAATTAATTAATTTCCTTAATTAACGGTGCGGGTTCTTACGGTATGCTTGCTAACGCAGGGTTGAGAAAAATAAAATTGCTTTCAATTACTTGTGGCTATAATATACAAAGATTTGTAACAAAGGGAGAATTTAGCATTTATTTCTATTTCTTTTTTTCTTTTTCTTTTTGATAAACACATTTATTTCTATTTCTTAAGAGTACATACGATGATTATGGTGAGGCTTAATTTTATTTATAAATTACATGAAACATGACTCCCCAAAATGTGCGGTCGATATCAACGGATACTATATATGAGCATGGTGAAGTTAGAGATCATAAACAGTAGGAATCAAACACAAGCCGCTTTCCCTTCCAACCGCCATTCCAAAGTGTTCAGTCATATCAAGATCCTCAGGTTTCATCCGATTTGGGAGTTCCCAGTTAAAGTGATAGAGTAAGAGAGCCAGAGGAAGCAGAACGCTAGCTAAACCAAACGACATGCCAGGGCACATTCTCCTTCCTGCCCCAAATGGAATATACTCAAAGTTATTCCCTTTGAAATCAATGGAACTGCCCTCGAACCTCTCTGGCATAAACTTATCAGCATCAGACCAATATTCGGGATCTCTTCCAAGTGCCCATGCGTTTATCATGACTTTAGTCTTTACCGGTATGTCATACCCTTCAATGTTGGTAAATTCTGTGCATTCTCTTGGGATCAACAAAGGAGAAGGTGGGTGTAACCTCAATGTCTCTTTGATCACTGACTTTAAGTAACCAAGTTCATCTAGATCAGTTTCAATGATTATGTCCTTTCCTCTGAATGCTTCTCTTAATTCAGCTTGTGCCTTCTCCCTCACTCTCGGGTTTTTCATCATTTCTGACATAGCCCACTCTATTGTTGTTGATGAAGTATCAGTTCCAGCGGCGAAAACGTCCTGGATTAACAATTGATATATTTTCAAGTTATACAACTATCAAAGAAGGTTATATTTACAAACATTTTGTTTACTAACTACATTATGTATTCTTGAAAGTACATCAGGTTATATATTATGTACTTCCGTGAATACATAGTATAAGTTTTAAAATTTTGTAAAAAAAGTTTATAAACGAAGAGGAGGGATATTCTTACTACTAATATTTTCCACTACCAATTTACTATCTATCTGATCATTATTGGATCAACATTTTCTCTCTCTTCAAAAATTTGTTAACATTTTCTCTCTTTGATCCAATGATGATTAGATTGGTAGTAAGTTGGGAGAGTGACCAAAGTGCCACGTTTTGACAAAAAAATTACCAGACTGCCACGCTAACAGTAAATTTTGCCAAAATGACACGCGGCATAATTCGCTACACAATGTAACGAATTATGCATGTAAGTAATTCGTTACACAGTGTGGCGATATATGCCACGTCAGAACAAAAAATGCCACATGTCAAATTTTGACATTTTGGCATAATTCGCTACCTTCGGTAGCGAATTTCTAAAAATTTGACACGTGGCATTTTTGGTTCTGACGTGGCATATTTCGCGACACTGTGTAGCAAATCACTTGCATGCATAATTCGCTACACTGTGTAACGAATTATGCCGCGTGGCATTTTGGCAAAATTTACTGTTGGCGTGACAGTTTGGTAATTTTTTTGTCAAAACATGGCAAAATGGTCGCTTTCCCTAATAAGTTAGTAGTGGAAAATTTTGGTAGTAAGAATATCCTCTTACTTCCCTATATTAAATAATACATTGGTTTGTGTATTAAAATCATCAGCAACTCATGATATTAGATGATAGTAAATTTTCAAAAGTTGTAACTATATGATTAGTTTAAATACTATCCGGACATCTCAGAAGTTGTCAACGTGTATTAACAGTTGTTGCTTGTGGACATACATCAAGAGGTGTTTTTTTTTTAAGAAATATTTACATGGGGTGCAAATAGTTCTGCCATTAATTTTGTGATGTGGTTAAAGGGAAAAATTGTAGGAAATTAAAGAGGAATAGCTAGACCAGTTTCAGCTATAATTGAAAAAAATAAAAATAGAAAATAAAAAAAGAGCTTTGTTACTAACCCAAATTACAGCTTTGATGTTTCTGGTTGTTATTTCGATCTCAAGGCTGCAACTTTGTTGGATTCTCAAAAAAACATCAACAAGATCTTCCTGCTTTGCATCACCCTCGACTTCTTTTGCTCTTGCTTGCTTTTCTCGATGCATTGTGACAATGTTTTCTAAGATTTGGTCTGCTCGCTTGTGAATCTTCTCCAATTTGGGCTTCAACCCAGTTAGTATATGTAGAGGTTTCATTGAAGGAAACAAATCATCCAATTCAAATCCTCCATTCAGTGCTATTGATTCTCTGACCAAAGAGACAAACTCATCTTGGTCTTTAGATTTGTTACCAAATGCTGACCTTGAAACAGAAGAACTTATCATTGAGAAAATTCTACTAGTAAGATTGATTGTTGAGCCTGCGGATGACCGAATTGATTGTATGAATTTTGCGGTCTCATCTTCTCTAACATAAGAGAAAGACTGAACCCTCTTGGAACTTAAAAGCTCTAGCACACATATTTTCTTCATTTGTCTCCAATAATCACCATAAGGAGCAAAAGCGATATCCGTTGATCCATAGGCCAAAATTTTAGGAGCAAGAAGTTGCGGCCTATTCACAAAAGCCATATCATGGGTTTTCATAATCTCCTTGGCCAACCTGGGGGAGGATACAACAACTAAAGGAATTTCACCAAGTTGTAGGTGCATGAGAGGTCCATATTTATGGGAAAGTTTTCGAAGAGTATGATGTGGAAGTGAACCTGCAAGTGCTAGTTGATGCAGGTTGCCAATGAGAGGTAACTTCGTTGGGCCTGGGGGCAGTTTGTGAGCGAGACTTGACTTTGGCTTGTAATATTTTGCAAGCCAATGGAAAAGCAAGAAAAGAAAGAATGGAATAACAACGATGGATAGTTGAGCTTCCATGGCATTAAGGGGATACTCAACTCTTTACTCTCAAGTGTCTATATATTTTGCTGAGTTGCGCGCTGGTTCTTATTTATAGAATCTTGAATCTATGAGGACAATGGTTTACACCCGATGCGAAAAATTGAACCAGTCCATGATATTAACTAGCTAGCTAGGTAGGTTTCTTTTTCTTTTTTTGTGAGATTTGTTTTTACAAAACGTTAAAGGGTTTAACTAGCTAGCTAGGTAGGAGTTTTTGTTTTTTTATATTTAAAAAGAAAAGAAAAATTAATTGTGAGATTTGTTTTTACAAAACGTGTAGCAAAGTAAAACGTTAAATAAAAAAAGGGGGCTATATTTTCTTGAGCAGTAGAAGATATCAAATTTTCCTGCACATTCATGGGAAACCGTGTAAATAGTTTTTTCTTTTTATCTTATTAGTTTTATTTTTGTTACGTTACATGATGTAAGATAATCTTCCTACACACATAATTTTATAGGTCTCATCTCTTGATTTTTTCTCTCTTCTTTCTTCTCTCTCATCTCTCTTCCCAAATATGTGGGTAGGTTTGTTACGTTACATCATGTAACATAACAAACATAAAACCCTTTTATTAAATAGTGGGACCCACTTCAAAAAAAAAATGTATGTATTACATAAGAGATCAAATTTCCTGTCACCGAAGAATATGATTTGCCAAAAAAAATATTTGTAAGAATTCAGTGTTTTCACTTAAACTAATGAGAGAAATCTAAAATTCGATTTTTACTGTCTTCATTTAAATAAAGAAATTAATTTTCTTATATTACATCGTAGAAAAGAGTTTTTTTATGTTGTAGAAATAAAATTATAAATAAAACTCACAAATAAAAGAAGAGAAAAAATAAAAAAATAATAATCTCTTTTTTATGTGTGTAAAATTTTTATTTCTCCTTTGCAACATAAAAATAATGCATACACTTTTATGGTCGCTATCATCTTCGTAAGACACACATATATATGAATAATGTTATACATAAGTGAAATATTGTGTATAATATTTGATGTATACAGTAACTATATTTATAATCACGATGCTAGTGACGACAGCAAAATAGGGAAATAATCTTTATGCCTATCCAATGATTTGGTGCTTCCTCTAATAACATTAATTTTTTCTTTTTCTTTTTACCCCTCCTATTTTTTCTTTTTGTCCAATTTTATCCTCTCATTTACACTAAAAAGACCACCTAAAGAATGGTGGTCCAGACCATAATAAATTCTCTCCCAAAATAGATGGCTTGTTTGAATTTTAACACAATATATCCAAAAGGTTTCAATTTCAAGAGAAGAAAACTTTCATGCAATCAAGTAACATCATGTATTATTTGTAATATATAGTAATAATATTAAAGTTACTTTTTCTTTATGCCCAATATTAGTTGACAATTTTTTGAGAAAAAAAAACTTTTATAATTACAATTATATACTACCCATAATACTTAATATTAATTCATTACACTTAGGGGACAAAGTAGGCCGGCCCACCCTATATTGACCAACAATTTAGTCTATATTAGGCTGTCTTGGCCTATTACATATAGTCAAATAGAACATACCCGAACTTTTAAAGAAGCCTATCTAGAAAGTAGGTGATACCTTTTTTTACATGTCGAGACTATAATCCTACAAATCGACCTATATCATTTATTTATTTTAAATAAAATAAAATAATATTATTCATAGTAATACCAAATGATGATAGTTCAATTGGTGCATGTCAGTTAAGTAGGTGGTGGAAGGACCTAGGTTCGTTCCATCACCAATACTCTTTGAGAGTTGCAAGAGATCTGTACCAATCTCTACAGTACTACAAAAATCAACATTATTGATGCCTATAGTTCTAACTTGGCTGAAGATAACATCCAAGCATTTATTCTTGTTTTTTGTTTTCTACATTTATAAATTGTTTGCCAACTTATGTAATCTTGGAATTATATTTGTAGGGGAGAGAAAATGAAGAAAAGTTTTTGGCTACTACGAGCATCATGATGTGTTTGTTGATTTATGTAGTTATTTTAATTTACATAGTATAGATTTATTTATTAGATGTGATGAAATATATGTTATTTAGTTTGTGCATTTTACTTTTGAAAATGACTTAAATGCAGATTGAGATGAGATTTATTGTGATTCATGGTTCTGTTTGGAAGTTAAAATTTTGATTTTTGTTTTAATAACAGAATTTGAATATTCTGTGAAATTGATTTATGATTCTGTTTAGAAGTTAAAAATAAACAGACTAACGGGTCAAGTCCGACCATTTATTTTGTTATAAATGGGCAAGATTAATAATTAGACTCGTACTAAATTTGAGCCATGCCAAATGAAATTTTTTTGACGTAAACTTAAATTTTTTTAGACAAAGGACCCGCCCAAGCTCTTTTTCATCCCTAATTACACTCCTCCTAAAACACGGGGGTTATATACTTATATTCCCCTATCAAAAAGCTAAGCGTACTACAAGTTGTCAGCATATTTGGCTTAGTATATTAAGACTTTTGAATTCTTATTTTTATCTCATGTAAAGCAGTTGCAGATATTTTGGGCAATTGAAATTTCAAATTATGGCCGACGAATAGTCGAATCTTATATAAATATTTAATTTCAATAGACAATAGACTACCCTTTTCCATCACTGTTCACTTTCCTATAAAACCTGCCTTTATACATAATTTAATATTAGGGGCAGATTTTGAACGTAGGTTAAATGTCTATTTTAAAATTAGGTCTCGTATACGTTAAATTAAAGTCATACAATTTGAATTACTTAACGAAGCTTAGTTTTAAAATAAATTTTATACATAATTCAAAATAATTGATGTATTTAATAAGCATATTATTATTTAATTAGTTTCTGTACTAACTACAGTCAGTAGTAACCTTGGTTAGTTAATTTATTTTGCTGATTGTAACTATAGTTAGGTTTATGTGTGGTTGAGTTACTTTACCTTTTCTTTATTTTCTCGATGATTTTGGTATCTGTATTCTACTCTTCTATGAACCAAATGTAAGACTTCGTTGTTTCGGTGAATCAATTCAAGAATTGTCTAGTTCCTTGGTCCTGGTTTCTTGTTATAAGAGTATATTATATAGAAATGATGATTTTGGGTTTTTTTTTTTTTTTTTACCATTTCTTAATCAAGGATAAATTTTATAACGCCCAAATTTGAATATATAATTTTATTGAAAAATTAGTGATACATTATCTATCTTGGCTTAAAATTCAAAGAATATAAATAGTATATCCCCTTCCATTTTGCTGATATTATCCTGGCATCGTTTTATCATTGCAGGCTTTGAAACTAACTACAAACTATTGATTTGATCGGAATATTTATTCCCGAATTGCATTGGAATTTTGTAGATTTAACAAAGAAACTCCGTTTAAAAATCCTCCTTAGTCCTTAAGCTTTGAGATTTAGAAAAGGTATGGAATAAGAAATGTCAAACCTGAATTAAATAGACCAAGAATTAACGACATCAGTGATAATAATTAGATTTTCAAATCTATATTATTTATAAAAATTAGACTTGCATAATTAAAAATGACCATAAACAGATAATAAAAAATGCTAATAAGGAGACCCGTTGTCACTTAATTAAATACACATAACCCCACAGTGGAATGCAGAATTATGGAGTGTCAGTAAATTGATTATTAAAAGCGACTCGAGCTCCGTTGTATTGCGTTACTCACTAAGCATAAGGGGTGGTAAAATGGGTTGATCCGGTCCGCCACCAACCCGCCAAAAGTGGGTTGGCTCACCCCGTCCCGCCATTTGAATTTGAGTTCAAAATTCCAACCCGTCCCGTTTTATGGTGGGTTGGCGGGTCAACCCGCTTAAAAAATAAAAAATGATTAAAAAAAATAAATAAATTATATTTTATAAATATTACTTATTTTCATATTACATTACTCTTAGTTTTTTTTCAATCTTAAGTCTAAATATATGCTTATATTTAGTTAGATATTTTTTACAAACTTATTTTTATCTACATACATATAAATTACTTTTGTCATAAACAAAATTTTTCTTCTATATTCTTTCTAGAGAATACTAAGATAAAAAAAAAATAGATATCACAAAAGCTTAAAAACAAATAAAATACTACCAAATAGTAAAAAAAAATAAAAAGTTGACCCAGCGGGCCAACCCGCCTCCAACCCTTTTTGACCCACAACCCAATGGGGCGGGTTGAGGCGGGCTGGTGGGTTGAAATATGTAACCCAACCCGCCCCGTTTTGGCGGGTTGACCCGTCGGGTTCAACCCACATTGCCCCTCTAGTGAGAAAGCTCATGAGTCATCTTTGGTGACTCGAATTCGAGCATTGATCAATTGTAACTGACAAATCCACTTTATTCATAATTGAGAGAGGCTAATTGCAGCGCCGTTTACTTGGTGAACCTCTTGCTAGACCGCCCGGATATGAATGATGATTCTGTCTTCTAAGAACCTTCTCCTGGATGGTTCTTGTTTTTGCTTGCGGACTCCTCAACCACTCCTCGAATGAGGGGTGTCGATTGATTTTTTTTCTTGCCGTTTAGCTTTTCTTTATGCACACATCACCCTCCCAATATATATATATATATATATATATATATATACACACACACGTCAACCTAGCTCTATTTTAAGATCAAAATAAAAATTGTCATCCTCTCATGTAGTATGTACTCTGTAAAGAATCATCTCAACCCAAAAGCTTAAAGTGTAGGGTGATGGTCTTTCTAATGGTTTATATTATTCTCTAACACACCCCCTAATGCAAGAATCCTTTGGGCTTGAAACGTGGATATTGCACATGCCCAAATTTTTTGGTTTTACCCTGTGCTTATTTAATTCCACTTGAAAGGTGGGGCGGTGAGGATCGAACTCATGTCATTAAGGCTCCGATACTATGTAAATAATCACCTCAACCTAAAACCTTAAGGTGTGTTGGGTGATGTCATTTTTATGGTCTACTTGCACCATTGAACACCTAATGTATGTGGACCAATTGGCGTTCAAGCCAGAAGAGGTGATGAGTACTTCATTATATGAATGTTTACTCTGGATTTGGATAGATGAACCTAGTGCGCCATAAGTCTAAAGCTTTTGGAAAATTCCAAGAGGTTTAAGTCTGATGCAGGAAAGCATCTAGGTGTTCAAATCAAAATACTTTGGTCTGACTAAAGTTTTGGCTACCTATCTGGTAAGTTCAGGTCTTACCTGATTTAAGAGGGTATAGTTTTCGTAACTGTCAACTCTAGGAACGCGTTAGTTGAATGAAGTTGCAGTATGCAAAAATCAAACATTTCTAGATTTGGTGAAAATCATGTTCAGTTATTCATCTTTGCCAATGTTGTTCAAGGGAGATGCCTGGGAGAAGGAAATATACCTTCTTAACTTGGTTCCGTCAAAGTTTGTTGTAAAGACACCTTAAGAATTATGGAAAGGGTGCAAGCCCAGATCAAACCATATTCGGATTTAGGGTGCTATGGCACACGTCCTACAACAGCAGTCAAATAAGATTGAATCTTGTATGGAAGAGTGCATATCTTTTGGCTACCCTAAGAGAACTAGGGATGATTTCTTATTTAGTCTTAAGGACAAGATAATCTACGTGAGCACTCACATGATTTTCTTAAAGGAGGACTAGATGAGAAATTATAAGCTCTTAAGTCAAGTTATTCTTGATGAGATTTATCTCAGATCAAGAATTTCCAGAATTTCTAGAAGCTTCATCCACTGTTCCCTTGACTGTTCAAGAGGGGATAGATATATCTCTAGGTGAACAAACAATGGAACCATAATTGGAAATTCAACATGATAATATATAAGTGAAACTAGTAGAAATATTAGTATCACATGTGGAGGAACAATATCAAGAATAAGTGGATCCTCAAGAAATTGAAGATCCACCATTTGACCCACTCTTTGTTTTACCTATAAATACACAAGGTTTAGTGCAGTACATTCGTAGTGGGAGAGAACCTTGTTAACTCTCAAAGTTGTCTCTTGTTGAGTGACATTGATCTTACTAGTTATGATAATGCACTAGAAGATGTTGTTGATCAAGTGTTGCTCTAGCTATGAACAATGAGATGAAATACTTGTATTTCAACTCCGTTCGGTCCCTAGTAAAGGCACCAAGAGGGGTAAAACCCACTAGGTGCATATGGACATAAAAGGCAAAGAGAGGATGGACAGGAAGGTGAAAACCTTCAAAGCTAGCTTAGAGGCAATTTTTGTCAGACGTCATACTTGAGTCTATCCAGATTCTCTTAATTGCTGCTATAAGTCTCAATTATGAGATTTCATTTTGGGAGTTGGATGTCAAGATATCTACATACAACAACAAAAAAGGGTTTAAAACAAATGGGCAGAAACACATGTTATGCAAGTTGTGAAAGTCTATTTCATGGACTTAAGCAAGCATCCAGGTCTTGGAACATTAGTTTTTGATCAGGTTATCAAAATTTTAATTTTGAGAGAACCTTGATGAATGATGTGTATTTGTATGTAAAGGATCCAATGGAAGACAATAGCTTTTCTAGTACTTTATGTAGATGATATGCTTCTTATTGGAAACAACGTGGAGAAGATATAAAGCATAAACAGTTGGCTAAGTTAGTGTTTTGGTATGGAAGTACTGGGGAAGCCAATTATATTCTTGGTATAAAACTCTCATGAGACCGAAAGAATAAGTTGTTGGCATCACCTCAGGCTATTTACATTGACAAAACTCTTGCCAAAATTCAACATGAGAACTCTAAGAGAAGAATGATATTTCTCAGATGTGGAATTCATGTTCCTAACCAGACATATGTCACGCAGTGGGAGTAGTGAGATGGTATCATTCTAGATCTAGAGGAACATTAAGATTATTGTTAAGTATGTACTCAAGTATCTTTGAAGAACGAGAGATTATATGCTGGTATATTATAGTGGGAGTCTTGAAAAGCTGAGTTTTCACATATTCAGTTATTTCAAGTGGATATTGACTCAAGAAATCAACCTCGAGTTATGAGTTTTTCACTAAACTCAGATAGCATTAAAGGTGGATCTTGCAGACTCAGATACTAAGAGTTTGCCTGAACTTATGTTCGAGAGGCATGTTACTTCTTTGGGTCTTAGGGTGATCCCAAACTTGCATTAAGCGAGTGGGAGATATTAGGTTCATTGTGATCTTGGAGTAAGACAATGAAATAATGTAATCATTTTCTGAATTTTACAAATGATGTATTATTTATTTTGCGCACTATTTACAAACGTCAAGGTCCGGATCAAATTGTGGAGTATATGATCATATGGATACGTTCATGGAGGACATGGTCATAGGTTCTCACAATTGATGAACAGATTCACAGCTGTTAAATAAAGCTGGTCACTTTATTGAGGCTGCAATATTTCATGAAATGGTTTTGTCCGGATCATTGTAAAATATTGGGGTGAATTAACATTTATATTGAAAGGATCAAGGTGAGATTTGATTAAGTTTATTTTTCTGTCATAAGACATCAAATCTCCAGTTAACTATAGTTATGTAATTTCTCTTAATCCTGAGTTTATTATAAATAGGTAGTCAAATAGTTTTCATTCTTTGATTTACCAACGAGCGAGGTTCGATCTATTGACAGCCAATAACTCGGTATTCTGGGAGTGAGATTATTTGATTTTCGGTATTTATGAGATAAACAACATAGAATTTGTAGGATATGTCCCTTTAATATGTTTCGGTACTTGGATATTAAAGACATTGGCTAGTGCATGTAATCCATTAGAGAAACTATCATAGTCAATGGAATAAATAATTGATTGAGTTACAGAAAACTTTTCAATCAATTATAGACATTCTTTAAAGGGGAGATGCATATTCGTGTTATAGGTGTTGTTAATTTTGGAGTTCAAGTTCGGGCATTTAGTGTAGTAGCACCGAATTAGATAATCATTCGTTGATTATCAGGAGCCTTGATTAATAACAGATGGTAGATCCCCAAGCTAGCTTGAGACAAGGAATGAGTGTTTATTCAAATAGATGATGTCTTATGGGTTACATGGTCTTGGATTTTCGAATTAAGTTTGTATCCAAAAGAGCAAGTGGAAGATTGTTGAGTTTGTGCTTTTTTACTAAAGCCCAAATGGGCTATTAGTATGAAAAAAGCCCAAGAAACCTAGAGCCCAATGAGCTTAGAGTTAGGATTTCTGGGAACCCATACAAGTACTACCACTTAAATCATCAGCCTCCTAGGTCATTGGAGAGAAAGAGGCAAGCTCATGTCTGATTGGTGCCCACACACTTCCCCTTCCTCCTCGAGATGAGTAGTTCGTGAAGAGTAGGGGTGTTAACGAGCCGAGCTTTGATCTTAAAAGGCTAAGCATGTGTTTAAATGTGTCAGCCTGACCAAGCCTATTACCTGTTATGAATATAATTACCGGCCTGTAACCTGGCTTATTTACAAAAAATAAAAGTCTAGTTTAGCCTGTTAGCCTGTTTAAAAAAAAAATAAGACAACAAAAATGTATCCAAACAGAAAATACAATCAACAACATTAGTAATTCCATAAATATTCATAAATTCAATATATATCCAAATAACATAATATAGAATAAAATCATTCAAAAAGTATGTTAAACCAATAAAATTAGGTGAAATACATTAATGAGAGAGGCTATTATAAGTAGTATAAAAAATAAATATTTATATACTAGGCCAGCCTGGGAGGCTCTAAGGCCGAGCTTCTGAATTAGAGCCTTGAGCCTTTTTATTAAACGAGCTTTTATACAAGTTCAAGTCTAGTTCCATCAGCCAATTTTAGACATGTAAGCTCAGGCCTTCACGAGCCGAGCCTAAGGCCCCTGGTTCGTTTAACACCCCTAGTGAAGAGGAATCATACAAGGGAAGATTCTACCCGAGATCTGGGCACCATGAGGTAATCGTGAAACGAGGATGATTCGGTAAGCATACCAATGTACTAGGTCATAAACCGCTTCCGCATAAATCCAAAAGTTCCTGCATATATAGCTACGAATATTATATAGTTGAGATACATCATATAAAATTAATGAGTTAACATACAAAAACAATTTAAATTAAAATAAAAATTTAATTATTTAAAATTTGATACAACTTTTATATAATTTGAAAAAAAATTCTTCCGAAATTTATAAATTCAATAAAAAAGACAATTACTTATGTAATTATATATGGTGACTATTTCTTGTGCTGTTATAAAAATTTTAAAAAAATAAAATTAACTAAAGATTATATATTATTTAATGGTGAAAGGACATTCACAATATTACCATAAACTATATCCATACGGGGAAAAAAAAAATTCCTTGCTTCTCAGCGCTTAAAATTCAGTTGAGTTGCTAAGTATATTCAATTATAGCTGCTATATATCCGAAAAAAAAAAAATAACTACTCAGTTATAACCATTGGTTGTAAGAGATTGTAAAGGAAATTAGGTTGTAAGTATAATCTTCCCCTATTTTATTAATGGATAGAAATGATAATTCACTAATGTTAATGATAAGAGATATTAAATAAAGGGAATAACATCTATCATTTTAAAGGATACAAGCTTATATCATTTTAGAACCTAACCGTTGATTTCTATCCATCAACGATTATAATTTAATGGATAAAAATTATTAATTAATTAATAATAAATTTGGCCATTAAGTTTGACCCAATAGATTATAACCGTTGATGGACGAAAATCAATGGTTAGGATCTAAAATGGTATCAGGTTATATCATTTAAAAGCATAGATGTTTTTCCTTTAAAAATATAATATTTATACCAAAAAAAAATATATAATATTACCAAAATAAGAGAATAACAGTGAACTTTTATATTAATTAAGAACGAGATATTTGCTTACCCAAAAAAAAAAAACGAGATATTTTACTTATTGACTCTAATAATCGAGTTTTATAAAACTGTTATTAAAATTAAAAATTTTAATTTTTAATATAATTATTAAATTTTAAATATTAAAAAATGTTCTTAGAATAACAAAATATAATTTTAGCAAGCAAGATGTTTTGATTATTAATTTTACTTATTAATTTTAAGAAATAGTATTAAATAACTTATTTTAAAATCTCTTAATTGTTTTTAAAAAAAAAGTTAGATACAATAATGACACTGAAATTTGAACATATGATCTCATATAAATTATCAAAATCCATTAGACCAACTTTAGTGACTTTATTTTTAAATATTCTACATTCATATTTGAAGTACACTAGATTCATATTAATTTTTAAGGGTAAAGTGTGTATCATTTTAAAGCATGTAGAGTTTATCATTTTAAGAGAGAGAAAGAGATAGACAAGGGAGAAGAGAGAGTTGACAAAAAAAGTAAAGATGTGGGCCCCGCCTTTTTGTGAGAATGAAAGGATATAAGTTGTGTCATTTAAAAGGATAAATACTTTTCCCAATTTTTAAATAAGAACGTTGAGATATTATACAATACAAGTAGTCCAAATCAAATCATTAAAAATTATTAACCGAAAGTATGACATTATAGTATATTTGAACATCTTAAATCGTAAATACTTATAATATAAAATACTATTTAAGAATATTTTTTATATATTTTAATTTTAATTTTTTTATTAAATGTTAAATTTTACATTGATAAACAGTATATATTGATAAATTATCAATATTAATCTTTTTAAATTAATTATTAAAATCAATAATTGAGTTTTTTTTTATCACTGATGTTATATTTTTCAATCTCTCTCCTCATTAATGTAAGAATGCACTATTCTTTCCCTTCATTAATAAAATGATCTTGAGTCATTAGATAAAAATCAAATTAATGTTAAGAGATTAAATATAAATCTAAAGACTTACTCTTAAATGTTAAAATAAGTAAGTCTCCTCTTTTATAGATATGTTAAATATAACGTTCATCATCCGTTGTTTACCCAATTTCTCGTATGAGTTAATTTACTGTCTGGCCATTGATTATTTTTGGTATTCGACTGTTCATAAGTCAGCTAGCCATATATTCAATTGATATATTCAACTACCATTTCATGGACGTGGTTGTCTATTTCTCACATTTTCTCGGCTGATTCAATCTCTTAGCTATGTAGACGATTTGTGAACAATTATATATTACCACGGGCAGAGTTAGGGCAGTTAAATCCTTAAAAAGAATTAGAAATTTAAACTGAAAATATATTTTGGGTTGAGAGGTCTTTCATTTTCAAAAGACACGATTCAATATTTATTGGAAATTTTCAAAGCTTTTGTGGTGTTTGATTTGAAGTTTGTAAATTGTTTAAATTCATTTATGAGGAGATAACGAGCAGTCATATTGTCATTTTAGAAGTTTGTTTTTATTTAATTTGGTGATAATTGTGGGTAATTACTTTGAAGTCATAAAGGTGTTGGGGGCATTTGTCAAAAATGTCGCCGTCTGTCATAACTGAATTTCATTGTTTAATTTTCGCAAGTGAATTATTGAGTATCATTATTGATCTAGATAAAATATAGGTCCAACTAGGGGCCATCAACACATGAAAGACCAAGCCTAGTAAAGGCCTTGAACGAAGCATAAGGAACGAGCTTTGACGCGATACCCTCATCGCGGCACACAAGATGCGATGTGTTCATCGCGGCATACAGTTCTCACATCACATACGAAGCCTTCTATGGGAAGTAAACTTAAGGCCCAAGACAATTCCACCGCGTCTTAACTCCAGTAAATAATAGACAGCACCAGCTTGCTGCTACTCTACTACTAGGCACTAAGGAAGATAAGGTTACCCAGATCTATAGACTGGCCTGCACCACAAGGCTGGCCACTCAAAGGCCAAGCCGCCTTCACAAAGGCGACATCACAACTACTATTTAAACACACAATATACCACCAAAGTACGATTATCCTTTACTTTCACCACATAATACACCTGTCTCTGATACTGACTTAAGCATCGGAGTGTCTTCGCAGGTACACCCATTTGGTGCATCGTGAAGGATAAAGGGCTCACACCTTACATTAAACATCAATACTAGGCCCAGGCCAGAAATCTCTGAAGGAGTCTCAACCGTGTGTGATTGAGCTTGATACGTTTTGGACAGTTCATACCGTATTTGGTCTGATCAATTATCTTGAATATCTATATTGATTATGTATAGCTTTCTTCTAATTTTAATTGTTTTCGATTTATATTTTTTAAGATTTTACTTGAATTAAAAAATATTCATGTAATGTAGGAATACCATTGCTGATGATAAAACTGCATTGAAACACATGAAATTCGAAGAAAAAATATTACCCATTTATCACAAACAACACTTGTTTTTTATATATATAATTAAAAATTGAAAATATAATATGATACAACCTATCCAAATTTCTTATCACTAGACCAATTCTAATGGCTTTAAACAATACTTCGCTTTTATATAATAGTATATTAATTAATTTCTTAAAAAAAAATCACATCATATATCTTGATATTAATTATAATTAAAGATATTAACTACAAATGATTATCTAAAGAAGAAATTGAATCTATTTCAAATGTAGATATTCTCTTGCGGCCCAACCGCTGCAGCCCAATTTCGCCAGGAAGAGATCCAACCCAGTTCGTTTCAAAGACTATATAATGGGCTAGGGTATAGCGGCCCAATAGTTTAATAAACATTAAAGTCTTTTCTTAATTCCAGTATTGCCCTTTATGTTGTGAACAGTGGTTATAAAGTGTGATCAAGTGGTCTATATGGAGATATACAGATTCAGAAAATTCTTTCTTCCCCTTTCTCTTTCCCTTAACCTACTCTTATCCTCTCTAATTCTTACGTGAATTATTACACGTAACATTGGTGCTTTCATTGAGTCATGGCTGAGAACACCAGACTCCGTGATCTTTCCAATCAGGTGCTGTCCCATGAGCAACAGTTGGCGAACATTGAACGTGCCATAGATCTGCGTTTGGAGTCCTTCGAATTGACACAGAATCAACGTTTTGATGACCAGAACCAACGTTTTGAAGGAGTGACTCATCAGATCCACGATATGTACACTCTTTTGCAGACCTTACAAACTCAGATGACTAATTTGGGTTCCACATCTCAGCCCGGAATTCTGGGTATTGGTCCCGTTCGTCCTGCTCCAATTAATCGATCCATGAAGATTGAATTTCCTCGATTTGGATCTGGCGATCCAGCGTCGTGGTTATTCGCCATCGAGAGGTATTTTCGTTATCACCAAGTTCCTGATCAGGATAGACTAGATCTGGTTTCCTTCAATCTAGATATGCCTGCTTCCTGTTGGTTTGAGTCCCTATTTGGCAATGGTTATTTTCCCGATTGGAATACTTTTGTTACGGCCCTTCATCAACGTTTTGGCCCTTCCGAGTTTGAAGATCCGTTGGGGTCTTTAGCTAAACTCCAACAAACTGGATCGGTAGTAGAATTCCAATCTACTTTTGAACTTTTGGCTCGTCGAGTCCCTGAGTTAACTCCGCTTATGCGCAAGAGCCTGTTTATATCCGGCTTGAAACCCCATATCCGCAGGGCTGTGTTGGTCCATCGACCATTAGATGTATCTTCTGCCTTTGCTTATGCAAAAATATATGAGGAACAACTAAGCGAAAACCGGGGGAACAAACCCTGGAATTCGAGACCCACAAACACTACCCAACCTATATCAGCCATACCATTAACCACAGTACCCTCACCTAATTCCCCTAAACCTCTACCCTCATTACCCAGTATTCCATTCAAGCGACCAGGACAACCATCATGAGCACATTAAAAGCAAAGTTATTTCGGGCTCAACAGACAATGAAAGCTCAAGCTGATAAAAAAAGGAAAGATTGGACTTTTACCGTTGGGGATCTCGTCTTAGTCAGACTCCAGCCATACCGTCAGATCTCGGTGGCGCGCAGATCTTCCCAGAAGCTAGCCTTGCGTTTTTATGGACCATTTGCAGTCACCGAACGCATCGGTCAAGTGGCTTACCGCCTGCAACTACCAGAATCATCTCGCATCCATCCGATCTTTCACGTTTCCTTGTTGAGACCGTATCGTGAAGGCCAACCCTTCAAGGTTCACCCTTTACTTGCTACCACTGATGAGGCATCTCCGGTTCACACTCCATGTGCCTACGTGGGATCAAGAGAAATCTGGCGTAATGGAGTATTAGTTCCTCAAGTGTTAGTCCAGTGGACTGGTTTGGCTTTGGAAGATTCAACTTGGGAGGATAAAGACACGATTTTGACAGAGGACACGACTATGTTAACTGAGTGAGGGCTTCATGGTAAGAAGAGTTGGAGGCTGAACAAGGCTAGATCCAAGTGGGGAAGGCAGGAAACAACCAAGGAGACGCTCTGGAAAGAAGACACAGGAAGAAAGGAAGTGGAGGTAACTGGCTCTCTCACAAGCTCAGATAACGTTTCAAGTGGGAGAGAGAAGGGAAAGGGTTATCTGAACCCACCTAACCTTCTGCCAGCATTAAGTGCGGCCCAACCTCCCACACCAACAGTTGTCCCACTTCTGGAGGCTTCTACAACGCGTGACTTATCCATCCACGCGTCACCGTCTCGCTCCACCAATCACACAACACTTCCAGCAGGCCACTCTCAGTCGACGTGCGAAGATGGGCTTGAGGACAAGCCCAAATCCGAAGGGGCGAGTGATGTTGCGGCCCAACCGCTGCAGCCCAATTTCGCCAGGAAGAGATCCAACCCAATTCGTTTCAAAGACTATATAATGGGCTAGGGTATAGCAGCCCAACAGTTTAATAAACATTAAAGTCTTTTCTTAATTCCAGTATTGCCCTTTATGTTGTGAACAGTGGTTATAAAGTGTGATCAAGTGGTCTATATGGAGATATACAGATTCAGGAAATTCTTTCTTCCCCTTTCTCTTTCCCTTAACCCACTCTTCTCCTCTCTAATTCTTACGTGAATTATTACACGTAACATATTCCATCTTTAACAAATTTCAAATTAAAAACGAGTAAAACGCATCAATGAAAAGTAACAATATACTTATTTTGGATTAGTATATATATAATATGATTTGAAAATACTTAAAACAAAATTACAGTTTCAAAACTAGTTCATGTAAAACTATTTGTGTCTCATGTGTAATGTGTGTCGATTGGTTTAATTAATAATAAAAGAGGCTTAATGGTAATTGACGTTTCGCATCATATCTCATCTTGCAAGCTCCCAAGTCCGTCTCAATTCTTGTGGTCCCGGTGCACTTTGCCTTGTCTTTGAAGTAAGAATTTACCCGGGTACATTCCTCCCTACCCGGGTAAATAATTCAAGAATTTCTCAGATGTCAAGAAATATACCCGGGTACACCCCTCCCTACTCGGGTAGACAAAAATTCTCAAAAAATACCGGATAGGGAGGGGTGTACCCGGGTAGGCTTGGTGGTCAACGGTCAAACAGGGGTAGATTGGTGTTATGGTTTTTTGGGAGGTTAAATTTTTGAAATAGTTTATAATGAATGTCAATTTGATAATTAATTATACCTAAAGGGTTATAAGGGTCAAAAAGCCGGAATGTTATTGTTAGAATTATTTGATACTCTTTTTCTTAATATTTTTATTATTAAATTGAATTTTATTTTATTTTCTTGCTTTTACTCTCAACTAGTAAGATGCCTGAAAATTTGTGTTAATGGTGAGATACTTGAATAATTTGTATAAAATTATAAGTTCGAATTTAGATGTTATCATTTATGTATTCAGATTCAAAATTTTAAAGGGTTACTTTAGTAATTTACACTTATTATCCCAGCAATATTTTACTTTCAATTAAACATAGATAGGAAACTTAAATCAATTTTTCCGGTAATATTTCAGCTTATTGAACAATTTTTTTTTTAACTTTCCTACCAAAAAGTAACACCATATTCCTAGTAATTATATTTCTCTGGTCAAAAAAAATTTCTCCTCTACCACACACATCTAGCAATTAAAATGGAGCATATTTTTAGTACTGCTGAAACGGGTAATCCTTTACAAATAGTAGGAAAAATTATGACATTAATCATAAGTGGGAGAGTAGAACAAATGTTGCTTTTTACCAATTTTAATAAGTGATTTACTCAAATAGCACTACAGATATTTTCATTATGAAATTTTCCCTTGCATAAATCCGAATTAATTTAAGTAATGAGGAAAGAAAGCAATAGACAAGTACCTTATCCAAAAGCTATTAGTAAGACCCCGAAGACAAAACTGATATCATCCTCTAAAACAAATCTACAAAGTAGAGAGCAGTTAAAATTTCCAGATGAGGAAACGAATTTCAGCGTACAAGATTAATTCTATATGCTTTCATTCCTTCAACTGTTTATCTCAACTTCTGAATAGTATTTTAGTGATACATACAGAACATATGGTGCCAACATTTGACAGAGATTACAGAGCAACTGCACGTTAAGAGGAGCATTTTCATTCCTTATTTAGTATTAAACTATATGATCTAGAGGTCTTTAAACTACATATAATTTATATGACCAAGCTGAGGGATTGGTGGACGTATGAATAGGTGAGAAAATTGTATCATCTTTAAAATTTTCAAAATGGAAAACTTCCGGTCATTTGGATATGGTCAAGGGTCCTTTTGAGCCCATACTTAAGCGTTGCCTTGTTACCCAATCTGAATCCATTTCCATAAGCTGATGAAGTATCTGACTCAATTTGATGTTTAAAAAACTCACCAAGTTTCTTCTCAAAATCAGATCGTTTACCCTTCTTTGATGAAGCAGAAGAAGAGGAAGGCAATGATGAGGGTACACCATCATTCCCAGATCCAGAATAAAGCTCTGAATCTAACCACATATGAGCCAAGACTTGGCAGATTCCTTCTTCAACTTCTGGACTCAGGTTGGGATAACCTGTCCAAAAACACATAAATTTTTTCCAACTTAGCACCATGAAAGAAAAATATAAATTTTCTGCATGATACTGATCACAGAATAGATACCTTTAAGCCTGAGCCATGCATGCATCATCTCATGGGCTAGGATTGATCCTGTCAACAACCTATATATAAACATAAAGTTCTTGAATTATATACAGTGAATGTCACATGAAAGCACTGTGGATTTTGAAAGTAGATGGCATAAGAAGGATACCTAGGAAGGCCATACAAAACAAGAATGGCTGTCACTTCGCAATGGCGGATCAGCCTGTAAGGCTCAGTTATCATGTCCATGACTCGGTAGCCTGCCCCTATCCTTGGTCTCCTTAAAATCTAGCATTACATGAAATATATAAAACCACTATTTGATACACATTTTTTATTATCAGAATTAAAAGCATGTGAAGACTCAAATTTGCAAGCAAAAAAATCCCTACAGTGGTGACAGTTTGCTCTTCTGACAAGCAGAGTCCTCTAGTTTCAGGTAAGTGGTGATGACCCTACATTTATTAGTTAAAAACAAAAGAACTCCTCCAAGTCAGTACAATAGAAAGACGTTGAAGAAAGAGAAGAAATAAGCACATCCCATGAATGAAAGTTAACACATTAACACTTACATTCTTTTCTCCCTCCATGGCCTCATTCAGTGCTTGTCTCTCAACCAAAAGCATAGGAATTGGCTGCTCAACTTTCATATTTAAACCTTCATAAAATTCTTGTATTTCAATGTACAAAGGTTGGCATTCATGAGTATCCATGATTGCTGAGTCTAGACACTCTAGACATAGCTTTCGACCATCATCAAGCAAAAGATATTTTGTATCCCGTGGCTGCACTGATTGGAAAGTTAAATATTAGATAATGGAAAGGTACAGACAAAAACAGAAGGGGGTGAGGGGAGGAATGGCATTGGCTCCTAATTGGTAATAACATGATGAAAAGTTTTGCGAGCTGATATAACTGACCTCCATTCTTTCGCAGCTACAACATCGGGGAGTACCATCAAGTTCATGCGATGGACAGTATTTTTGTAGCCAGAAAGGATGAGCTCTATACTCAATGAGGCCAGCTGAATTAGTTGGGATCTGCAACAACAAAAATCAACAATTCTAGTTCAGTGTACAGCATATATTATTTGCAATTAAAAAAAGGGGCAGACTTAGCTAAATTCTTTTATACAAGAATCATCATATTTTCACCACAATGGCTTAAGGTGTTTTTTCACTTACACCCTTGTGATTTCTTTTTTTGTTGCACTCATACCCCTAATGGTTGAAGGCGTTGGAAGAAAAGTAACTCTATTCATAAAACATCGCTAGCAAAACTTATTCAATCAACAGTTCAAATATTTACAAATAAGTTAGAGGCAAACGTTAACTGTAGTAATGTAGAAGGAATTTTTTTTGACATAGATTAGAGACATTTCAAAAGTCTTATATGCTTATATACATTGTAGTGCAATTTATAAAGTGCGTCAATATTGAAAGAAACCTTGGATAGGAAACCGGGACGACAAAATTGACTAATAGAAAGTGACAAACAATTGCTAAGATACTTACAAAGTTCTTGCAAACATCACATCTTACGTGATGCTTCTCCCTGTAGCAGGATTTATGGTAAGGGCGATTTTCAAACATGGAAAACTGTGAAGGAAGGAACAAAGATTCAAACATTATTTACAATCATACTGAGATTGACCAAAAAAAAAAAAAACAGACCAAAAAGAGAGAGAGAGAGAGAGAAATAATTTGAAGACTTTCATTTATGAATTCCAGAATAAAATTTCAACTTGGTTTTTCACCAAAAAAAAAAAAAAAAGATGATTCAACTTATTTTAAATAAATTCAGATTTGTGAAGCAAGCAGCAAAGAAAACATGACTCTAACCTCAGAATCAGTAATTGGAAGATGGCAAGCAGGGCAGCGGAAGCATTTTGGATGCCAGACAGCTCCCATGCAACTTAAAAACCTTCCATGGTCAATCTCAGTGTTGCATCCAGCACAAATTCTGCATGCAGATTTTACAGAACCAGGTTTAATCTTTGTTTTAGGTAAGAAAGATTCATGAAACTACAAAAAATAAATTTTACAGATGTCTCCTATATGGATCCACGTTGTTGCAACAGAGACAAGTGTTGTAATTTTCTTTGGTGAATATAAAAAACAATCCAAGATATTCTTTGCGAAGTGCTCACCAGACCCTAAATAATACTAAATTAACCACATTATCGAATGTTCCTTTAAATGACTACTTATTTCAACAAGTTCATCTAACTCAAAGGTACTTTAGAACAATAAGGAAAACTATCAGACACGAAGGTGCCATGTATAAAATCGGAATCAAGTATTTATCCCAGTTTAATTATTCAGACTATAATCTCTCGACAAAAGATTGACTACCATATGTTAGACCCCAAATCAGTTAGTTGGATAGCCTATCACTCAAGTATTTTTTGTTGATTCATTTTGGTAAGATATATAATCTCAAACTACAACACAAAGTAAAACATGAGAAGATTTTATCCATATCACACTCGTTGAGATGTTGCTTTGTATCTCTACTTAGATACATCAACAAAGGTAACAACACATAAAGACTAAAAAACATCCCCTTTCATGATATTTTTCTCATGCTTCATTTCATTAATTAAGGGCCGACCCAGCTTCAGTTCATTGATTATTTTTTGATTATGTTTTGAAAATAGGAGGAGCATAACTTTCCTCTTACTATTCCAAATTTTAGAAGATAAAATGATTCAAAATGTCATCCATGAGAGAGATAAAGCAAAAAGGTGTTAAGTGAAACAAGGGGAAAAACCAACTATCTTTAATCTCCATATGTACATTTCTGAGCTTAACTAAGCATAATTCAGAAATACTTAAAATTGAAGTTTCAAAACATATTCTGTTTGAAAAGATTTTTTTTTTTGCACAGCCATTGCATTATTGTCCCTTTATTTACTACGACTAGTGAACTTCAGCATGTTCCATAGACAGTAAATGGATTCACCTCCAAATAAAGATCTGATCATACCCAAATTACCTGCATCCAGGTGGAAGGAAGTGCGGAGAAGGTTGAAATAAAGGATCATTGTCATGTCGAGGAGGAGAACCAATGTTCAAACTCTCTTGAATTGCCCTGGCAAGTTGCTCATCTTCCTCAAGTTGAACTTTAGCACGATGTTCATCTTCAACCTGTTTAATTTTAGCAAGATATTCATCTTCATCTAGGTGAGCTTTACCAAGATGTTCATCCTCCTCCTCATCAATTATACAAAATTGTTCATCTTCAGAAAGATAATCATCCTCTGGGGTATAATGAGGAAAAATACATGAGACATTTTCGATATGCTTTGGCATGGAAATAATGAATGTATTAACGGCATCCATTTCTGAACATATATATATATATATACCAAATGGAATGTCGGAATTTCTTCAATCTTCAATGGATAACCATAAGAAAAATATGTTAACCACTTGCAAATTAAGTGAAACAACAGAATCAAGATATCCCCATAATTCTTATATACATATTAAAATTATATTTTAAAGAAATCAAGAAGCTAAATGCAGTAATTTCAAATTTCATTTCATAACACCCCTCTAATTACTATGTAAACAAAAGACTCAACGGATGGCATCATAGTCTTTGATCCATAAAACATAATTTACTTAAACAAGTATGAAGAAGACATTTAGATAAGCATAAAAAGACAGCAAACTAGACAGGAGGTGTGCAAGATCTCGTAAAAATCAATGAACATTTTTGTTAGATTCAAAGTATGTAGTATAGGTACCTCAAATGCAGTATGATGGATCACTATTGGCATTAAATTTGAGACAAACTAACAAGCAAATGAATTTTTAACTAC
This sequence comes from Gastrolobium villosum, assembly GCA_032173675.1. NCBI lineage: Eukaryota > Viridiplantae > Streptophyta > Magnoliopsida > Fabales > Fabaceae > Gastrolobium > Gastrolobium villosum. The sequence continues at coordinate 392,749 of JAVKPL010010178.1, read as the reverse complement.
CAATGTGCAAAAGCATAAATCTTACGAATAATTTTTTTCCCTTTCTGATCCTCCTCTGCCAGAGAGAGTGCAATTGCACGGTCAATGTCTTCTTTCTCAATATCCGTCGAGTCATCAACCTGCACTCAGTTTGCCACTATTACAACTTTAGACTATCTCCTTAATGTTATGTTTGATTTGCTAAAAGATATGAAACTGCACAGCATAAAAAATTTGTAATTTTTAAAATTTGTAATTTTTAATATTGGATGATTAGAGAGGAAAAGTTGAATGAAGAGAGAGGAAAAAAAACTTTTGAATCCAATGATGATTAAAGTGGTAGTGAGTGGTAAAAGCAGTTCCAGAAGACAGCAGTTCCAGAGACAGCACAAAATTCTAAATTTTTGTTATTCACTAAACCAGGTTACAAATTTTGTCCACGGCACAAATAGAGGAAAAGACAAATAACCCCTACCCCTTCATTTTTTTAGCTCTATTGCGCAGAAAACAATGTACAACATAAGGGTTATTAAAATAAATTGTTATTCTATCAAGTATTTAAGGATATTAAACGTATATATTACAAAAAAATTAATCTATGTTCATCGGTCATCAAACAGCTAATAACACAAAACATTGTCCACTAACTCAACCACTTGTGTTGTACTGTCATTGTTTGTTTGTGTTGTTCCTCGATATGCATCAAATGCAGCCTAAGTCTAAGAGGAACCTGGAACCATGTTAGCTTCATGCTACCATCAAGCTAAATTCAGATAAAAGGCTCGCTTAATGACATGATAATTTGTGACTTATGACAATGATTTAAAATTCTTACTAGAAAAGAAAAAAATTGATTACCGTTGAACTAAATTGATTATCCCAAATTCTGTCATCTCCATGTCTGCCATGGTATTGTCCTCGTGAAATTACATGGTTGGTGTCCTCAAGCAACTTGTCAAACCAATCCATATCATGCAATATTATTCTCCTTCAGGTTGGCAAACCTTTTCCTGAAGAAAATATATTCAATAATTTATATAGAAGGAAAATCTACAGACTAATAAGCTCTTAAAAAAGTGAAGGCCAGGCCTTGAGTTCAAATTTCAAAATTCAAATGCAGCATGATGGTATTCCTAGACGAATTTTACCAGAATCAACAACTACAATATAATACACAAATAAATGTTACTGGAAAAACATTTTATGGTGCTTAGGTAATAGCAACAATAGAAATATGCAAAACGAAGAGCAGAGAATTGGGAATATAATGACCATCAGACCATGCCTCCTTTTTTTTGATCATCATGTCTTCAAGACACAAGAGAAAATTGGAGAAAGGGAAAACGAGTGAGACTGATAGAGAAAGATTCTCCACAACTGATATATACCGATTGTCAGAAAACTTGCAAGATATCAAAATCATCCGTTTCTAAAATAAAACAAAAGATGACAAGTAGATTTCAGTATCTAATCTGTTGCATAAATAACTCACCGAAATGAAATTGCTTCAGAAGAAACACTCTCCACGAAAAGAGAACTTTCCAGAAAGAGATTAAGAATCTGCAGAGACAAGGAATCTGATGAAACCAAATTCAAGTACAATTTCCGAATCTCATTAATATGCATGGTCAGAAAGTTAAGTAAGAACCAGTCATAGAGGAGCTAGAGTACAGTAGTGAATATAACCGGGTACGTACCAGAATAGCTTTTGAGACCAAAAGAAAGAAAGAAAAGACGAGAGGAGTACTTGGAATCTACGCAAAAAGGGTAGAAATGAAAACAAAGGCAACAGTAGAATCTTTTTTTTTAGTAACAGGACAGGAGAGCTAAATTACCTTACAAGCCTTCCTTAAAATCACCAAAAAGACGGGTCGGGGATGAGTATCATTTAGAGAGACTGATGAATTTCAGTGCATTGCCACTATCTCCATTAGCATGTGGGGTCCACTATTAATAACCCAGAAAGTTATAATTCTTACAAGTTTTGATATTCCATTGAGCTGTGATTTGTGGAAAAAGCCAACTGTTTCTGTGATGTGATTGTACTTTCTATCTCACTCTCTGGTTTGGTCCTCTTCAAATGAAGAGCCTTTTTTTCTCCACTTCTCATCCTGTAATGCTCTTTTGCCACGTAATCGACATGGCTGCCATTTAACATCCCAAAAAAAACTCTGTACTCTATTATTGCGTTTGGTTCGAGCATAAGTAATTGTCTAGTTCAGTTTTACTCTTATTTTTCCATCCTTCTGATTCTTAATAAGTTAGGCTGATATTAGGCTCTGCAAAAACCATTATTGGGTTGTAATCCGACTAAAATAAGTTGGCTTGGATTAGAAAAAATAAATTATTTGAGTTAGTTCGATTTGTTTTAGTTCGGAAAAAATTGAGTCAACTCAGGGGTAAAATGGGTTAGTTAGTAGGTTATGATTTTTTTTTTAATATAAAAATTATTAAAGCTAAAGTAGAAAGTTAAAACCTAAAATCTCAATCCCAAAGACCCAAAAGAAAATACCTCGTAGTTGTCAATAAGTCCAAAATCGTGCATTAAGGACCTTTGTTATAGTATGTATGACAAAGTGAATATGATGTCAACTGTCAATAAGTCCAAGTCCAAATGCAAAAGGAGTTTTTTATGGTTCATCTGTATAATGTCTTTGTATTGAATGAATTAATAATTTAGGGAAAAAAATTCGAAGTTACAGCATCAATGGAATTTATTTATTTTTTCATTTTTTTGAGCCAACCCGCGAGTTCTGGCTCGTTAATTTTTTGAGTCAATTCTAACCCGATTCATTTTTTTTCGGATTGAACGCGGGTTGGGTCGGGTTGGCCTGTTTTGTCAATCCTAACTAATATGCTACTACTATATCTAAAAATTAAAAATAAAAATATTTTTTTTATTTTATTTTCATGGATGTACATTCCGGTATTAATGAATTGTCTTTGCGGAATCAGAGTGGCACTTAAGTCACTAACTCTTGCCTTTTCTTTTTTAACCCCATTCATATAACATTTTATGCAAATGAAACCTATGGATCATGATAAATTCTTTTGTCTATGATATTTATACAACTTATTACAACACATGTGGTTAAAGGAAGAAAAGGAGAATACCAAAATTCTTCATTAATCATATAGGCGGCAAACTTTTTTTTTTCATTAACCTTTTTTGTCCGTACATATAAAAGAGAGCTGGTTTACATAGGAAGTAGAGCTGGTAATTTGGGTTGAATCTAACGGGCCAACCCGCCAATCTGTCAAAATGGGCAAGTTGCATTATACTTTTCAACCCACCAACCCATTCCGCTTATTTTTTATTTTTCAGGCGGGTTGACCCGTCAACCCACTATAAAATAGGATGAATTAGAATTTTTAACCCATATTAAAATACGGGGTGAGGCAGACGGATTGGCGACGGGTCGGGCGGGTTGGAGCAGACCCATTTTGGAGTGTTTTCAAGGTTACGTGGGAGAGCACCAATCTATTGTCAGTTGTCACACTAATTTTTCTCTTCATTCCTTTATGTTCGGCGCATAATATTAATTGGGTCTTTTGTAACCGAACATAACATTAATTGGGTCTTTTGTAAAGGAAAGAATATATCTGCTAATCATTTTTTTCATGCTATTTTTGTACCGCTTTTTTATGATAAAATAAGATAAACATACTTTTTAATATGTTAGTTGCACATAATGTGTAACTCATTGAGATAAAAGATTATCCTTCATTGAAACTGATAAATAAAATGTAGAGAGAAAAATTAAAAAATAATAACAACGCGAGTTTGTATTTTTTTTATTTGCAAGCAATATTAGTGTTTCAAAAAAAAAAGGCATAAACCCTTGCATATCTCTACTATTAAATTGTTTTTATTCAAAGTTGTTCAATTTTGTTTTTTCGTGCAAGAAAAAGAGAAGTAACACATAATTTATTTAAATTAAGAGAGCAATTTGAGGTTGAAAGGTGTGTCTGATTTGATTTTTAAGCAAACACCGTAATAATGCACGACCCTTTTTCTCGCCTCGTGGATCCATGCTCCAACATCTCTCTCACATCCCTTTTCTTAATATCTGTTAAAAAAAGGATTTCATATATAAAATTGAATGAACAAAGCTAAAGATAGGTCTAGATTCAAGTCACTGAATGCGAAACCGCCCTCCCTAGCCCCTAGGTGATGTAAACTCACAATCACAATGTCCCGGAGCTGGCCACATAATGGGTTCTGACGTAGGTTAGATTGTTTTTTATAGGAGGAGGGATATTCTTATTACCAAAATTTTCTACTACCAACTTACTACCTATCTAATATCCATTGAATCAAAGAGAGAGAATGTTAAAAAGTTTTTGAAAAAAGAGAAAATGTTGATCCAATGGTGATTAGATAGATAGTAAGTTGGTAGTAGAAAATTTTGATAGTAAGAATATCTCTCCTCTTTTCATACATATTAAACCATATAAACAGTAAACCCATTTGCTTTGATGACGTTATGGCCTATGAACCTTTCTAAGAACGAATATGTGGCTGTGGGTGAAGATAAAGTAGCACCAAATACAAAGAATTTGTAAAAAAAATTATGTCTCTCATGTCATTAGATGAATAAGCAGAAAACATTTTTAAGGGATTTTTTTTGGGTAATTTGTCTTAGTTTGACGGCAAGTCATATGCCTATATAATATGCATAGCTGCTTCGGTGCGGAAACCAAAATATTATTATTCATCAAATTTTTCACTTAAATGCCATACGAATAGAGTTATTTTTCAATCTGTCACGGAAGCAAATTTGATACCCGGTATAGCGAACTCAATTTGCTGTGGACACCAAATTCGCTATACGGGATAACGAACTTGGTTTTAACCAAGTTCGCTATCTCATAACTTTTTTTTTTAACTTTGTACTTGTTATCCACTATAAATGTGACACGTCAGCAAATCGAGTACGCTACACGAGATAACGAACTTGCCCCATGACAGATTGGAAAATAATATTGTTCGCGTGACATTTAGGTAAAAAAAATAGGTGAATACCAAACCATTTTCATTTGTTATGGGTAAAAATACAACCTCACATATCTCATAAAAAAAAATGTTGATGTCAACGCATTTGTTTCGGCACATTATGATCGTAAATTAGTCATTGAATTCATACTTAATAAATTTACATAGTATCAAAATAATCAATTGAAAAAATAAAGCATATTGTATACATAAATGGGGCCTGCAAAAATCTATTTCGAGAGGAGCACCAACCACATGCCTAACGCATTTACCAGCACCACTATTTTAAGCTTTTCCACTAGAAACCAAACACTTCAAAATGACAACTGTCATCTTCTACGTGAGAGTGAAAGCTTTCTCATTGTTTATTTCATTTTGTTTCTTTCATCATTATGCTGCGTTTAAAGAGTCAACCTTTATGTACAAAAAAAAAAAAAAAAAACAACCTTTTGTTTTTCCTGCCTTTATGTTTTTTTTATTTTCAGTAGTCTCATGTTCCAATAATATTTTAAGGAATTAATATTTTTTTATGTTAAATGAGATAAAATTATCTTTTATACATATATAAAATGATACGAGATCCATGGAAGATCATATAAAGAAAAGAGAAAAAAAAATTATAAGCTTCACATACTTATATATATATATATATATATATATATATATATATATATAATAATTTTATTTTCTACCACATAAAAACACAATAGTTAAATATTTTAAACATATAAATATACATACTTTACATCCCCGGTGTTGTATAAAAGCAAACAATTAAGAAAAATTATGAAAGACATATCATATATAATTTAACGTGATTCGATCCAACATATTTATATTTATAAATAAGAAGGTCCACAGTGAAAATAAAATTACAAGATAATAAATATAGAGATGAAGATAAAGTAACACCGAATACAAATTATAGACATGCTGCTATACTAAAATTTTCTATAAATGAATATATCATTTACGTGCAAAATATTCTATTGAGATATTCTTATGTACTGTAAGAATATAATTATATCATTTTACAAAGAATGTAATATTTACTACTGCATAATTATATACAGTACCTTTGAATAAAAAAAACTAATTTAAATTTAAATGGTTACATAACTGTCAAAGTATTATTCGGGGAATATATAATCCATATTGTTAATACACCGTTTTATCTAGCTTATTTGAATTCATTAAAATATAAATAAATAGTGAAATTTAACTCATCGTTTAAAATAGACAGTTTATTTTCACCAAAAATAAAAATAAAAATAAAAATAGACAGTTTACGGTTCTCAAGTGGTTATTTTATATTCATCCTCGCTGCAATCAAGGGAGATTTTAATTGTGATTCATTAATACAAAATTTATACACTATAATGAAATATCGGACTAAGAGAGAAATATCGGACTAAGAGAGAAATATCGGACTTAGTACATACACACTGGCGAATAAATTTTTGGTGTTACTGCTGCACCTAGATTCAGTGCATCCTATCAATGAGAGCATTACATATCAGAGGAGAAAAAAAAATTTGGCAGAAAAAAAATTTGACTGACATGTAATATTTTTATTGGTGAGATACACTAAATCTTTGGTACAACACTAATAACAAACACAAAGAGCTCATGCTTATCAAAAAAAAAAAAAAAAAGCTCATGCAGACAACATAGCAGTGGCAATTGGCAAAGATGGCCCATTGGACAGCCTACATAGGCAAACGAATACACAATGAAATTGAATGTATATATAGCTAACCTCAAGAGTGGAGTTCATCACGGGCCTTTGAAACCCAAGCCTAGTGAGTAGATATCGCAAGAATGGGCTATGTATTAATCGAAAAAGTACTTTAGCCCAAATGGGTTCTGGACCTTGCGAGGCTTGAATTACAATGCCAATATGTGATGCCGTGGTTTATATTTTAAATTAGATCCCACTCGTTGTAAGACCAAATCAAAAACAAAGAAGAAAAATCTCACTCCGTTAAACCACAAGCCATATAGACAGATAGATTATTTCCAATAAATATAGAATTCCCATCACTATGTTCGAGGAAATAATATCTGATCTCAATGCTCAGGTATAAGATTTGGAGGCTAGGAGCATAGGGCATGGGATTGATGGGATTCCTTTTATGGAAGTGGAGGCAGTATGGAAATTAAGATTGATGCCATTCAGCGAGAAGTTAGTACTGATTCAGAACAGGAAATTTATTACTTTATATCTTCACGTCTTTATTTACCCACGTGGGGGCGCGATTATATAAATAATTTTTTTTTTATTTATCTACCGATTTATAAATTACCTAACTAATTTGATACGAGCGGGAAGAACTAGGAGCATATGGGCAGGAAAATATAAAGTGTGAAGGCCTGAAGGGTGTTATAGATGATTCTTTTGTGGTTAGGAGATATCTTGACCAACGTACATTTACATTGTTCTATTTTTTTATTTTATTTTTTGTATAATCCTCCGGCGGGTGGGTTTGAACTCCTGACCCAAATAAATCCTTGGAAGTTCAGTTGCCAATTGAGCTTCCCTTTCGGGTTTACATTATTCTCTTTATACATAACAACAGTGACTTATAAGGATAACATAACACGAAATTAATATGAATACAAGCATGATAAGAAATTGAAAGAGTCAAAATTTTCAACATGACACTAAAAATTTCTAAATTATAAGATATTTTTTATTATCTGAGTTAATATGACACAATAAGAAATAAATAAGTTATATATTAGATGTTGCTATAATCAATGTCGTATTGACACGATACTAATAACTTGTAAGAAAATTATGCAAGTTAATTTTGTAATTGTAGGTTGATATATAACATTACACAATTTTCGTGTTAGTTTTATTTAAAATAAACACGACACAAAAGTAAAAACAAATCAACCAAAAATAAAATTTATATTTTATATTAGTAAATCATGTTGAAAATTGTCTCCCCAATAACTAATGGATGTTGTTTGTTTATGTGAAAATTAATTAAGGAGTTCGTTGATAAGTTCATATCAATTTAATGGTGGTGACATAAGTTTAATTGATAGTCAAGGGGGAACCTGTCCCATTGGCATAAAGGGCATGGCCTAAGATGGCTCATATGCACGAGAAAAACTTTAATACACTGGTCCTAAAAGGATATAAGTTGTGTCATTTAAAAGGATAAATACTTTTTTCCCTTGGAAAAAATGTGTATCATTTTAAAGAATGTAAAGTTGTGTTATTTTAAGTGAGAGAAAGATATAGATAAAGGAGGAGAGAGAGAGTTGACAAAAAAATATAAAGGTATGGGTCCCGCCTCTTTGTGAAAGTGAAAGGATATAAGTTGTGTCATTTAAAAGGATAAACAATTTCCCCCCTTTGGGAAAAATGTGTATCATTTTAAAGAAGGGTTTTCATTTCCTCCTTTAACATAACACAACAAACTTTCCTACACACACAACATTTTGTGGGGTCCACACATTTTAAAACAAAAAAAAAAAGAAAAAAATATGGCACGCAAAACGAATCTCTATAACATTACACAATCACTTTTCCTACAACATAATAAACATAAAACCCAAACATAAAACCCTTTAAAGAATGTAAAGTTGTGTCATTTTAAGTGAGACAAAGAGATAGACAAAGGAGGAGACAAAGTGGACAAAAAAATATAAAGGTGTGGGTCCCGCCTCTTTGTGAGAGTGAAAGGATATAAGTTGTGTCATTTAAAAAGATAAACACTTTTCCCCCTTTGGGAAAAATGTGTATCATTTTAAAGAATGTAAAATTGTGTCATTTTAAGTGAGAGAAAGAGATAGATAAAAGAGAGGGTGGACAAAAAAATATAAAGGTGTGGGTCCCACTTCTTTGTGAGAGTGAAATGATATAAGTTGTGTCATTTAAAAGGATAAACACTTTTCCCTACTCAATTTTATTAAATTGAGGAAAATTAGGATTTAAAGGGAAAGAAAGTATCGAGTTCGGTGTTTTTGGTGCATTGAAGTTTTGCTCCAAATGCATAGCTAGCTAGGATCCCTCACTAAATAGGGATAGATGTATAAATGATCAAGAGCATGAAGCACGCATAAAAACTCTGCAGGGGACAAGAGATATAGGAGATGGGAGTTTGGTACCTAACTTAAACTTCCCCATTACAATGCAATATTTAAAGGAAAAATATTTTCTCATGTTACATGAGAATTCAACTCTCATGTTAGTGACTCTTCGATTTGTGTGCAAAACTTTCTTTTCTTTTCTTTTTTTAATAAATATGGAGGCCTCCACTAATTGAGTCACAAGAGAATTTAGAATTTTCAGTGAACCTTGAAAAATAAGAAGTGAGGCAAGGGTATCGATTTTGGAATCATTCTCACTTTCTCGGGACAGTGACCAATGTGCCCTTTTTTTAAATTAAAAATGCCTAAATGTCATGTGTCACACATTTGCAAGAAAAGATCAGCACTTTGACCGCCATACTCGTTGCAACTAACAGTGAGTTTGTTGGCCTCAAGAAGCGTGCCACGTGGCCACATTGTACTCGCTAGTAGTTGTTTCGAATTTGCAACATGATATTTTGGCAAGATTTCTGAACTGCGCGGTATTTAGGCATTTTTTTATTTAAAAAAGGGTCATATTGGTCACAATTGTCCCCACTTTCTTAATACTTAAATTTCTACAAAACATTTTACTAATTTTTTTTGGGAAAAATTACTCTTATGTTGCATGTGGTAACTTTCTCTCCTACACACCCTTCGATAACTGTGCCACTTTTTTTTTCAGATGGTGGAGCCCACAAATTTATCTCTATGACATGAGATAACTTATCTCCTTTAACATGAGATTAATAAAACTCATTTTTTTTTTGCAAAACAAAATCGGTTTCCAATATATTATTCAGGGTATTATTTTTCTCATATTATATGAGAGAGAAATTCTCTCATGCACACACAAAGTGCCAACTGTGTATTTTCTCTCTCCTCCATTTAGTGGGACCCATATTGCACTTTGTATGTACATAAGAAGATTCCTCTCTTTCATGTAACAGAGTAAAACAATACTCTATTACTAATGTGGCAAAAAGTTCATGCATAACAAGTCGAGGGACAATAATTTTGGATCAAACAATTGAATAAACATCCTCATTTTTATTTAGTTAATACCATATGGATTACTCTATCTCATGCAAGAGTCCTGCAACCGGAGGAGTCAGACAAGTTATAGGAAATCAACCCGAGATCTCCACATAGTTCCATCCATAAGCATAGAGTTGGCAAAATGGGTCGAGCCCGGCCCGCCCACCAAACGAGGCGGGGCGGGCTGAGTTTTCCAAACCCGCTGCCGGCCAAGCCCGCCCCGCCAGCCCGCTCGAGCTGATTTTTATTTTTTTAATTTTTTTTGTAAAATGTTCCGGGCTTGGTGGGCAAACCGCCCCGCCCGCCCAAACGGAGCCGGGCGGGCTGATATATCTAGCCCACCTTCAAGGGCGGGGCAGGCAGCCCGCTTTGCCACCTCTACATAAGCAACAAGAGTATGGGCTTATTTGGGAGTCACTTTTAGGAGAAAAAAAGGGGAGGGTTTTATTATACACTCCCCTTCTTTGTGAGTTTAAAAAAATGGGATAAGGGAATTGGAAATTTTTGTTAAATTCTTCAAAACCCTTCTCATACTTAAAATCAAGGTTCCCCTAATTTGGGGAGTTTAACGAGGAAAATATTGAAAATTACTTATTTTCCCTTAACATTGAAATGTGAAAACTACATAAATGTAAATAATTTTTTAAAAGTGATATTACTAGAAAAAACCCAAATACTGATAGAATTTATCAACTGCAAATATTCCATAAAAAATAGTGACGAAATTTTTACAAAAATCATATTCTGTTGAAAATAGAGACAAAATTAGAGAAGGAACAATATTTGGTAAAGAATTTTTTTGATAAAATCTAAATTCCATCGAAAAAGACGGAAATGGAGGTGAAACAAGATTTGGTCATAACTACTTACGAAAAAATTTTATGGAAAAAAATTATATCCAAATTTTGGACGAAATCTAAATTCCATTGAAAGTTTTAAGAGAAACATTTCTGTAAAATATTTTGACGAAAATTATTTCTGTCAAAAATTTTGGCAGAAAATATTTTAATCGAAAATTTCAAGGGAAATTTTTTAACGTCGAAACTTTCCAATAGAATTATTTTTTTGTAGATAACTTTTGATAGAATATTTTTCCATCAAAAATATTTAAGAAATCATTTTTGTTAAAAAAAATTTGACAGAAAATAAATTCTATCAAAAATTTCGACGGAATAGTTTTTTCATCAAAAATTTTGAAGTAAAAAAACATGCAAAACCAATTCACATCATCAATCTAAGTGAAGATTTTCAACAAAAAATATTTTGTGTCGAAAATTTCTGACATAACTTTTTTATGTTGACAATTTTTGATCGAATTTTTCTTTGTCCAAAATTATCGACGAAATTTTTTTTTTGTCAAAAAATTAGAAAAAAATTATCATTAGTCCGCGTGAAACCTCACCCTATGTCATAATCCAATTGAAAGTTATTCATGGAATTTGTTTTATGTCAAAAATTTGTACGGAATTTGTTTTTCAGTAGAAGTTTTTTTGACAGAATTTTTTCGTCGAAAATTTCAAAAAAACTTGTCATCAATCCGCGTGAAACCTCTCCCCATGCCATCAATCCATATGAAGATTTTCGACGGAATTCATATAATAAATATTATGTTAATGCTTTTTTTTTCGATATGCTTACCAAAAAAAAAAAGAATTTTGATGGATTATTTTCTATCAAAAATTTGAATGGATACTAAATTCTATTGTGTTTGGCGAAGCATATTTTGACGGAAAAAGTCAATCGAAAATATAATTTTTTCTTATAGTGTGTACATAAATAATTTTTAAAAAAATTTTATTTGTAAAATATTATGATTATGTTAAATTTTTTAAAAAGATAAAATGATAACAATATCAAATTAACCTTCTATTTTTTCTCCGTTACCATAATTTTAACTTCTAAACAAGGGAAAACAATATTATTTATTTTCCTTTCCTTCTTCTCCTTCCTCTTTAATTTCTTGGATCTCCTTCATTTCTTTTCCTTCTCTTCCAAACTCTCAAATTGCCTAATATTCTAATTTGATACCAAATAGCAATAGAGTTTTTAATTTTGACTTCAGATACCGAGAGACACACCTAGCAAAGCTGCACCACACACATATCCCTGACGCGTACAAACTTTAACATAACACTAGAAAAAAAAAATCATATCATTCTCTCATCCATGCTCTTGCACAACAGCCTGTCACCTCTCTTTTTGTGACACGTGTCACAGCACAGACACTACTCAATCCCTTTGGACCACAGCTCCCCACGTGGCTGTGGGCACCCCTGCCGCCGGCCGCGCCACCTGGACCCCCTCATAAGATCGAGTAGAGGACCACCTTGTAGATGTACCCTTTCATATAGTAGCATAGCATACTCATTTTGTTATCAGAAGTGCTATGCTTTCAATAATTTCATGTCCTTTTCCATATGGGGCCTAAAAGGCCTCCCAAGCTCAGCACTCACCACGCCCAGAATTTTAAATGCTTTTTTTTTTTTTAAAAATTATTTCATTTTCTTGCTTTTGTTGACAATCTTAATATCTCCATGTCCACATATTCGAAATTTCAAACGGACAAGATAAAGGAAAAAAAGTAAAACTAAAGATGAGAAAAAAAAAAAAAATTTGTTTTCGCGGGGGGAGTGAAATTTTATATCTCGAAAAGGGTGCAACCATGCCATGAGAATGTTGGTCCCTTAGTTAATGTAATCATCTAAGAGAAAGTGACCCTCTTGAGAAGGACATAGCTGTTTGCTTCTCCAGTCCCACGAACAACAATCCATCATATTAGGATACAGGCATGTTATCTATATGGTGGCTCTACTTCGCTAATTAAATATATAGGACATAATCTTAGAGGAATTACTGTCAAAAGCTTCAAAATGAACTTTTGGCATTTTCCTCCTGTCTTAGTTATCGATCTCTTGCAAGATAGCTACATGTGTACAGCTTCATGCATTATATTTATGATTATTAATAGCTAGCATTAAACGATTTAAGGGTACATGCCCTTGTAAGATAAAGCTAGCTTAATTAGTTGGTGATTCATTTTTGTAAACCTCATTTGTCACAAATTAGACATAAAGTAAGATTCATATATAACTAACAACCCATTTTTCTTCATATACGGAAAGTAGAAAAAGCGACTTTCGTTTATGTCTTCATCTGAAATTTTATAATCAATCTTTTACTCAAACTGTTTTACTTGGTCTCTAGTTAATTAGACTCATTAGTTAATTATGTTTGTTTAATATAAAATAACCGAATAGGAAAGCTAACACGGATTTAGTTTTTATTATCTTTGACTATAAAAAGTTGACTATTTATTTTTCCAAATGCCATAGCCCGTCTCTTTCCAAAAATTATTTTTCCAAATGCCATAGCCCGTTTGTTTCTATCTAAAATTAAACTTGAATAGCACCTAATTTAAATATATTAACCACGTTTTGTCACTATTTTACGATTTTCTCATAGAGTACGTCTCGACCTCAATGGATTTCAACCTTTTCCACCAATAGGGAGAGGGAACCAATTTTTTTAAAGAAGGGGCTGGGGTTTGGTGGTGTGAGAGAGCCACGAGGCTTAATTTTAAAGCAAAAATTAAGCCAGGTTTTGGTTGCTTAACGTCATAGGGTATCTGGAGGCACCTCATTTGAGGGAAATGGTTGGTTAGGCTTTTACATCATTAGGTAATGGTTTGCACTATTATTTAAAGGTAATAATTGTATCCCACCATGTAAGATTTAAAAAGCATGTAGATAATCTTAGCAAATTAAAAATCAATATCTAAGATATAATGGTACTATGATTCTTTATATTCTAAATAGCTGGGAGTTCTTAATTTTAATTTTTTTGGAAGAGAGATAACATTAACAGCGGTTTATAAATATAAATCTTTTATAACGTATTGTAGGTAGGTTTTGAATGACGTATGATTCCACAATATATTGTCTTTGTTTAAAAACTCTGACTAGTTTCAAGCTAGCTTAATTAGCCAAAAAATAAGTTGCTCTGATTAAGTAGCTTGATAAGCGTATTCAAATTCCAAAATTGATGCTTTTCTCACACCCTAATATATGGTTGGGTTGAACTTTTTGAGATGACAAAAGCAAAAATTAGAAAATAACAAATGTCTAATTTTCAAATTTGAGTAGGACAAAAAAGACCATAATTTATAGCCAACTAGGTTTTTTGCAGAAACAGATTATTTTTAATATTTTAAAAAGGTAGCGTAATCTGATTTCACCTTTGAAGAAAAGTATATATAAGGGGAGGAAATGTTGTTATGTATACTCCAAAGTTAGGACATGCCATAAATGTCAACGAAATTTTAATTTTTAGACAAATTTGTGCGGCTTAATTATTCATTCTTTCAGTTCAGCTGAAAAAGTCATTCAAACTAGGTTTAGGAAATTCCCAAGTTAATTTACTGTGGTTTGTCTCTAAGAACTCACAAAAATAATTTCTGTAATGATAATATACCTTATCATACATTACATATTTTGCAGGATTTTTTTCGCACACTTTGGATTTGACTGGAACAAATAAAGCAATAAAAAAATTAAAACAGGTAAATGAGCATGAAACTAGCTAGCATGAAAATAATTCAAAATTAGTCACAATCTTCTTCTCTAAATGCTTTTATATTAGAAATAACACAAAATATATGCTTTATAAGCAAAATATACCTTCAAAATAAAAGAGATATAAAAAGTATGGTAACTGATACAATAGAACCAATTAATGTCTCGTTATCTCTTCAAACTAGTTAAGCAGCAAATGAAGTGAGGTTGTGGTCACGCACCCAAAAAACAAGGTCATGTAAAGTAAATGTAAGTGTGCTCAAAAGCAAGGAGAACAAGAGAAAGCATCTAGAAAAGGAAAGGCATAGAGGGCCACGATTTCTGAGGCTGTGAAGCTCGAAATAGAGGGTCGAGAATGGAGACTAGTGATGAGTTTTCTTTTGTCGTGCTCAAACTTGTGCTTTGCATAACATCTTTTTCCATTTTCAATGGGCAAAAGAGACAGTCACAAATTGGAGTTGACGCTTCCTCGTACATCAATATGTTGGTGTACTTTTCTTACCGCTCTTCCCCTCGGCCTTTTTTTCTCCCTGGTTTTGTTCTTTTTTAATATTATTTCTTTCTTAATTATTATTCTCTTAGCTTTATCTTTTTCTTTTCTTCTGTCTCTTTCTCTTCTAGTTATGGTTTATTGAAAGCCAAACAAATGGATTGTGGGAAAAATAAATAAATTAGGATCACATGAAATTATAACATTAAAGGTTCAATTTTATTTATTGAATACATAATTTCTAGTATATATCCGAACATTGTCTTGTTTACTCCGATATTCATGCAATGTTTAAAAAGTTAGGATCTTCCTCTATAGTTTACATTATTCCCTATTCACAACTATTGATGGGGCACTTCGTGAAATGACTTTTTTTTTTTACAATATACTTTGATCCACGGAGGGGATCTAGTCGAACTTATTATTTCTAGTCTCATTTTCATCATGGACCTATGGGTTAAGCCTACACTATTACCCACACTAATCAATATTACATATATCAAAGATAGATCCATGAACTATTTCATAATTCCTTTATTGTGCACGGATTCTCGAGTCTTAACGGAAGTTATTTGAGTCCCCCTAGCCTCATATTGATAACTTATCTGTTACAGAGATGATGAATCCTATCGGTTTGTCATAGGGGTGGCAATTCAAGTCAACACAACACGACACGAATTTGACACAAACACAAAAACACTCAACATGAACACGACACAATTTTGAAATCAAGTCAAATTAAACCTTCGACACGAATACATACGACCAAGAGGTATATATTAAGAACAACCACATCATTAATGAAGAAGATACTGGAAAAAGACCAAAAGGCATTCCCCTATCTTTAAAAAGAATGAAGATCTTTGGACATTCTATTCTTTTATATTATACTATTCTTTTTGATTCTTTCTTCTATATTATATTATTGGATTTTAATACTTTGCGCCCCCACAAGTTGTTGCATCAAAACTTGGATATTCTCGCTATGGGTCAGCACAAGTCACCGCTGCAAATCTTGAATTTTCTTGCTTTTTGCCGCACGAGTTATCGCTCCAAAATTAGGATTTTCTTACCCTCTGGTTGCACTAGTTGTTTCTTCAAATGCAATTATCCGCCTTCTGAGCTCTTCTTTTTTTTATATCTCATAGGTCTATCAGACGCAATCGTCTCTCTTCATAAGTTTGTGGTTTGATTTTTAAAGAAGCCTTTTAATGAGTTCAAACTTGTACTGTTTTGAAAATGGGTTAGTGATGAATTTAGAGATGAAATGTCCATTTTTGTCTCTAATTCCGTCACTAATAGAGACAGAAAAAATTACATCTCTATTAGAAGGGATGTTGTTCCATTCCTAATAGAGACGGATTATTTTTCGTCCGTATTTGAGACAGAACGTGATTTATCTCTATTGTAGAAAGGTCCATAGGCTTTTATTTTTTTGACGCTGCTCGATGAATCCAGCATTTCATCGAGACAAATTGCCCATCTCGATGTGTGTTTGATGAATCAAGCAAACCATCGAGATAAATTTGTTCAGCGCAATGTGTTGCTCAAGGAATCAAGCAAACCATCAAGATAAATTTGTGAAAATGGCTATTTTGATGTCTTCTTGCCGACTAGCTCGCTAGAGCTAGAAATTTGGCGAGATGCAACGTAAAATCAATCATTTGGTTTCCTTTTAGCTTGAATCTTGACTTCCTTCATCTCCTTGATACATCAACGCTCAAATATGATGATTTTGACCTGAAACCGATACATTTTAAAGAAAGTATCTTACCAAACACGAAAACAAGAAAAGTCTTTTGCATCTAACAATATTTGCTATATTTTTAACCATTTACATCAATATTTATCATACTTTTAGCCCTAATAATATAGTGTGTTTTACACCTATCATCTCTCTTAGGGACGGAACATGATCCCTCGCTAATAGAGAAGAAAAAATCATGTCTCTATTAGTGATGAAATTAAAGAAGTGAATACATATTTCGTCTCTAAATCCATCGCCAATAGAGATGGAAAAAAATCTATCACTAAATTCCCTCATTAAGCCCAAATGTATATCTTTAATACTATCAATATTTTTACATATAAATCTATTCCTATTAGATACGGAAAAATATTCATCTCTATTAGAGACAGATTTAGAGATGAATTTGTGTCTATTAGAGAATGATTGGTTTTACGTCCCTAAATCTGTCAATAACGGAGAAAGAAATATTTCCGTCTCTAATTTCTTCCCTATTTGCGAGGAATTGTTATTCCATCATAGAATCCGTTTTTTATTAGAGATGGATTTTTTCTGTCTCTAATCCATATTTTTTTAGTAGTGATTTTACCATAATCCGTTCTTATTAGAGATGGACTTAGTTTTAAGAATAAATGCCATGTTAAAGATTTTTTTTTTATATTGTATCCAAAAAAAAGAAGATGATTTTTTTATATGATATATCTAATGGGCTTAGAATTAATTAAAGATATGCCTCGCTTCATCTATTTGACAAAGATCGATGTTAACATATATCATGCGAAGCTGCCATCAAACTTCCCCAATAATTATCACATTATATGTCTGCACTGTGCATAATGCTCCTCTATCTGTTCCTGTCATTCACAAACACCCCCGTCATCCATAAACACAGCGATCAAGCTCGTGCTGTGATATTAAAAGACAGCGCCATCAGAATGTGCTTGAAATTGAGCATACATCCGCTTTTGGACCCACGCACATATTTCATATCTAAGTAGCTCAATGAAGATTTAAATAAGAGAACATGGTACCGACAACGGCACTGGATGCATTGCATGATATATGTATGTCAATCGATTGATGCTGGCTTATCTCCATAAAATAATAATGATAATAAAAAAATTAATAAAACATCTTATTTGATGTTGCGCTTTAAAGTATGTCCCTAGGAGTTTTCGTGCGTGAGGTACAGAAAAAAAGGTGTTAGGATGGTGAGTTTTGCTTGTTTTAAACAACGCCACATAATCTCCAAAAAAAAGAAAGAAAAAAAGAAACAACGCCACATAGTAATGCCCAAAAGGCAAATTAAGGGCTGAACCAATGCTGTGTGGAGTTTAGACTTTAAATGTTTAACCACCTAAAACAAAGGGGTGGCTATTGTTCTTTCTAACTTTCCGAAAGCAGTGCGGCACTTGCAACTCAGAACGTGAACTTCAAAAATGTTTAAAGCCGCATATCAAAAAAGTAGGAGGGAGGACAAAATAAATGTTTAACTGATACTAAATGCATAAATTAAAGACACGTGCGTAGCCGACTTTGGCACGTGAGCGGAGGATATAAGGTTCTCGCAATGAGAAATGGGTCTCCAAGCTAAGGGTGAAGCGTACGTGCGAGTGAGGGGGGAGTGTGGGAATCACGTGATATTGCAAAAGACGACAGTTGGGGGAAGAGAGAGAGAGGAGGGGAGATCTAGGAGAAGAAAGTTGGAAAAAATTTACAACACTTCCATTGCAAGTACAACACATCAATAGTTGATATTTTTTTAAAAGAAATAAAAATAACTTTAATATTATAATTATATATTTTTCAAATTTTATAATTTATAATTTTATTTTGAATAAATGGTCGTATCTAGTATTCACTGGGACGGTAATACTGAAGATGTGCTAAGAAAGTTGAGCTGTCAATTGTCCTTGCGGTTTGTAGTTGGAAAAAGAAAAGCAAAGTGTTTCGTTTCCCTCTCTTAATTGAGTGTTTGAGTAATGAGTAGCAAATTGGAGTCTTAAGATTGCACAAACTAGGCATAGCTAGTTCCTAGTTGTTGATTGCATTTCAGATAAGACAATTCCCACTTTCTCCCATTTCCGTTTTCCAAAATCCTACTTGTTTTTCATGGAAACAAACAAACGTCAATTACTATTGGTGATTAAATATTTATAATTGAACCTTTCAATAGAATCAATCTTTTCTCTAATTATAAAAATTGGTCGATTAATGCTAACCACAAGTAACACCAAAGGATATTTGAAGGTTCCTATGTATTTATACTATATGTGTGTGAGAGAGATACAAGTAAGCTTAGCTATATTGTATTCTTGGGGAAGTCTACACTTATATTTAAGGTTGTTTGTACACGTCAATGTCTTTAAATAATTGATAAGTATCCATGTTTGTTAGAAAATAAATATTTTTTTTTTTGGTACAGAAGAAAATAAATATTCAAATCATGCAATTTTCTTCTTGCTGGTAATTACATATATATATTTAATTGTTGACTCGTCTCTTACGAATTTTCCACCATATTATTTTTAACTAAATCTATAAAATTTTCTTGTGAGCATCAAGTCGTATTGGTGATGTGGAGTATGATAGAATATATAGATATATAGAGATAGGACCATAAAAAATAAACCTCATATTCGAGAAAAAAACACAAATAATATATTTTCAAATTAAAGACAAATTTGTCTTTGTCTGTTTGATTGCAACAGTTGAGATCTGATTCGTCTAATAATTATTGGGTTGAATTACGCACGGTCAAGTTTACGCACGGTTAAGTTTGATGATGTTGATGAAGAGAAGGGCAAATAAGAGATTTGGCGAGATGGAAATTAAGTATACGAGATGATTGGGCCAAAGATAGGATGTTTTAGCTAATAAGAGCTCGGTGGGAATAAAGGGTGAACAACTAGAGTTTAGAAAGGGTTCCATGATTCAGGTCTTGATAGAGAGATAGATCATCTCCTTGGTTGGATGCTTTCATTTTTATAATACGAGCGGTAGCTTCTCTTATGCCGCCTTTATATCGCGGTATTTATCTTCATTAACATGAGGGTAGAAGCTTGATAGTTATTTGTTAGGCTATGTCACATGTGGAGACGTCTGAGGTTAAGTTCTGATTGGGTTTGCGACAAGTAGGTGCTGGCAAGTGGCTATTGGATCTCCGGAGGTCCATTTGCTCAAAGCATATGATCTCGCCGAATTCCTAGTTTGTTTGACTTATTGGCATAACAGGCGTTGGTGCAAGATACCCAACTGTATGCCGGATAGATGCGTTCAGTGGCGGATCCAGGAAATTAACGAAGGGTGGGCACTCAATAAGTTCAAGTAAATATAGATTTGAGTCTAATCTGAAACGCGACTTGCGAACAGCTGCCGATTGCCTAGGTCTGGTTGAGATTTAGATCTGGACGGATTGCGACTCAACTAGACACATGATGGACGAAGAAGCAAATGTTCCAACTTCCAATAACGGAGATTGAGGTTTGAAAGGAGATGAATCAGTATGTAGATGCAAACGATGGGTCTAGAATAGAGCTCTGCTGTTAGGTTTGGATAATGAAGATGGAGGAGGAAAAAAAATTTAACGAGAAAATAAAATAGAATGAGGGAAATTAAAGGGCTAAGATATCATAACAACCAACTAGGGTTATTACCAATCAATTTCACCGATAGATCGATTATGTTGATCCAACAGTTGTATTTATTTATATCTATGTATGGTTATGATCCCCATATTTAATGTAAAAACATTAAATATGGAAAATCATAACCATAAAAAGGTGAAAATAAATATAAAGTATTAAATATGGGGAATCATAACAATACAAAGATGAAAATAAATGTAACCATTTGATCAATATAATCGATCTAACGGTGAAATTGATTGGTGGTAGTAACCCTAATTGGTTGTTACAATATCCTATCCCAAAATTAAATTGGAAAAACTTGAATTTTAAGAGAAGAGTATTTTTATATTTTTATATCATGTTACAAGGGTGGGCATTTACTCCCCTTCTCCTTAACTTACATCCGCCTATGGATGCGTTTACTTATGGGTTAAGCAATGATTTTGGGTCTTTCCTAAACTGGGTTTCAATCTCGGTTAGAAGGTCCAGATAAAGATCTAGCTAGAGTGTTTTTTTTTTTTTTTTTTAATTACTTATTGTTTGGATGTAGTCTACATTTTCAAGACATATATCTATGTTTACTTAATTAACTACAACTTTAAGCTAAGAGAGATAGCCAGATACTGTAAGGATTACAAGAGCATGTATGAACGGGTTTCCCAGCTGTGTGGCAAACGGAAAATGGAGATGCGATTACCGACCATTGGCGCGTTTATCCAACATGGGCTTATACGAATTTTGGATGGCAACATCATATTTTATTGGTATTTTTATAGTTAATTTTTTTTTTAAAAGTAAAAAATTACTTACGAGAAAAATGTTTCAAATTATTAAAAGATATATGCATATTTAATATTTTATATAAGGTATAGTTTGAAAAACAGACTAAAAAAGGAAAATATATAAAATTAAAGATTTTGCATAATTAATTAAAAATTAAATTTAAAAATGAAAAAATAAATATGATATGCATAATCCTTTAAGAGATAATAATTAAAAAGATTAAGCAAATGTGAAGAAATTAAACTTTTATTTTGATACACAAGATAAAATATTGAAATAGTTATTAGTCATAACCTTGGGGAGTTTTTTCATATAAAAAACAATGTCATTAAATAATTTGGCAAAAAGCATGTTTGTTGAGAGAGAGAGGAGAGGAGGGCGGGATTAATCTTCTATTAAAAGAAAATAAATTAATTAAATACAAATTGCTTCTCTTGCTTGGCATGAAAAGCCAAGTGTTTTTTTATTTCTTATTGGTTTCACAGAATATGTAATTCTCGTGACTTTTTTATTATTCAAAATAGTTTGAGACGTTTCTTTAATAAAATTGATGGAAGTGGTTAAGCTATTCTTTTTCTTCTTTTTGATTGGAAAGAGCTGCTAAAAACATCAAAAGGCGTGTATATTGATATTGCATATATATAGTGTTAGAGTCAAACTCTTGTACACACTCTTGCGGAAAAGAATAAGAGAGCTAGCTATGTTACAATAAGTTCGATATAAAAGCAACATTATTGGAGCACATAACCGCATATGAATTCAAAATAAATAGTATTGAATACTGTTTTTTTTCCCATGACGGTAAAATATGTAAATCTTTCTTTATTAGTTAATTAGTACATATTATCACAATTTATGATTTCAGGGAAAACTAAACCACCAAAAATGTTGCTGGTAAATTAATATTAGACGTGTTGCCTTTCCTCTCCCTACGAAAAGATTTTTTTTTTTTAAAAGAAATCTATTGAGAGATACCGAGACATGCTAGCTTGTCCCAAACTGGCCGGTACGTGTTGATCCTTTATCACAACAATTAAGATTAAAAGTTCAAGTTACTTAGCACTTAACGCATGCAACAGCTTTTTTGTGACACAAAATAAAATAAAATACTACAAGGTTATTAAAGGCAGATTAAAATATATTTTTATTTTCATGACATTTGTTTTATTTATTTATATATATTTCATTAATTTAATTCACATATATATATATATATATGATCATTCTCAATTTAATCTTCATGTTTATTATTGTTATAACATAATGTATTACAATCATAATACAAGAAAATATAAATATTAGATTAATATTGTATCTTTAGTTTTTATGCGTGATAATTATTTTCAATATAATTTTTGCATTTCAAATAACTTTATATAATTCTGGGTTCATTTTTTCGGCAGTTAATGCAGATAACTTATTTGCATTGGGCACAAAATGACGTTGTTTTGAGACGAAATTCAAAGTATTTTTGTAATTTTAATTTATTTCAAGATTATAATAATCTTTATAATTATAAATTCTTAATATTTCAATACCAAAATGACGTCATTTTATAAGTAAATACAGATAACTTATATGCAGGCAGAAACATTTTTCTGATAATGATAGTAGATCAAACAATGGTAAAACTTAAAAGAAGTTAAATTAAAAATCTTTTTATGTAAAAATTAAATTAAAATAATCATAATATGTATTGATAAAAATATATTTTAATTTTAAACTCAAGTAAAAGAAGGCGAAACATCAAAAACACCTGTAAAAATAAAAGGATACACCAAAAAGGGAAAATGAACATGGCCACGGTGATAGTGCCAAACCTTAAAGCGGTTAAGTGTGCTTTTCAGACCCTATTTCTCCCACACAATCCTAACTTGTCTGTTTTGCCCATCCACTCGCACGTGCCATCCATCCCCTCCGTGTAGCATTCCTTATTTCTAAAATCTCTTTTTCCCTATCTTACTTCAATTGGGCTATTAATGAATCTGTAGCGTCTTAGATTACCAAAATGACCTTACCAACTAAGGGGGCTCCGCTCCATCGGCAATGATTGTCCAGGGCATTATGGTCATTTGAAATATCAAAAAGGATGGTGGTAGTTTGGATCATTGAGATGACTTTGTACTCACCTTATCTTTATTATATTCCGTAGTTTGCGTTGGTTTCCAAAGGACGTATGCAAATGACAATAAAAGCCAAATTTGTCATGACATTTTGGTCATTTCACAACCCCATATATAAAATTAATCAATCCTTATTAAAATGATCCTCTTAATATATTCTTAAACATAGCAAGATTTTTTTTAATATTGCATTCGTAAGCTTCTTTCATAAAAGGATAAAAAAAAAATGATAGTATACAAACCCGCAAGTCTGTTAAATTCATCGCAGTCATCATTTTGTCGAAAACGTTAGTTTGGATTCCCTTGCTTTGACCAGTAATTCCAAAAGTTATTGTATTCGTAATTTTGTTCCGCAGAAACAACAAGGTTATTATCGTCTTTCGAAGCCATGAAAATTTCTTTTGCGTACAATTCATATTAATGTTAAAAAACAGTGTCGAATTGAAGAATATAAAGATAAAAAAGTATATATAAAAGGACATTATTGGTGGGGGGAAAAAAACTAAAGGAAGAGGTGGAGACCGAAGGAGAGGAAGAACAGCGACCGCTTCCCTTTCCTCTCTCTTCTGTTTCTCACACTGTGTTTGTGTTTGTTTGAGACAAATACCCAAAGCCTCCATTTTTAATTTTATATTTTATGTAACTTCAACTTTCTTTTTCCAGAAGGTGATTGCAAAAAACACTTACCGCCAAGAGCAACAAAAGAAAAGGAGAGAAAGAGAAAGAAAGAGACGACAGGCGACAACAGATAGAGAGAGAGAGAGAGAGAGAGAGAGTGAGTGTGGGAGAGGGAGAGAGAGAAGGAACTGTAGAAGCTTTCAAAACCACACAAGGGAAAACGATGTCTGAGAGCTTTACATCCTTTCATACTCTGCAACTCTAAGAGGTACATACATATGTATGTATATATATATACATGATGAGATTGAGAAGAAAGGAAGAGGGGCCTAGACCCTGTTTATTTATTCTCTCTTTTTCTTTCAATCAATCACTCTACATAATATATATATATCCCCTTAATTTCTCTTTTTTTTTCTCTATATATTTCCTCTACTAACTATATCATATAATTGACTTCAATTTCATGATAGGTTGGTGTTTGTTGGATTTGTTTATCCTTATTACTGATCAATAATTCGACTATATTGGAGAGTGGTGATATAAGGTGAAGGTTGAAGAAAAAGGAGATGATGATTTTAATATGGGAATAGCAACACCGCCACCACTTCCATCCATATTTATTTCACACAGCTCCAAGCTTGATTCTTCCAATTCTATGTCCCAAGATTATCAACAAGGAATCTTCAGTTTCTCGAATGGGTTCGAGAGATCAGCGGTAACACCGCAGCAGCAGCAGCAGCAGCAGATCCGAAGGGAGAAGGTGAGAACGTTGCAACAAGGGTTCGAGGGAGCACCACCATTAGTTGGGATAGAAGAAGAGGAAGGTGGAGAGCTTCCGGTTTATGAAACCGCAGGGATGTTGTCAGAGATGTTTAATTTCCCTCCGGCCGGCGCCACCGCCGCTGAATTGTTGGAACAGCAGTCCGTGACGGCGACGTATCGGTCCCCGAGGCCACAAGGAGTGGCCAGTAGCAGCAGCAGCGAGTGGTACGGAAACAACAGACAAGGGATGATGATAACAACTGGGTTGGGACCGTTGGGAGATTCAAAGAATCAGAACAGTGTGAATAGCCGTGACAGTAATTTGGTTCATCACCATCATCATCACCATCAGAACCAGATTTCGAGCATTAATGCAGACTCAGCAGCTGCCATGCAGCTTTTTCTCATGAACCCTCCTCAAACAAGATCTCCTTCCCCTTCTCCTCCAACTTCTTCCACACTCCATATGTTACTTCCACACCCTTCTTCTAATTCTTTACAAGGTTTCACTGGTTCAGGACCACCGAGTGGTACTTTTGGCCAATTTACATGGGTTCATGACAGTCCTCATCCAGAAGGAGGAACCACTGGCCCTCCTCACCTTAACAACAACAACCAAGGTGAGATTGGTGGCGTTGTGGAAAGTCAAGGTCTTTCGTTATCATTATCCTCTTCGTTGCAACACTTGGAAGCTGCAAAAGCTGAGGAATTGAGGATGGGGGATAGTGGTTTTATATATTACAATCAAGGAGGTGGAATTGGAGGTGGAGCCGGTCCATCTTCCTCAGCTCAGTTTCCGTACAAGAATAATAATAATCTTCAGGCATTGCATTTACAAGGTGGTTCCATAGGAGGACACAATAATAACAACCAGGGTTTCGGTTCATCCTTAGGTGTTGTAAATGTTCTGAGAAATTCAAAGTATGTGAAGGCCGCTCAAGAATTGCTCGAAGAGTTTTGCAGTGTTGGGAGGGGTCAGTTTAAGAAGAGCAAGTTCAATAGGCAGAATTCAAACCCTAATTCAAATCCCGGTGGCGGCGGCGGTGGCGGCGGTGCTTCTTCTTCTTCATCAAAAGATCCTCCTCCTGCTCCTAATTTGTCAGCGGCTGATAGAATTGAGCATCAGAGAAGGAAGGTCAAACTTCTAGCAATGCTTGACGAGGCATGTAATCTCTATTTCTGTTCTGTCCTCTCTTTCTCTCTCTCTCACCCTCTCTCATCCATCAAGAGTCAAGGTCCCCCAATATCTTTTTCTTCTTATTTGTTTAGTCAATTAATAGTGCATTATTTTATTTTATATTTTTCTGATTAACAACGGGGACAATAAAACACACAGTTCTCCGGCCGGTATCTTGAATTATTATTTTTAAACTCGGAAAGGAAAAAAGCCGGCTGGTATAATAGGGTTCCATTGCATAGGATCAGTTGGTGGGGATTTCTTCCTTATTTTAATAAAAACCCATTTTTTTAATGATTCGATTTGATTGGTGGGACTGGGATGATTTTTATATTATTTTGGGTTTCTTAGTTTGGTGAAAACCATGAGAGTAACCTTTAGGAAAATACGTCCATCAAGAAGCGACGTTCCTTCTGATTAGTATTAGTAAGATAGACCCCAACCGAAGGAAAGAAAGGCACCCACTCACCATATCTGCTACGTACCAATTTATTATCAATCCCAATTCCACCTTCCAGGATCCATATATACCCATCATAGAAATATTGCAGTGAAAGCCTTTGTTAATCATTATCTCAGTTGACCACAAAGAGATCCGGAAGGGGTCTTTTCTATTTTTTTCTTTTTTTCAAGTAAAATATTCATTCTTATCATATCTTTTTTAATTTTGTTTATGCACACAACACAAGCGATTGGTGAAGAGTGCATGTCAACCGAGAAACCCAACGATATTCTTCATTCTCAATAAAAATTACTTCAGCACATCCCTAATATTCCTTATTCATATATTTATAGACCACCATATCTGGGTTCTTTTTTTTTTTTCACATGTAACATAGTCTCACTCCCCAAATTCAAATATACTTGAATTTTAACATCTCTTTCTGCCCCGTCTACTCCATTTAAAAATCATAAACTATATATATATATAGGTAGGATATTTGACACCAGTATCAAATTTAAAATTTGACACTTCATCTAAGAGCCGTTAGATTAAAAGAGATCAATGACACACACACATATATATATATATATATATTGGTTATTCATTATTTGTATGGGTTAATGCTTATAAATCCAACTAAACTATCCATATTTATTGGACATATAAGTTGCTTTCCTTTATTAATGCTAAATTGGTTCATCCAGCTTTTCACAAACCGCTTGCATTGATGGATGAGTAAATGATAACATGCATTTACTATATCTTATCTTTATTGGTTCTTTCAAAATAGTATCGTGATAATTGATTGATTATCCGATTATGATTCATATTCCCATACCAATTAATTGTCCATATTTGACGGTGTGAATAAAGTTTATCCGGGGTTTTGCAGGTGGACCGGAGATACAACCACTACTGCGAACAAATGCAAATGGTAGTGAACTCATTTGACCTGGTAATGGGTTTTGGTGCAGCAGTTCCATACACAGCACTTGCGCAGAAAGCAATGTCTCGGCATTTCCGGTGTCTGAAGGATGCGATATCAGCTCAGCTGAAGCACAGTTGTGAGCTTCTGGGAGAGAAAGATGGGGCAGGGTCTTCAGGTTTGACCAAGGGAGAGACCCCAAGGCTAAAGATGTTAGAGCAAAGCCTGAGACAACAAAGAGCCTTCCATCAAATGGGGATGATGGAACAAGAAGCTTGGAGACCCCAGAGAGGCTTGCCTGAACGATCTGTCAACATTTTAAGAGCTTGGCTTTTCGAACATTTTCTCCACCCGTACGTTTCTCTGTCTCTATCCCTCCCTCTTATTATTACTTAAACATAACATATGAATGACATTTACATACTATTTTTTATTTTTATTTTAATACAAGTAAAAGTGAACACATAATTTAATATAAGCTACCCAAATTCTTTATTATTAGACCAATCCTAATGGCTTCTATTTTTTAATTTATCATTTTAAAGAATGTGGTATAAAATAAAAGAGAGTAAATAGAGTTTTTGAAATTGGAATATCATTTTCTAATATAACATATGTTACACCTGGGACTAACTAACCAGGATCTTGGGATAATATATATATCATTATGATTTTTAAGTTACTAGATTATATAAAAAGGATAGCACATTGCACGAAAGATACTGTAATCATTAACTAGACAAAAAACAAAACAAAAAAGCAGCAGGGTTAGAAAAAGAAAGAATGGGAGGGAGGGGTGGCAGAAGGAAAGAGAGAATCTAAAAGGCCATTATTTATGTTCCGTATGCTTATGATCGTTTAGATCAACAGTAATGCAGTAATATTGCAGCATCCTTGGATGTTGTCTCGACAGCAAAAAGGTAGAAAGATACATATATATATCATCCCTGCATTAACTGCAATATCTTGGTATCTTTCTCTGATCTACTTTCAATATCTCTATTAAAAAGAAAAACATATATATACAAAGGCGCTAACGCAAACACCAAATTAGATTAAGTGATTAATGGGGGGGGGATAAAAAGGTAGAGACAGTGGTCAGTGTGTACAGTGATACACTTTACTTCTGCTATGGCAGCTAGGACAAAGATCTTTATTTCTTTCTCTTAGATTCTCACGCCCATGAAGGGAAAGAAAGAAAGGTGTCAAACTCAGCTAGGGTACAGAAAGCCCGGTGACCCTTTATACGGTTAAGGCAAGGACTCTGATGTCATTTTCTGGTCTCTTTCTCAGGTATCCAAGCGATGCAGATAAGCATCTTTTGGCACGACAGACTGGGCTATCCAGAAATCAGGTTCGTCTCCTCTACTCTTAGCTTTCCACAATACAGTAAAAACGTTAAAGATAGAGAGAGTGAGAGAGAAAGAGACAATTATTTAGCTTGGCTCTGTATTCAATTAATTAGACGCACGGTCCACATCGACAAGACAAAGTAAAAAAGAAAAAAAAAAAGAAACTCATTGATATGAGAAAAGGGACCAGCAGTAAGTTCAGATGCAACTTACATGATTTTGGGTTTTTCTCCGGTTTCTTCCAAGAGCCCACGTGGTTATTATTGTGCTTTACCTCCCTTTCCTTTTTCTGTTTTTCCCTCTAGAAGAAATAAAGCCTTTTTTATTTATTTATTTTTCTTGTTTTAATTAACATTGGAATCTTTTACTTCATGACATAATTAATTCTGAAATCAAATGAGCAGAGGTAAGTACAGAAGCAATGAGACATGAAAGTTTGCTGTTACCAATCGAGCTCACTCTCCCAGTTACTCCTTTTTCTCTCTCATATCAATTAGCTTCACACAACTACACAATAGGAACCATAAATATGGGAAATAAATGTTTTCTAGCTGGAGATGTTAGTGCCTTATGTCTTCTCTGCTAATGCCATATTACGTATTCATGCAACTTCATCTGCTAGCTCGTTATGTTGTTAGTTCCTTTTTTTTGCTAATTATATAGTCAATTGATTTAGAATATTACACATAATTAATATATGTTATATTTTTGCTACTTTTTCTCGTGCATATGCAGATTCTGCACTAACTTTGTACTTTTTATTTTTGGGAAATATTACTTTCCTTTTACATAAAATATCACCTCTCATTTTCTCTAGATTTTCCGTACCCCACATTTTTTTTCTTCCTTTTTTCTTGTAATGGTGGGACCCACCTATTTTTTCTCTATAATATAAGATAATTATCTTATGTTAAATGAGATTAATAAAATCCTTTTATTTTTCATGATAAACCAAAATCCAAGAGTTTTCTTACGTGCTATATAATTAAGTGAGGGAGAAAAAAATAAAACAGATGATTAATTTCCTATGCCTTCCATATATGCCTACACCGTGTAATGGTGAGTGACACGGGGGAGGAGTAGACTGATAAGGTCATACAATTAAAGCACCGTCCTTTCTTAGAAGAAACTGCTGATGAATAGTTCCAGCAGGTGCAGTATGTAATCTCAATATCATTTTAAATCTGTCATTTCACTGTCGTTTGTGTCACACCCCACGAGCTCATTTTTAGTACAATAGTAATATGCACCAATGTACCATTGTCATTCATCTTCTTCTCTCTTTCACATCATTAATTAGCATTGGTGTTTGATTTTTATTGGAAGGATATATGAAAAAATGGGAGAAATGAGAGTATTGTAGAAATTTCCAACACCCGATAGAAGATACCTCGGTCCCTACACACAATTTTAGCACAAAGGGACTAACAACATTGAGATAGAAAGGAAGTTTTTCTGTGTCCTTGTTTTCTTCTACTAATAATATCTAGCTCGCAGTGTGCACGTTACATACTATTAATCTAAGTGTTCGTGCATATTAATTTCTAATTTTCTACTATACAACATTCGTATTTGTTATTGTTGAATCACTTATGATGAGAAAAATCATTGCTTTGATGTGACAAAGTAGCATTATATTCAGCTCTTTTCTTTTTGCTTCTTCTTCATATTATATATATAGTTACATAAAATTTTGTAGGACGGGGATTGATGTGTGTACTATACTATAATATAATATAAAATATAAAATTGCATCCGCGTGTATTGAGATGTATGGTTTGAACTTTGAACATGTTTGTTTCAGGTATCAAACTGGTTCATTAATGCCAGGGTTCGGTTGTGGAAACCCATGGTGGAAGATATGTACCAACAAGAACTTAAAGAAGCAGAGTGTGCAGAAGAGAGAGAAAGGAACCAAAGCAATAGCAATAGTGCCCACGTAGCACAAACTCCAACCACACCATCAACAGCAACAGCGCCACCACCACCAACAACAACAACAAAACCAACAGGCAAAAGATCCGATATCAATGCTACTGAAAGCGACCCTTCACTCGTTGCAATCAATAGACAAGCCTTCTCGGAAAACCAAGCAGCGCATTCTAGCTCCAACACCACCACCACCGCCAATACGGTCGTCAACGCCACCGCCTCTGAGGTGGCGCCACCCGTGTCTCAGTGCTTCGATTCAGACCTGCCCCTACACAGATCAATAGCCATTGATGACACGTGTCGCCATGGCAGCTTGGTGACAGCAGATTATGGGACCGCATCTGCAAGTGCTGACATTGGATCCACTCTCATTAGATTTGGGACCACCGCCGGTGACGTGTCACTCACCTTAGGGCTACGCCACGCCGGAAACATGCCGGATAAATCTCCTTTCTCTGTTAGGGACTTCGGAGGCATTTAATCTTCCATATAGTACTTTACAGAATAATATATATATAAATATAGGAAGATGCTTTATTATATTATATCACCAAAAGAAAACATTTTTTTTTCCCATTTAATATCTCTATGATACTCCGTTTTTTTATTTGCATTGTGTAAGGACAGGAAAAAACGGTTACACGATATGAGAAACGTAGTATTAAGTTAGCTAGTAGGTATAGTTCTATGGAATCTATTGTATAACTGTATAGTAGATTGGTTTCCATGATTTTTACCCCATATATGTACTTAATCATTTCAAGTTTAGATTAATTTGATAGGACTTGATGTTGTCACTGACCAGAATAATAAGTATTCTTTCTTTCTTTCTTTTAACATCACGAAGTGTCAAACCTTCCAATGTCCTTATATAAGTTCTCATATATAAACAAGGCTATCGCCAAAAAAAAAAAAAAAAATTGAATTCGAATGCGTCTGTAGTGTGTTATATATAAACAAGGCTATCCCGACCCCTCCCCACCTAACAAAAAATTAAAAATGGTTAGGGATGATACTTGATAAAATAATTTCCCCCCTAACAATTAACTTGTTGTCTAGGAACACAGATTTCATAAATAAGAAATAATGGCTCTGTTTGATTTCTGTTTTGAAAAATAATTTTTTAGTTTTATAAACAAAAAAATAAAAAAAATTCGTTTGGTAAGATGTGTTTTGTAAAAAATATTTTAAAAACTATAATTGTTTCTTTGTTTTTAACATCAAATTTAGAGAACATGTATGAGTTATTTTTGTTTTCTGTTTTGGTTTTTAACTTTCAAAAAGAAAAAATATAGAAAATAATTGTTTCCATAACTATTTTACAAAATAGTTTTAAGAACAAAAAAAACCAGAACACAATCAAACAGATCCGATATTTTTTACTTTTTATTCCTTGCCACATTATTTATTAAATACAACATCATATAATATTTTATCCGTAATATATACATATTCTTTCTTTGGGTATTGTAAAGAGAACTGTGGGTAATAACATTGCCTCATCACATAAGAGCTCATTGCACTCAAAGAGTGGAAAATCCATTAGGCTCGGCCTATCTATGCTAAAAAATTCAACAATATATAATTAATTATTAATAAATGGAAGGCGGTGAGGATCGAACTCGTAACACTGAGGCACTGATAACATGTAAAAAATCAATTCAACCGAAAAGCTTAATCTAATGGATCGATGAGGTTATATTAATGATTTCATATATCTCTAACATGTATAAGAATAAGTTGTGTTATCAAATATATTATTTTGTCCAAAAACTCTTTCTAAGCATAGAAATAAAAAAATTTATTTCTTTTTAAAAATAGTATCAAAAAAACAGAACCTTTGTCATATACACCTTTAAAATCAACCCCACTTTTATCTCAAACTAGTCTAGGTCAATGGCAAATGAACCAAAATAAAAAAATTGAGCAAAAAAAGCAAAAAACAAAAAAAGATATAAATAAATAAATAAATAAATAAAATATATAAATAATAGTAGAAATTTAAAAATAAAATAAATTTAAAATAAAGATAATTAGGGAGAAAATTAATAAGATAAAAAAGAGAAGAAAAAAAGAAAGAAAGTAAAAATAAGAATAAAAAATTAAAGAAGTAAGAGAGAAAAAATTAGGTAAAGAAAGATATAAGGGAAATAGATTAAAAAGGACTCATATTTAACATAAGAAAAAATGAGTCTAATCATTCAATAGTTTTCCTCCGATCTATCAAAAAACACACGATACACTTATATAAGGGTTTTATAAGAGTTATGTTGTAGGAAAAGTGATTGTGTTATGATATACAGATTCGTTTTGCGTGCCGGAATTTTTTCCTTTTTTTTTTGCTGCGGGCCCCATAAAATGTTGTGTGTATAGGAAAATTTTTATAGTCATGTTAAATGATAGAAGATAAACCCCTTATATAAATAGTATTCCATTAAATATTATTTTATTACTTTCCTCAAAATAAATTTCGTCGAACTCTTGGGGGGTTTGGTAGCCGGCATTTTACCGGATTTCCAGCAAATTAAATTTTTTTAAAATTTAAATTTTCTGATATTATCATAAAATGAATAATTTTAACATATTTTTGAAAATTGAGATTCCCAACAACAAAAAAATTTCTTCTCTAGCAAACGCCCCCCTAATTCATATTTTTGTGCCAAGCTCTAAAAGACAATTTTTTTTTTTTTTTTACACAATTACAATTTCCGATGAAAATAAATCCACCACTAATATAAATAATCAATCTCTAAACCTTTCAAATGGTGAAAAACGATTTCTCAAATATATAGAACCAAGCCACGTGTTTCCTCTTTTTTAGCTAGGAGGAATGTAAATTTACTTTTAACTTTCATTTTTCATCTCATAGACGACAAAAAGGACTTCCATTTTGTCTGAAAATTTTATGTCCATTATGTTAATTTTCTACTAAAATTATTATTTGTTTAAATTGTTATGTATCTTGTTTATTTTTGATTCGCCATTATTTTTATACTATTATTAAATCATGTGCTGTCATGTCATAAAATCTTCTTAGATGTTTATTATCGTAATTAAGCTATTGTAATAATGTAATAACATATAAGTGGATGGAAATATGAAAAAAATTCATCGGACAAAAATTAAACTCATCCCTAAGTAAGGGCTAAGAACTAAAGGGAAGGAGGGAGAATTGGCTACGTCTCTAAATGAAATGCATACTCTAAAATAGTAGGTGATCCAATAGTTGAGTGGTTGGGGTATAAGATGTATATAATTTGGGAATGATCCGTTTATAATTGTTTTTACAAATTACACTAATATGGCTGGTCATATATTTTTTTTTTTTATTGAAGTATAACCAGTCATATTTAGTGTAGTTTGTAAACAAGAAATCTGTAAATATAACCTTCCCCATATAATTTAGCAAAAAACACTTTCTAGACAAATAATTTATATGGTTATGGAAAAAGATAGGTTATATTTACAAATTTTTTTGTTTAAAAACTCTTACAAAAAACACTATGTATTCCCGGGAGTACACTCATTTGAAAATGTACTCCCAAAAATACATAGTGTATTTTGTAAAAAATTATAAACATAACTCTCCCCATAAAAAACCATAAATTTTATTAGAAAAACATATATTAGTGCTAAAGAATAAGTCATCATTCAAAATGATTTTATAAAAATAGTTTTGAAAGCGTCGTTATAAAAAATGGTTTTATTTTTCTCATGTTGCATGAGACAAATTATCTCATGCAACACACAAAAAAGTGGGTGAGACCCACTAAAAGAAAGAGAGAGAAAATAAAAAAGTGGGTCTCATGCAATATAAGAAAAATAAAACCATATAAAGAATGAAGAAGAAGAAAAAAAATATGATCAACCAAATTGTAAATATATATAGGAAAAAATGTTTCTACAGTTACTTAATATATGTTATATGAATTTATTCTCAAAACGACGCCGTTTTGGTATTGAAATCTTAAAAAATTATAAATATAAAGACTATTATAACTCTGAAATAAATTTAAATTACAAAAAACCATGATTTTTGTCCCAAACGACGTCGTTTTGAGTTTACTATAGGTAATTTATATACATTAACTACGTAAAAAGCGAACTGATATATATTCCTCGATTTCCTTTAACTCATTGACTAAGCATGTTTGGTTGCTTATGCATAAGGAAAAACCAAATTCCACTACGTACTTGAAAGTTGAAACCGTACTACATTAATTTCCAGATCAGGACGTGTTTGGATAATTTTTGCACACACCTACAATTACTTGTCAATTCCGTTTCTGTTATACGTAATTAATGTGGTTAAAACGGATCAACAGCAATTTGTTGAGGTATGTAAAACAAAACCAGACGTTTCTTCCGTAAAAACCAAAACAAGATCTTGCGAAGCAACAAGAACTTCTCACCCACTATGTTTCTTGCTGTTTGAGAAACCATACACCGCATATTAATTACTAACCGAAAGAGAGCCTTCTCTATATCGGTCCAATTGATTCTTACAAGGTTGTTCTGCTGCAACCATCAAGATTGCTTTTGAGTATTCAACCATATGTGATTTCACATGAGTTCCGTTTTGAATATAGGTAAAGTTTTGGGATTTACGTTAAGATGCGGAACAAGTTAGCTAGACAGTACACAAAGCCGCTGCCAGTAAAAACACAGATCTGAAGGAGTTGAGTGATTCTCTTTTTCAGGTTTGAACATATATTCACTCTTCTTACAGCAATGTCACTGTCGTTAATATTTTTGGCTTCGGAAATTCCTAAATTGAGCCTGAAGGTTAATCGGAGTATTTAATGGATCTTCAAGAACAAGAGTGAGGGTTTCTTATCATGTGACCATAATGTGTTTGTCCTATTTTTTAGGAAATCGCAAGGCTATAGCCTATAGGTATAGGGATTTTTTTCTATCAAAATTTACAAATATGAAGGGGGATTTGACACCGGTGTCAAATCTCAAATTTGACATTTCACTTGAGAGCTATCATACAAAAAAAGATAAACGACTATGGTTTGCAAGCATGTGACACCATTAAAAAGATCTAACACATTTCTCAAGTGAAATGAGATGTTAAATTTCAAATTTCAAATTTCAAACTTGACATTGATGTGAAAGAATATATTTGTGAATTCAAAAGTAGTTTTGGTCCAACAATTGATAATTGCATGCAAAGGCTGATTTGAGCCACTGAAATTGGATACTCTTGTCCCAGCATTGTTGTCATAGGAATCGTATGTTTATTTATTTTATTTTGTATAATTCGCATCTTAATTAATTTAACAACATGAGATATTGCTTTGTTTAAATAATATAAATATATATGGGTTCACTTGCAGATAAGTTATCTGCCAATATAATGTTATTTTGCATGGAAATTGTGTTGCAGATAAGTTATCTGCGAATATAATGTTATTTTGCTTGGAAATTGTGGTGTTTTTATAATTTTAATTTATTTCAGGGTTATAATAGTTTTTACATTTATAATTTTTTAAGACTTCAATATTAAAATGAAATTATTTTGAGCGCATAGATGATCGAATATGCTTTATTGAAAATGTTACCGTAAAGATTCGAGGGTTATTTAATAGGGTTTTTGTTTCCTCCTTTAACATTACATAATAAAATTTCCTATACACACAACATTTACAAAAAAATAAATAAAAATTAAGGCATGTAAAATAAATCTCTATAACATTAAATAATCACTTTTTCTACGACATAAATCTTATAAAACCCTATTTAATAATTTAGTCGTAAATAATTAATGTTTGAGTAAAAAGTACACATAACGTTATCATTATTCAGTACAACTCCTGTGAACATAGTATTGCTTATTTTAACAATAAGGAAGAAAGACTGTTCATTAACATTAAACAGCTAGAGAGAGACAAAAGTATAGGGTCTCCACAATACATCCTAGTCTCTGATGGAGGGAATCCCAGCCCTAAAATTGTAAGTTTGTCTTGTATGGGGTTCAACATAACTTTCATATTGAATGGCGAAAGAAGCTGACGAAATTTTTTGATGCGAGGGCCTTCAATTCCATCATATTTAATGAAGGAGCCCACTGTTGCCATCACCGATGAGCATGTTGCAGGGAGGAGATGCTCAGATGACAGCAAATAGGACTGGGCCCACCATTTGCAATGTTAAACAGCAGGTACCCTTCACCCGTCAGATCCCCAATGATGGGTCCCTGAAGAAAATTCTAATCAAGAGATATAATACGAAATAAATTTTTTTTGAAGTTTCTAAGATATCAATGCCTTTTACTTTATATAGAATATTTTTTTTGGGAAAAAATATTTATTCTTTTGAATGATACAATTTATATCCTTTCATTCTTACAAAGAGATGTGATTCACACCTTTATTTTTTTGTCAACTCTCTCTCATCCTTTATCTATCTCTTTCTCTCTTAAAATGACACAACTTTACATCCTCTAAAATGACACACACTTTACCCATTTTTTTAATTCCTTAGTAAAACAGTTATTAGCAAATACTTATTATTATATATTATTATATTGAATGACTATTTGATTCATTAAGAAAAATCAAGATGCGATTTGATAAATTGTATTGGGCCAGGGCCCAACTGTGAGGCACTGATAGGCTATGGTATTAGCCCATGTGGATGTGGTGGTGTTACCAATTGCCAATAGCGATAGGGTGACAGGGTACGGAGGGACTGCTACAGTGCTATGTCCTTGTAATCTTTTAATCATTTGATAAAGCTAAAGCTCTGCCTTGCTTTGCATGGTCCATTCCTCACACCTTGACGTATTGCATTATAAATACTAGTTCGTGTCGTGGTCCATGCTAATCAGAAAAATCTTTTTTATGTTTTTTTTTTTTAATGGTGTGAGTTAAGGAGTTCAGAGTTTTGTTGCTACTCGAGTTATAATTTTTGGCCGTTTTATATTATTTTTTCATTTATTTATTTTTTAATAATTAATTTAGAGAATAAAAAATCATTCTTAATCTTTACCATCTCTTCAGAGTTGGAATTTGAACATTAGTTTTTGCACTTATGGTTAGATACCATATCAACTATAAATTAAAATCAAAAAAGCAATGCAGAATTTTTTTGGTGAAGTAAATTTTCAAGTATGAATGATCATTGATTATTGAGTTTTATAAAAGTTATGTTGTAGGAAAAGTGATTGTGTTATGTTATAGAGATTCATTTTGCGTGCCGAAATTTTATTTTATTTTTTTGGCTACGGGCCTCACAAAATGTTAAGTGTGTAGGAAAATTTTTGTGATCATGTTAAATGATAGATAATAAACCCTTGATTATTTCTCCAGAAAAAGCAGCGAATGCTAACTGTGGATAAGGTTGGAGCTAGAGGGCCTGCAAATATCTTGGTAGTGTGTATTTACAAAGCACACATTTATCTAGCCATCATCACTCGTAGCACTAGCCATTCACGTTTTTTTTTTTTTTTTTTGTAGATAAAAAAAATTTGTTTTCCATATAGATATTAATGGTATAAAATTAGGGTTTTATATTTCTCATTTAATATGAAAATTTAAACTCCACACACCATATAGATATTTTTCTAATGGTATAAAATTATTTCAATTCTCATTTAACATGAGAAATATAAAATCCATAAAATTATGTTTTATTTGTAGAATTATTTTTTCTTTCTATAGTTTGGTGGTGTTGTGACAGTTATTTATGCAAGATGCATGCACAGAGAATCAAGATTTAACTTTAGCTATTTAAGTTTCATAAGGTAATGCTATTCCTTTTCTACTGTGTTATTACTTTAAATTACCATTGAATTTTTTCTCTCTTTTCATATACAATTCTCTCTCCTTGGATGATTAGATTGGTACAAAATTTTATTAAGAATTTATTAAAATTTAAGGTAATGCTAGTCCTTTCTCTGTGTAACTTTAAAGTTTGAATTTTTCTTCAATCAATTCGGTATCTATTACATTTATTATTTATTATTTTTCCATTCTCATATAAGATTCCTCTAAAATATTAGAACTTTTATACTAGCTAGGACCAGAGGTTAAAACTAAATGTAAAATTTTTGTCAAAACTGGTAGCGGTGTTTGGCATGAGAGAGATATATATATTTTTAACTGGAAAAAAAATTATTGGGAATTTGGTAGGGATTTTTTCATTTCGGGTAAGTTATGAAAAAGCGTTTGATTGGCCAAAATTTTGCCAGGAAAGTTGAGTTAATTTTACTGATGCTATGTTTGGTTGATGGTAAAATATTGATGGGAATGTGAATTGAAATTACCAAAATACCAAAGACCATGGGCAATCTCTTTACACATGATGTCATGTATCACAAGGGTATTTTCGACTTGACATATTATATTCAGAATCAAAGACCATGGACAAAAAAAAATACCAAAGGTTGACTGAGATAATTTTTTGCCTTTGTGTAGTTGTAAAGAAAAATACTGGGAAAAAAAATTGATGGCATTTTGTTCACAATACCCATACCAAACATGGTAAATAAATATTCTCCACCTCACTTTCCCTTCATTCGATACCAAATACTCATACCAAACACCCCCTTAAAAGTGAAAAAGTAAGATGCCTTAGCTAAAGTAGATGATTTCTGAGTGCGTGAGAAATTTCAAAATGCACAAGCAAACAAAGTGAATGATTCAACTAACATTTTTGTTATCATCCCGAAATTCATGTTAAACTAAAATTTTTAAGATGGGGTATCTTTTGGAATTCCCAGGAGATAATCATTTCATTGTCTGAAAGGGGAGTAAAAGCAATTTTCATTTCTGCTAGATAGGGGTGTAGGTGGATCGAATTGAACTAATTTTTTTGAATAACTAAACTGATTTGATTCAAAGAACCAAATATTTTTTTATCTCAAACCAGTTCGGTTCGAAAACGGTTCGATTTGATTCGGAACCGTTCAGGTCGAACCTATTCTAAAATAAATAAATAAAAAAAATCAAAGAAATAATGTAATAAAAATAAAGATAAAAATAAAAAAAAAAGTCATTGAATAAATAAATAAATAAGAAAATAGAGAAAAAAATAATATTCGGTTCTTGAAGTGGTTCTTAAAAACCAGTTCAATTCTTGAACTGGTTCTTAAAAACATATATTTTAAGTGCAGTGTAGTTTGGTTTAATTCACATTTTAGTTCAGTTTTTTGGTTCTTTTGTACACCAATTTGGACTTGAAATAAATGAAAGAAACTGAGGGAAAGTATCTCCCTCTCTCGTGTTTTTTTAGGGATTAAAGATAGATACAGTTGCAAATAGTGTTGGGTATGGCTCATACTTCGCATGCTGGTGAGGGCTCTTATTGTTCGGGTTAGCAGAAAGGCAACTGGGGTCCCGGGAGGCAGTGCCCCCTGGCTCGTAAAGGCTAGGTGCTGTTTGTGGACCTCTGATTTATTGTAATTCTTCTTTTTCTTAGTAGTTTGGGTTTGTACCCATGAATAGCTGTTGTTAGGATTTTCTAATTCTATTTTTATTCTTCATGTAAACCAAATTACTTGTAACAAGTGGCGGTGAGGTTGAAAATGTGGTTTGAAAGAAGATGCAGTAAGCTCACAGGTTGGAGAGAAAAGTTCAAATTCTAAAGCTGCTGAACATAATGAGGTTGAATCGAAGATTCTAAAATTGAGGGCTGAAGTTGAAGCACCAATGTTGAGAAGGTCCACAAGAGAAAGAAGACCATCTGAGAGGTATACATCTGAAAACTATACTCTCTATGCTAGTGATAATAGTTGTGCCCTGAAGATTGCAGGCGATGATCCAATTAATGTAAGACAAGCTAAGAACTAAGAGGATCCCAAACAGTGGGAAGAAGTAATGAAAGATGAGATGAAGTTTCTGATAAAAAATCAAACTTGAAGTTTGGAGAAACTACCTGCAGATCGAAAGACAATTGGTTGCAACTGGGTGTTCAAAGAGATTTTCACAGATAGAAGGGTTTGATTATGGTGAGGTGTTTTCACCTGTTGCAAAATTAAATTCCATAAGGTTGATTTTTTCTGTAGCAGCTCATATGACCTAGAGGTGGAGCAGCTGGATGTGAAGACGGCTTTCCTTCATGGTGATTTGGAGGAGGTTATTTACATAAAGCAACCAGAGGGGTTCCTAGTAAGAGGCAAAGAGGAGCTAGTCTGCAAGCTGAATAAATCTATGTATGGCTTAAAGCAGTCCCCCAGGATGTGGTACATGAAATTTGACATTTATGTGATGAAGCTTGGCTTTGACCACTGTGATGCTGATCATTGTGTTTATGTGAAAAGATTATAATATGACTTTGTTATTCTAACTTTGTACGTTGACGAGACGTTACTCGTTGGAAATAATTTGAAGATGATCAGCATTGTGAAAGGACTGCTGGCAAAGCAGTTTGAAATGAAAGATCTAGGCGCTGCAAATGTGAACTTGGATATGTAGATTAAGAGGGAGTGTGACAAATAGAAGATTATGGTTGAGTTAGTGGAAATATATAGATGACTGGCTGCAAACCTGTGTTGACTCCCAAGTCTAATGGTTCTAAGTTATCGGTTGACCAGTGTCCTAAGACTGAAGAAGGAGAAAAGGAGGAGATGGCGTCAATTCCTTATGCTAGTGCAGTTGGGAGTCTGATGTATGACATGATTTGTACTCGGCCTAATGTTACTCAAGCAGTGGAGTATTGAGCAGGTATATGTCCAAGCCAAGAAAGGGGAATTGGATGGCAGTGAAGCGTGTGTTTTGTTATCTTCGTGGTACGTCTGACCTTGATGGGCTCAAGGGGACAGACATTATTAGAGCCGAGATGCTTTATGGATGCTGATTGGGGAGGTGACATTAATAGTAGAAGATCTACAATTGGATATGTTGTTTCCTCATTCGACGGCGCTATCAGTTGGATGAGTGACGTGAGTTGTCAAACTCACTCAAATTAATTAGGTTTGTAAAAATAAAGATTTGTAATAAAATGGGCAACCTGAATCGTCTCTCAAGAAATTTGCAAGGATCTTAATCAATCAATTAAAAACAAGAAATAAAAAGGGGGGTTTGTGCGATTAAAAATAGAATGTAAAAATAAGGATTTAAAAACGAAAATTATCAATTAAAAGCAATCAACCCAAGAATTAGGATTCCATGATATCCATCATTGGACAAAGGATTACCAAATTGTGGTTGACCCTAAGCAAATCGGAATCCCTGCAATTGCTTAGGAACCCCTCTCTAAACGATTGCTTAGCGTTTGATAAATACGGCGCATCTACTCGCGCAATCGTGGAGTATCAATCCATTTGACTTAAGATCATCAGATATATCAACTTAAATATTAAATCTCATATTTAATCACTTACCTTAGGTGCAATCGCAGAACTCGAATCCGGGTTGAAGGAATAGAAACAATTTGGATCAAGATGAAGCGCAGGTCCTCCGGATTCAACTGCGGAATCCTTAATTCTTGAATTGATTAAAGAACGCTTAGCCTAGCATGGCTAAGTAGAAAACCATAATTGAAATTAAGAAAATAAAGAAGAACAAAAGAGTAGAAGAGAGAAAACGTAAATTGCAATTGAATCTTGAAACTGTAAAAACACAAACTCTCAAAACGAAAACTAAAACTGAATGACTCCTAATCATGCCTTTATATAGGCTCTACAATACTGACCTAATATAAAAGAAAAAAAGGTAAATAATGGATTTGGGTCTTATAAACATTGTGTTCCCAATTACAAACTTAAATCTAATTAACTAATTAAAACTGCACAACTTGTGACAAACTTGGATTCAACTTTCGACCATCATACTGTCTGTACTGGGCTTTCATTTCTTCATAACCTTTGTATCCCTCTGTGTTAGCTGCAAACGCAACAAGAACGGGGTCAATCGGACACTTGTTGAATGAGTTATGGTCAAAATATTATAGTAACATAAATCTGGATTTTTATTACGAATTTCAAAATAAACCAAATTAAAAATCCAACATCTAATTTAACCCAAAGACGATTATTTACACACTAAACCATCCAATAATCACTAATGAAGAGTAACAAATAAGTGTAATAAATATTAATTATCAATGAGTAAAAAGCATAGCAATGTTACTTTATCTATTACAGAAACTGAGTACATAGCCTTAACACATGCTATTAAGGAAACTATTTGATTGTGGAGATTGTGCAAAAAGCTTGGTTTTGTACAAGGAGAGATAATTGTTAAGTGTGACAGACAAAGCGTCATTATCGATGAGTGTGACAGACAAAGCGCCATTTTCTTGGCTAAGAGCCCAAGTTTCCATAATACGACCCAGTAAAGAAGATTCTTTGAAATCCATGTTTCAAGTTCGTAGTTATAGGGTGTGTCTATAACTGTGTATCATGATTATATGTAAGAGATATCAAATGTTGTATGCTTAAAATAAAAAATGAGTTTGTATTATTCCCTCTCTCTATAAAATAAAAAGGGAAATTTATCCTTTTAAATGACACAACTTATATACTTTCACTCTCACAAAGAGGTGAGACCCATAACTTTATTTTTTTGTCAACTCTCTCTCTTCCTTTATCTATCTCTTTCTCTCTCTTAAAATGACACAACTTTACATCCTTTAAAATAAAATACACTTTACCCAAATAAAAAATCTTTCTTAAGTATTGATAAAGAGTTCTTGATCTCATTTCTTCCGTCTTTCTAAAAGTTTTTGGAGTCCAATTTATACTAATTATTTCCCTACATTCGACTCTACCTGCCACTAGCAAAATTGCCTTCTACCTGTATTTTCTTCTAACTGACCACGCTTCATCATGGAATCTGAATTTCCTTCTAGAATATACCTTTAAAGTGATATAATGGTGTATGAGTAATATTAGTATTGTTAGTATAAAATATTTTAATTATCTAAAATATAGGTATGAACAAATTTTAATTTAGCGGGCATCTACATTTGTTATTCATCATGGGAAATAAGTTCGAATGTTTTCATTCGAGTGATGAGTCAAGTTTAGGTTTAGATGTCTGAT
The DNA here is from genome assembly GCA_032173675.1 of Gastrolobium villosum. Lineage (NCBI taxonomy): Eukaryota > Viridiplantae > Streptophyta > Magnoliopsida > Fabales > Fabaceae > Gastrolobium > Gastrolobium villosum. The sequence goes on along the minus strand of JAVKPL010010178.1, from coordinate 349,102 downwards.
ATATTCAGGCCTTGGTATTATAAAAGATACTATAAATTAAAACGAGCAACCTTTAGCAGCACTCATCTTTCAATGACACAATTTACATGCAAGCTAATTTTACAAATAAGTTATTTAGCAAAGAAACGGAGCAAAAAAAAAGTAAAAACATTAAGCATATTTACATTCCCACAACACTACCGAAAGAAATTGAGCCATAGATCCAGAGCAAAAAAATGCAGAAAATCATAACAATTGTCAATCCAGACCAGCTTTAACTACAGAAATGTTTCTTTCCATTTTTGCTGCACTTTTTCTCGGGTTTCTTTCATCGGTGATGCGTGGGGGTAGGAGAAAAAAAAAGAAGGGAAAGGGAGAGAGAGAGAGAGAGAGATTGCCAAATTATTCAATGAAAACAAGCACTTATGTGGAGAAAAATTAGATAATAAATCAAGAGCAAGATGAACAATTGTGCACTAAGCTGCAAAAACACACCTACTCTACCAGAGAGATGGAGGCAGAGAATTGACACGACAAAGGATCCAAATCATTTGAATCCTATGAGGTTTTACCAGAGACAGCCAGTAAATTATGGCTGTCTCCTTACAAGTTGGCTGCCTCGGGTGATTGATTTGTTCACATCAAGAATAACAGAAACCCTTCAATGTTGGGCCTCTCCACATTGGAATCTTTTAATGTTGGGCAGATAATTTGTGTCCCAAATTGGGAATCTGAAAATATTATTGCAACAGCAAGACACAGATGTTGAGGTTCTAGTAAAGGCGTCCCCTACACTTCAACGATCCACAAAGACATGGAGATCCTTCTCCAGGCACAAGCTTATAATGATAGTCATATGTCAGCTCTTCACCCAAAGCAATCTGTCAACAAGAAACAAACTGAAATGTAATCCATGTAATAGAACGAAGCAACTCAAAACAGTTTGTCCACCGTTCTTAATATAACATGCAGGACTATTTATTCTTCTCAAACAAAGGGATGAAAAATGGGAGTGTTGAATGGTATTCATTATCCAATCCATACATCCGTCAACCAGGATACGGAATGCGAATTTCTTACAAGTTACAACATATTTATCTTTATTTTCACTTTATTTTTTGTTTAGTGCTATTTTTTAATTTCTAGTGTTATATATATATATATATATATATATATATATATATATATATGGGAATAACATCTGTCATTTCAAAGAATATAAGTTTATATCCTTTTAGATTCTAACAGTTGATTTCCATCCATCAACGGTTATAATTTATTAGATCAAAATTATTAATTAATTAATAATAAATTTGGCCCATTAAGTTTGATCCAATAAATTATAATCGTTCGTTGATGGACGGAAATCAACGGTTAGAATCTAAAATGATATAAGCTTATATCCTTTAAAAGGATAGATGTTTTTCCCTATATGTATATATATATTTTTTAATTTTTTTTACTCAATACTTGTGTACTTTTTATTTGGATTCATCTATCACCAACCCTAACTAATTTAGAATAAAAATGTTGTTAATATTGATTATGTATATTTTCCATCGAGTAAGCAGCCTTTGTTAATCTTGCTCTTATTTCCTTTCTTCGACAGGGCATGGCAACAATCTAATAGAGTTATGACCTTCAGCCTTTAATAAAACTCTCCCTTTCCACATCTCTTGTTTCTTTCTTTGGTTCACCTCTTCCCATATTATACCAATCGGATATACCATATAACATATCAAGAAAAATGTCAGGGTGCGGAAATTACTTACATCTCGACTTGCATAAAGACCAATATGTGCACGCTCACAATCCATGCTCTCTACAAGAACTTGGTGATTGACAAGATTGGGCGAGCAGCTACAATAACAACAAATTGTAAGAGCAAACCGACACACATTTAGGGTGTAAAAGTAAAAATCAGAAAGTAAACATTTTCTAGTCACTAAGTTTATGCTTTGGTAGAATCAAACAAAATCACTGCTGCTTGAAAGAAATAATATTAAAATCCTTATCACATTACAGTGCTTAGTTGTTGCCGGGAAAAAGAAAGCCACAAATAGCACCGTGTTATTTGTCTTAACAAATAGCACCGTGTTATTTGTCTTAACAAATAACACCACAAGTACCCTTACATTAAATCTATTCAAGTAAGAAGCAGATATGCAGTCATCATGGTAGGTCATTGACTCATTGATAGCAATATGAATGTCCAGCACATTTCAAACACCTGATATTAAGAGCATTTAACTGCAAAACAATAGCAGGAAGTAGCATGGGTTCATGGATGATGGGAATGGCAAAGGGGCAACATCCCTAGCCAAAAATTAATTCAGGACATAAGATTGCTAGGCAATAATAGCAAGTTTGGTTGTGGGGAATTCCTTGGAAGGCAACCATAAAATATCACGGCATTCACTGTTTGATTAATCCGTAGTGTAGCAAAAAACCGACTAAAAAACCATGTTGCAAGCAAAGCTATGTCAAATAGAATGTTAAGGAGCTAAATATTCACCTATGATTGATGAACCTTGAAACATTTCCATATTTAGTCGCATCAATTACATATTGGGCCTGTCCTTCAACCAATCTGCTCATATCATTAACACGAGCATCGATGTCATAGAAATAACTGCAATTCTTTGTGCCATATCTGGTATTGACATAGACCAATTCAGTAAAAAGCAAAAAAAAGATCAACCAATTTAAAAGAAATTACATCTTGAAAAAAAGTTAAACCTTGTGCGCCTGTTGTGTGCCTCGTGCAAATCTAAAACCTCTCCAATGTACTCGCACACAAATGTGCCCCGAAGAATTGCTTCACCAGCCCTGACCGCCCATCCCTATGAATCACATAACAAAAGTAACGAAAGTCAATGTAACAACTTATAGAAAAAGTTTATGTATATTGATATTGAATAATTTACATGAGGAATGAGAAGTATTTATACAAGGAAAAAGTAACTGAGCATGACTCAGCTATGACTCACCTATGACTCACCAAACCTAATCATAACGGATCCTAATTAATTACAATCAATCCTAATTAATAGGAAATAAAAACAGAAAAATAATTGAATTTGAATTCTGATTTTCTACACTCCCCCTCAAGTTGGGAGGTAAATGTTGATCATTCCCAACTTGCCAATCAAGTCTTCGAATGCTGGACGGTGTAAGCCCTTGGTAAGGATATCTGCAGTTTGCTCTTTGGTTGGAACATACATCATACGCACACTTCCATCATCTAATTTTTCTTTGATGAAGTGACGATCAACTTCCACATGCTTTGTTCGATCATGATGCACAGGATTTTGAGCAATGCTAACAGCTGCCTTGTTATCACAATATAGTTTTATTGGTAGGGAATATGAAATCTTCAACTCTTGAAGAAGTCTTCTCAACCAGATTCCTTCACAAAATCCATGAGCTAAAGCTCGAAATTCTGCTTCAGCACTACTTCTTGCAACCACTGTTTGCTTTTTGCTTCTCCAAGTAACAAGATTTCCCCATACATAGGTGCAATAGCCTGAGGTAGATCTCCTGTCTACTGATGAGCCTGCCCAATCTGCATCAGTGTAGATTTCAATCGTCCTTTTATACCCCTTTTTAAAGAATAATCCTCTTCCTGGAGTGTTCTTGAGGTATTGAAGCACCCTATAGACTGCACTAAGATGCTTTTCCTTGGATGAGTGCATGAATTGACTAATCATACTCACCGCAAAGGCAATGTCAGGACGCGTATACGATAAGTAAATTAGTTTACCAACCAATCGCTGATATTGTTCTTTATCCACCTCATTCCCATCTTCAATACCTAACTTGGTATTAGGTTCCACGGGTGTCTCAGCAGGTTTACATCCTAACATTCCTGTTTCCAACAAAAGATCTAGAACATATTTCTTTTGTGTGAGAGTGATGCCTGTTTTGCTCCTAGCAACTTCCATACCAAGAAAATATTTGAGAGTGCCAAGATCTTTGAGTTCAAATTGAGCTGCTAGATATTTCTTCAAGGTGTTCAATTCCTCAATATCATCACCTGTAAGAATTATATCATCTACATATACAATAAGAATAGCAATTTTACCATCCTTAGAGTGTTTGTGGAAGAGAGTATGATCAGTCTGTGCTTGAATGAAGCCTCTTCTTTTGACTGCTTGTGTGAATTTGTCGAACCATTCTCTGGGAGACTGTTTCAATCCATATAGAGACTTTTTTAGTTTACACACTGATCCGTTTTCCTTTTCAAAATCAGGTGGAGGATCCATATAGACTTCTTCATGTAAGTCACCATTTAGGAATGCATTCTTCACATCTATCTGTTGTAGAGGCCAATCTAGGTTGGCAGCAAGAGATAAGAGAACTCGGATGGTATTGACTTTAGCAACCGGAGCAAAAGTCTCATGATAATCTATCCCATGAGTCTGAGTGAAACCCTTTGCAACCAATCTTGCCTTGTATCTGTTGATGCTATTATCTGCATTGAATTTCATTATAAATACCCATTTGCCTGTTTTCCCTTGGGTAGGGTCACTATCTCCCAAGTTCCATTTCTTTCTAAAGCATTCATTTCTTCAAAGACAACATCTCTCCATTTTTTATCATCGAGAGCCTCATGTATATTTCTCGGTATCTTTGTACTATCCAACATAGTATTGAAAGCACGGAACCCTGGGGACAACTTTCCATATGAAATATGATTAGAAATAGGATGAGTAATACAAGATCGAGTACCTTTTCTCAGAGCAATAGGCAAGTTTAGATCATTTTCATCATGGCACTCAAGTGTTGGGGTGCTGAAACTAGAACATGGTTCAGAATCCTGGCAGTGTAGAAGCTTTGGGTTATTCAAACTTTGAGGAGCTTTCGCCTGATATAAACTTGTCCCCACTTTGAGGAGGCTCCTGATGGTGTGGATTCTGTAGCTCCCCCTGTTTCCAAAAATAGAGGTAATATTGTGGCATCAGTAGGTTCCCATGACTGATCTTCATCTCCTCCTATAGACTCCCCCTGAAGAGAAGTCACGGGGAAGAAAGAGTCATTCTCAGAAAAGGTGACATCCATAGAGACAAAGACCTTACAAAGGGAGGGTGAATAACACTTATAGCCACTTAGAGTAGGAGAATAACCAATAAAGACACACTGGAGAGACTTAGGATCAAGCTTAGACCGTTGATGGGAGGGAATATGGATAAATACAACACAACCAAATAACTTGGGAGGTAAGGAGGAGACGCCTTGGAAGGAAGGGAAGGTACGACAAAGACGAGAAAGAGGAGACTGAAATTTTAGAATGTGAGATGGCATTCGATTTATCAGATACGAGGCAGTGAGAACTGCCTCTCCCCAAAGATATTTAGGAACACTCGTGGTAAACATAAGAGCCCGAGCAACTTCAAGGAGATGTCGGTTTTTTCTTTCTGCAACTCCGTTTTGTTGGGGTGTGTCAGGACACGAGCTTTGGTGAAGATGCCATGTTGGGAAAGATATTCTCCAAGAATAGAGTTAAAGTACTCTTTGCCGTTATCTGTACGAAGAATTTGTATAGCAACTTGGAATTGGGTTTGAACCATGGCATGAAGTTTTTTAAATACGGATGCTGCATCGGACTTGTCCTTTAGAAGATATACCCAACAAACTCGGGAATGGTCATCAATGAAGGTAATGAACCATCGAGTACCTGAAATATTTTTAACACGGGCTGGACCCCATATGTCACTATGAATTAAGGAAAATGGGGAAGAGTCATGGTTAACTTTAGAAGGATAATGAGCACGAGTATATTTGGCAAGTTGACAAATATCACAAGAAAATAAACTAGAACTTTTATTAATAAATAAGTTTGGTAACAACTTCTGAAGATAAATAAAATTTGGATGGCCTAGCCTACGGTGCCACAGCATAACATCATTACATGAATCAAAAGGAAACATAAGAGTTTTTTCTATGAAAACGGCTTCATGAGTCACATCCTCCTCAAAGTAGTAAAGTCCACCATCCTCTCTAGCACTGCCAATCTTCCTCTCCGACTCCTGTTCCTGAAAAACACAACTATGTGGAAAGAATTTAGCAAAGCAATGCAACTCAGAAGTCAGCTTGCCTATGGAAATGAGATTACAAGTCAGAGAAGGAACATAAAGAACTGATGTTAAATTAATCAGCTCAGAAAATTTAATGGTTTCGTGTCACGCAATCTGGGAAAAACTGTCATCGGCGATCTTGACCCTAGAGGGTTCAGAATATGGAGTGTATGAACAAAACAAGCCAAGATTACCTGGCATGTGATCAGAGGCTCCAGAATTTAGGATCCAATGATTTTGACTATCAACATGAAAAGCTGTACCTTGCTGGACCACATTACTAGTGGCTTTAGGAGGTTGAGTCAAAAGTCTCTGAAATTGTTCAAACTGAGTCTTGCTAAGAAAGACACCATCATAGTTAGAGGATGCATGAGGCTCATCAACCTTGTCATCAGTAAAGACCTGATATGCACGACCTTTATTTTTTCCTTTGGGCTTCCAATTTGCAGGTTTCTCGTGGATTTCCCAACATTTCTCACGGGTATGACCATTCCGTTTTGATTCTTCAGAGGAACGGTCAATGGTACGGTTGGCAGCTAATGCAGACATATCATCAGACTTATCAAGCGACTCTTTTTCTCCCAGCATAACTCTCCGTCTACTGGCTTCTCTACGAACTTCAACAAAGGCGTCAGCAAGTGAGGGAACTTCAGCAAAGGCGTCAGCAAGTGAGGGTAACGGTCGCCGCCCCAATATTCGACCATGAACCTCATCAAGATCTCGGTTGAGTCCGGCAAATCATACAGTCTTTCCTTCTCCAAGTGTTTTTTAAATTGGGTATTAGCTTCCAATCCTTTAAGATCGGATGCATAATAAAGATCCAATTACTGCCATAAATTTGTTAGTGCAGTAAAATATTCAGTAATAGTCATACCCTTTTGACGAAAATCTCTCAACTTATTTCTCAGTTCAAAGACTTGAGAGGTATTTTCAAGATCTGAATAATTTTGTTGAACAGTATCCCAAATCTCCTTGGCAGTGTCGAAGAACAAATAGGTTTGGCCAATATGTGGTTCCATGGAATTAGTCAGCCATGCCATTACCAAGGAATTATTAATCTCCCAATTTTCATAATCAGGAGAATCCTCAGCATGTTTCTTCATTTTTCCCTCAAGATAACCCATCTTTCCTTTTGCCCGGATCACCAACTTAACAGATTGAAACCATGGCAGAAATTTTTTACCGTTCAACCGGTGACTAGTAATCTGCATACTTAAGTTGTCTCCAGAGGACTGAGTATTGGGAACAGATGAGGAAGCAGAAGAATGCTCTGAGAAAGACATGAAGGAAGAGAGTGGATTTGACCGTGGATGAAAAAATCAAGTTTTTAATTTTTTCAACTCGTTGGAGCCTTCTGAGTCGAATGGTCACTTCACTTTCTTGATCGGAGGTATGTAGATTATGTTTCTGTGTTTGGACAGAATTGAGGAGGTGTTTGGACGGTTTTTCAGCCTTGAAGGTGGCTAATCTAGGGTAGGAACGAACCTGCTCTAATACCATATAGAAAAAGTTTCTGTATATTGATATTGAATAATTTACATGAGGAATGAGGAGTATTTATACAAGGAAAAAGTAACTGAGCATGACTCAGCTATGACTCACCTATGACTCACCTATGACTCACCAAACCTAATCATAACGGATCCTAATTAATTACAATCAATCCTAATTAATAGGAAATAAAAACGGAAAAATAATTGAATTTGAATTCTGATTTTCTACACAAGTAACAAGTCTTAAAAGAAGCATTTGAGTTAATCAAAAGAAGAGTAACCTTTTTCTCTGTTTTAAAGACTTCCAATTTGACTCGTACTCCCTTCTGCAGTATTCTATTTGGACAGGATTTATTGCATCTGCACATACGATTGCACTCATAGACAAGGTAACCTTCCTGCAGTTTTGTAGGACAATCCCAGCATGGGACAAAATGAAAATTTGTAAATAAATAAAAAAGAAATAGAGAAGGAATAAAAGGTGAATATCTGCTGTATATGCCACCGAATTATAAAGGGCCGACCCAGTTCAAATACCCACTTCGTGAGTGTCTGGGGAAGGGAATACTCTAGGTAGTCTTTCCCCTACTTTTTTGGGAATACTCTAGCAAGTAATGGATATATCATCGCCAAGCAAAGCCTAACAGATCCAAAAATCAAGTCCTAGCTCAGATTTTTGATAGAATGGCTGTTTACAATCAATGAAAATATTTTACCTCCAATATTATTCGACCATTCTCGTCATATGGAAACCTACCCCGCATTGGTTTCCCAAAAATGTCTTTTGCATCATCATAGTCATTACCAAAAAGGTATACATGATCACATGTTTCAGGACAGCATGTTGAATATGAGCAGGCACATCCCAATTGCAGACTCTGCATATAAAAAAATAGTTTAATATTTGAAACCAATTAAAATTATGGTGTATTTAACAAAAATCTTTATAGCTTTAATTTTATAGAATATATATGTGTGTGTGTGTGTGTGTGTGACTTGAAAGTGCAACATTTGTCTGTGCCTGAGCATAAAACATTCTGGATGCTTTTACAATTAAAAGAATTTTATAAAAACTTAGAAGATATGATCTATTATAGGTTTCTAACATAACGTCCTAGGTAAACCCACAAGTACCTCCAACCTAATGTCTGGAATATAAGTGATGTGACATGCAATTAGTATGCAAGTTTATCCCTCTCTGGTTAAGATTTGATCAAAAGAAGTCATAGTGAACTACCTCTGAATCAAGACAAAGGGATTGATCAAGCAATGACTTTGTAACATAGGTAAAGCTCTCCCAAGGCTTAGAAGAGTTTATATCTTGTTCACTGGACCCATGCATATGAAGAGAATGCAGAAGTTCTTGATCTACTACACAAATCACTGGAACTGATTCCTTCCCAAAGCTAATGTCATCACACAAGATTATTGCCTTTTGCACAGAACCTAATTTTAAACTACGTGAATTGATGATACAGTGAAACTCATCAACCTCCCACTCATCACTTGCAGAATCAGATAAATTTACAGATTTTGTCCTTACGTAGCCATTAGTAAAAGATGCCAAAGGAGAGAGCAGGACTTGATCCTTCAATATATTACAACCTCTAGGACAAATAAACCCTTCCTGGTGCCAATTCACTACAATATTATGCTCGCTGCAAAGTTTAGCTGCCTTCAAATAGAGCTTTTCAGGAAGAACTCCATATTTCTCCTCCAGTGAGGCCACAAGACTAACTTTGCAGCAAGCAGAACGAGCAATTGATAAAATATCAAGATTATTAGGCCGAGGTTTAGTCTTCTGAATCTCTGAAAACAAAATCTTAGCAACAGCTGAGCATTGATGTTCTGCCAATCTACCGATATCTGTTGTTTCAGTTACATGAGGTTGTATGGTCATTCCCCCCATGCCAAGTGACTTTGTTGACTGAATGCATCGCTTCAAATTAGCATTAGCCCTATTTCTAATCCTGTATGATGCTGTTGCCAAACCTTTTTTTAATCTAGGGCGGCTAAGTCTGCCAGATTTTAATCTATATGCATAATGGCGAACTCCCTTCTTTGCAGGGCGGCCTCTAACTAGATTGGGCCCCATATGTGCAGCTTGGTGATGTCTACCTAGGTCAGGTAGTAAATCAAATTTCAACCCACAAAACCTGCAAACAAACTTCCGTATACCACCTGGATTCTCAGAGTTATTCTCCAAAGGGGCTGAATTTCCCAGACCATGTTTCACTGGAGAATCTTCACCAGTAGAGAAAGTTTGCTGCTCAGGCGCTTTTGATGGCTGAAAATCAACGGGATGAACAGATAAAACATGCTGCCATAATTGCTCAGTATTTCCAAAATGACTCCCACAAGGAATGCATTGAAGAAGCATGCATTGTTCTACAAATTGCACATGGTGTCTCTCTTGAACATGGGTTTCCAACAATTTCTTGTTAGTAAAAGAATCCAGACAAATGGCACATGCATAACCTCTAAACAGCCACTGTGCTTCCTTTTTATGACTGTCCATCCAATGGTTACCAAGTGCTTGGTCATCAGGAAACTCTTCGGAGCATATCTTACACTTAATGGCATTTTCATTATCACAGATATCATTAATTGTGGATGGCAAGAGAGGTGGTTCTTCCATGACAGAAGATACATCCATGTCATCATTGAATCCCCACATCAATTTAATTCTCACTTTTTCGCTATGAACCAACTTCGTAAAATATTCTCCTACACTAGCATCTTTAGAGGCTTCAGCCAAAGCCCACTGGAATTGGACATCCTTAGGAACAGGGTTTCTTAGTGATAAAATGCTTTTGAATAGCCTGTAAAAAAGCTCACATGCCTTATGCAGATGTACCTTTTGCTCCCATGAGCTGCAGTCCTTCAAAAGTTCTGTGAACCCTTCTTTCGATACTATTCTACTCTTCCCATTTCTTGCACGTTTAAGCCAGCTTGGAAGGTGCCTTTCACAGTACAAGCAATACCGTTTGGGAGCTTCCCCACAAGGATTCTTGTTATCATAGGGAGGAGAACCTATACAGCGCAGTGCCTCCATTGCATTATGATCATTTTCAGAATGCATGGGCTTCTCGTTCAAGTTGCTTTTTCCATGTAAGGAATCACCATCAATGGATGACATTGGATCCACTTGCAGTGGGCTTTCAACATCTACCAATACCATGTCTTTGCAGAATGTGTCCTCTGAACCAGTACAATTTTCTTCATGTTTCCTCTTTAGTGTATTCGGGGGTAAATTTGAGATCTGTTCTGCTTCAGCATGGGGCCGGTGTTTCTTACAGAAGGAAGAGCCAGGTAGGGACCGATGCTTACATCTAGTACCCAGAACAGTTGTACCTTCACACATAGGAGTATCAACTGGTACAGGCTTTTCACCTTTTGTTGAGCTGCCCAAAAAACGGGAGGACAAATGCACACAACAGTATACATCACCATCATTTGCCCATCTCACACACTGTCTTCCCTTAGCTTCAATATAAGCTATACATTGTCTATTCTTACTACCAGGTTCTACCGATTTTCCAACATCCATTTCATTCATAGGTGTTGATTCCATTACTTTAGCATGCAAGAAATCAGAATCGGCAGCCTCAACTACAATTTCATTCCATTTATTGGCAAAATTACTGGGCGAATCCATTTCTATAGATACCTCCCTAACATCTTCCTGTTTACAAGTCTCAGCTGCTAATGTGCTCAATGTGTCCTGATTCTTAAAGAAGCCAGGGTCTGTCTCAAGAGCAATAGAGTGATCTGAACCCTTGATTTCCACTTGAGAAGCATGTGTATCTGCACGACGAACTTCAAGTTTGGGCCTTTTTCTACAAACCTGAAGGTTTGCTTGGTACAAATCATCACAAGTCTGTCGCTGTATGTCTTTGCTGCCACATAACAAAGGTGATGTCGAAAACCATTTCATTACATCATGCTTCCAGGTTTTCCAATCAGAACCTAATGTTGGTTGTGCTGGTACATCCCAGAGAGTGTTGACATCATTCCACAAAATAGAATCAAACAATTCCTGAACAAGAGGATAACAAATATAGTCAACCCAACATATTGAGCTAAAATTTTGTGATCATTGTTTAAAACAAGGTTTGAAATTTGACATATGATTTCAATCTAAGCACTTTAAAAGAAGTACTACATTAGCCATGTCCTCTATTATTGTTACAAAGCACTAAATGTAAACGCAACTACATCAGCTAAGTACAGTATTTCTGGAAAATATTAACAAACTAATATCCCCAAATGGCAGAACATAGTCCCAGTCAATCAAACAAGGAAACTAAGTATATAGATTTTAATTTTTACTGATACTAATCCGATAACAATCTAGACTACACATTTTTCATCAGAGGAATTATGATGAGCCTTTATCTTCTCTAAATACTTTAGGAGTACAATAGTGATAGGGCTCAATCAAGAGAGGAAACGAAAAAAGCATATACCTCACAGCTTTTGTAGCGCTTTATGATTATTTGAGTGGTTTTAATAATATAGCTTTTGAAACATGCATAAGCTGTGAGCAGTTCAAAGGATTTAAACTAAGTCAAAGTAAGACCAATACATGGAGTGAGTTTGCCATGACAAGAAGAGGAATTCAAGAACTCATGAATATGCTAGGACAAGAAGTACCCATAAAAGATGTATTTATGTAGCTGGGATCAATCTTGCAAGATGTGGAGAGAGAGAGAGAGAGGGGGGGGGGGGGGAGATTGATGAGGATGTAAGCTATAGAATCAAAATACGTTGGATGAAATAGGGCAGTGCATCCGGATATTTATGAGATCGTAAAATCCCTCTTGGGCTAAAAGAAAAATTATATATAACTGCAGTCAGGCCTGCAATTCTATATGGAGTTTAATTTTGGCCAACATGAATAAAGAAAGGATATTAAGATGAGCATAAAATGAGAGTAGCATAAATGAACATGTTATGATGGATATGTGCTCATACAATAATGGATAAGATAAGAAATGAAGATGTTCGACGAAAAGTTGAGGTATAAACAGCGGAAGAAATGATAAGAAAGCATAGATTGAGATAGTTTAAGCATATCCTTTGGAGACCCCTAGATGATCCAACAAGAAAAAAAGTTTGTTATGAGTATTAAAACAAGACTAAATGAAATGAGATATAGATTGCCACGCAGTTTGTCTTAGGATGAAGTGGAGTAAAGCTACTAGCATTGAGGAGGAGTAGAATTTTTCTATTTTCATTTATTTTTTAGTATATATATATATATATATATATGGGTTTTATTAGTATCATGTTACATGATACAAGAAAACTTTCCTACACACATAATTAAGAGGTGGGGTCCACATGTTTCTTTTTCTCTTTCATCATTCCATTTTCTCTCTCTTCTTTATTGTGAGGGTAGGAAAATGTTCTTCTATCATGTAACATTATACTCATTAAACCTTATATATATATAATTATGTTTATCATGTTGTAGGAGATAAAATTATCTCCTACATACATAAAAGTGGGTGGGACCCATGTTTTCTTTTTCTCTCTTCTCTTCATATGTGTCCTACACATTTTTATGTATTTATAGGAGATAAAATTTATTTTCTACAACATGAGAAACATTAAACATATATATGTATATACGGGATCAACTTACATCGGTGAAAAAATAATAAGTTTTACACTCAATCTTAGTTGTTGATTTCCGTGCGACTCATTAATTAATTAATTAATTATTAATTCCTAATAAATTATGATCGTCAAGATATATGAAAATCAACGGTTAAGATTTTGTGTAAAATTTATTATTCTTACACTGATATAAGAAGATCATGCCCTACATTACATATATATATATATATATATTATTTTTCTTGTTTATTATTTATTTTTCCTTAATTTGTTCTTACTTTTATATAAGTTCACTAAGTGTCGACCACAACCAATTTAAGATACCTGTGATGTTGATATGGAAGTAATGCTTTCTCTCATTTCATTTAGTGGAAATATCAAGAGACAAGCAGTTGAAAAAAGAAACATTATGGATGACCCATTTAATTCATTTTGGTTTACAAGGGCAGCTAAGGAAGGATGAAATTGTCATCCCTCCAATTATCCAATAATATTCTAATGAATATTGTGAAATTTCTCAGTACGGGTAAGTGGGTTAGTCCATTGTCCACCCTTCAAGCCCAATGAACTCTTATGTGATAGGGGCGTGGTAGAAATATAATATAATATATATATATATATATATAAAATAATTCATCTCCCTTTACCTAACGGCTTAAACTTTTAGGAAAATTAGATGCTTGACACTTCATGAGCAAAAATAGGCTAGATGTAACAATGATAATGTAACATGAATACATAGTCCTTTTTCTGGATACATGAATTGGTAGCTAAAATTAGAAGGTACCTCCTTCAGCAGCTCTACTGATTCGGCGCTATTTGCGCTCTCACATTGTTCAACCCAAGAGTGAGAAGAATGCTGTAACCAGTCAGCATTTAAGTAACGCTGCAGTATGCTCTGTAAGGAAAAAAGGTGGTATACTGCTTAAGTCACCAAAGCAGAAAGTTATCAAGAAAAATTCATGGAAAACAATAATAATTGTATTTATTTAAAGAAAATTAATAACAGTAGGACTTAATCAATTTTGTAACTATAATATAGCTCAGTGACATAAATTGCATAGATTATGCAAAGGATGTACTATAGGTATCAGCATCAATTTCGCATTTGTTGGTAAGTTAGCCCAGTCAAGTCTGTTAATGATAAACTTGATGAATTATCAAGTATAGGAAAAATGTGCTAAGCCAAGGAGGTGATGTGAAATCTGAAAAAGGAAAAAAGAATGGATAATGTGCTTTATTGAAGAGATACAATGCCAAGCTCTCTCTCTCTCTCTCTCTCTCTCTTTTGCGCTAAAATAAGAAAAGGCCAAGCATATCTAAAAGAAGAATTTATAAAGGCAACTGGAATTTACATTATGCAGCTTTAGAAGCATTCTTCCAAAATCAGAATAACCATTACAACGAGAAGCCTCCATAGCGAATCCCTTCCAGACCTTCACATCACGGGCAGTTTCTGTCAAAGCCTACATGTATTTCAGAAATCTCCAGTTAAAAAATAAAAAATAAGTAAATAAATATATATTATATATAGATTTAAACTACAAGAATAAGGAGTGGAGAAAAGAAACTAACATCACCAACACATACATTAAAATGAAACTGATCGATGATGTCCAGCATGCCAACAGCCAGCTTTTGCATTATAAACCGCCGTGCAACATTTAAGTCTTTTACCATTTCCAATCCTACCTGATGAGACTTATATGCAATAGGATGGGGAAACTCATTGATTGATCTAACAAGCAGCAAATCCGCCCAAGAATAATTCTTTGTGTGCGGAAAAAATATGACAAAATATTTTTTTCGGTCATGAGTTGGTTTTGCTTTCAAAGTTGATAGCGGCCAGTCAGCCCTTGAACATCGGATGCCAACCTGCCACTTCCCTCTACACTAAAAAAGACAGGGAAGTCACAAAGAACAGAAAATTAGCAAAGCTTGCATTTTGATTTTAGAAATTCATGGATAATTTTAGAAAATTAACAGAGTGAAAACCTTCTAAGTTGCTCAATTAAATATGAAAGAGGAGTTTCTCGCAAAAGAAAACACGATCTTAGAAATTCATGGATAATTTCTCATGATCAGGCAATCCAGATCAAATAGAGAAGTAAATTCAGAGATTTTTTAATATATAGGAAACATTAAAAAAGCTAGGGAAGAGTTATGAGCAATCAATAATCTCATTGAGAATCGCAAACATTCATCAGAAAAAGCCCTCCACAAAAAGTAAACCACTAAATTTTGATAACACAATACATATGGTTACCTTGACCCACAATGCCACAGATTCATCCCCTTCTAGCCACGTGGGTTCAGAAAAGTCTCCTTCCCTACTGTTGTTTGGTGATTCACTTTCAATCGTATCCACATTATCTTCAAAATCATGGAAATCACAATATTCCTTTTGGTCTTCCACTTCACAGTCACAACATGAAGCTCCAATGCATTGGCAATCTGAATTAGTCGACAAATCACAAACATTATGGTTCCCTTCACCTTGCCTTTGTATCTTAAGTGATGATTCATTCATTTGACCATCTGACAATTTAACTTGTTCACCATTTTCTGGGCAATTCGGTTCTCCCTGGTATACAAAAGCAGTTCCTGAACTCTGCTGAGGGCAATCAGATTCCCCAGCATATTGAACACCAGAACAAGGTAGTACTTCCATTATACTATTCTAAAATAGACAATCTTATATGATACACATGCTATGACTGATGACTCCTTATCCTACCGCTCTGTTCAAGCAAATGTCATTGCATGAAAAAGTCAATAAAGTTTTAGGCACGGTAATTTAAAATATATATATATTAAAAAAAAACTGAAAATAAAAGAGAAGATATATTGAAACTAAATGGCATAAGCATGTCAAATTCAAAAATGCTATAGAATTTAAATATATAAATAAACAGGGTAGCTACCCAACTCCCCTCCTACCATTGTGGGATCTGGGAAGGTCAAATGTACATAACCTTACCCCAAGAGGGGAGAGGCCCTTTCTATAGCTAGACCCTAGTGGCCACAAGACAGTAACCTTAACATTTCCTCAAGACTCACCCTCAAACTTTAAAAATACTAGAGAAAATATGGTGTAGAACTTGTAACCAAATATGTCCTTTAACATTAAGAAAACTAAAGTACTAAACTAAAACTCATCTAGATTAGTCCAGAATTCCAAGCAAAAAGAAACAAGTAGGCAACAGTAAGAGCTTACGAAATTTTATTTCAGGATTTTGGTGCTTTCCAAAAAAAATTGATGGAATATAAACCTGATAAGGCCAGAAACAAGAATTACCATATTCAAGTTCCCTTCTTAAATTACTAACTTCATGAATTGGCAGCATCAAAGCAATGAATCTTTGTCAATATAACCATTTCAAGGAAAAAGTTGATTGCGGCCAAGAATGCAAGTGCACATATATATATATATATATATATATATATAGGGTGTTATTAATCTCATATTAAAGGAGATAAGTTATATCATGTCATAGAAACAAATATATGAGCCTCACCACCTAAAAAAATAAAGAAAAACAAAAAGACTGCACATTTATCGAAGGGTATGTAGGAGAGAAAACTAATCTCATGTAACATGAGAATAGTTTTTCCCATATATATATTAGAATCGTAATTATATAAGTCTGGAGGTTAATTCCTGATGTTGATGCCTATTCAGGAACACATAAATTGAAATGCCTTATTTCTCTATGATAGTTGACCATAATGAAGTAGCAAGGTTATTTGAACTTCAATAGAAAAATAAAGCATTTCAATTAATATGTTCCTGAATAGACATCAACAACAGAAATTAACCACTAGACATATCTGTCAGTAGAAATTAATAACTAGGGATCTAATATAATTCTAAACTATTCTCAGACACAGAGCAACAGCATGACTAAATAAATACTCTGCCACACATGACACTGTGAATGGTAACAGAGTTAAACCCCGAAAAGAAACATCTCATACTTATATTATTTAGTAATTGGAAACAATTAATTTTAAAAAACTTGTTGATGTTAAAATACTAAGCAAAATCACTTTAAAAAATGAACGTAAGAAATGCATCTCAGTTTGTCAATGATTTAATTCAATTCCATTCCATGCTAGATTACTTCAATTTCTTGTTGGAGCTTCATATAACTAGTAGTAACTAGTAAGTACAATGAAACTATTTCTTCATCGATTTCAATACTTGCTTATGGATTTTTTTTAATGACTGCACGAGGCAATAGAATTAATGAGTTCATAAAACAAAATTGAACAAATTCATATCTGTTAAAATAAATAAAAAACAGAATCATATGCAATATAGTAGAAAAATTAAGTTTCACCATCATAAAATAATTTTACTGCATATAATTATAAAGAGAATAATCTATGTATCAATGACATGAATGCACTCTTGAGGCTCTACTATCACCCCCGCCCCTTCTTCCCTTTTTTTTTTTTGTTTTTGGAGGGGTTGTTCTTAAGGCGCAAGCAGGTGAGGGAATTTGGCAATTTATCTTCAGAGTTAGCATATCTAACTCATGCTTCAGTCAGTTCAATGTGAACTAACTGAAATAATCCATATTTTCTTGATTAAAGCCCCAATGAGAGAAATGTGAATAAAAAGCTTTAATAATTAAGTATTTTTTCATAAATTTCGAAAAGACAATAACTCACATCTAACTTCAGAATGGATTGTTTTAATGGAAATTTTAATTAATACACGCACTGCCAAATATACAACATGATCGCAAATAAATACGTTGAATTCAGGTAGCTGATTCTTGCAACCAAGTGTGAAAAAAATTTATGCAACATTAGCATAAGAAAGATTAATCTTTCCATTTCATGGGTTTAGTAAATAATTAGCCTTTAAGCCCAAAATCCAATATATCTTTTCCGAAAAATTCGTGTCAAAATAGGATCCTCCAAAACAAATCCAAGCAAAGAGAAACGGTAAAGATGGTGATTTTTCTGTTGGCAATTTTGAAAATTAAAACAGAGACCTAGCAATTGGCAATTGCATCATATGTATCTGATAACTGTCACAGTTAGGGTATGAATCATATGATCTCAGTCCCCAGCAGATGTAAATCCGCAACAACAATAAGCTCGTCAGACAAAGCTTTTAAAGTTCTCAGCTTTCACAAGCACAGGCACATCCCGATTAGAAATTAGATCTTTATCAATTACATTTTTCCCCCAAAACCCTTAATGACGAAGACCCAATAGCAAAAATGGTCTAAATCCCTGCATTATTGTAGGTTAGCCAGTAACACGATGATAAACCCTAAGCAAATCCACAGTATATATATATATATATATATATAAGATAAGGAACATGTAACTGCATGTCTCAAATTGGAAAGAAAAAAAAAAAAAGAGGTTGCAGAATCATAAAAGTAAAATCGGGCATCAATTATAACCTCGACACTTAATAGATGTCCTCCTTAAAACGTTGAACGAAAAGGGGTAAGATCTTCCCTCCTGCCATTACTAGTACGTCTTTTTCTGTTACCTATAGAATTTTTTTTTTTTTCTTTTTTGTATATTATTATAAAGTACACACAACATATATAAGGGGTGAGCAAGGTCAGACACCATAACCAAATTGACTGCAAAAAAATATGTGACATAAAATATAATAGACATTGGCTAAGCCAAAATTCAGAGAATAAAAAAGGAACTAGGAAAAGAGGGTAGTGGTAATGTACCTTAAATTAAGACTGGGGGAAGTTTATGCAAGGAGATCAGTATTTTGCAGGGTCTATTAGAGGGTATGGTGGTGGGTAGGTGAGTGGGTGAAAATTGGTTTTTTATGTGAAAAAAATGTTGTGCCTCTCTTTCTCTAATGGATGCCTCACTCGCTGCGGGTATGGGTATAATGATAGATTCATTGATAGATAGATAGAAGAAAGATATTGGTAATTATATATACCCAAGTGCGGCTCTAGGTTTTAGGCCTTGAAGAAAAGAGGGGATCGTGGTTAGTTCCCGTGCCCAAATTAAATGACGAATTAAAAGGATTTTTTTTTATTATTTTTATTTTTTGGGGGTTTTCGATTTGGGTTAAATAAAAAAGGTAAGGGAAGGTAGAGAGTTGATTGATTCAGGTGGGGGGGTAGAAATAGAGTTATACTTGAAAGATGGGTCCTAGAAATAAAGGGTTGGTTATGAGTTTGAGACCTTGTGAGGGAGGGGTAGGGTTTTTTAGCGTTTTGCAGCCAACACACAGCAAGCAGTGACTGCGTTTCCATATTAGACATTAGTGTTTGGTCACGTCCCTTTCGTTTCATAACCTAAATTTTATTTTAGTAAAATCTAAGGAAATATTTCTTTTCTTATTTTGAGTAGATTATATACTATATTATGACAGCAATAAATGGATGCGCTTGAATTCTTACGGGAAATGATAAAATAAGGATAGGGAAAATAATAAATTTGGATGGGTAAGGGTAAGGGTAAGGGTTGGCATGGTGGACATCGAGATGCGGAGGAAGCAGTAATTTCTGAATTTTCAGTTACTGGGAAAAGTCACGCCGAAACAACTCAAACAAGACACTTTGTTTGTAACGAATGCATGGGCCCCATGGCAAACCAAACGATGTCGTGTTGATGATCAGCCTTTGGACCTAGTCATGTGCTAGTGGACCCCTCGCACATCATTTTACACATTTTTATCTATCTTTTACGTTATTAAGTTCTATGTTACTATGTCTATAGTTATAACTTAGAGTTCAATAAGTGTTCAATAAGTGCATTTTTAAAAAGCTATCAACTATCAATTTAAAATGATGTGTAGGTTTTTTTCCGTAGTTTTAATTCAATATATATATGATTTTGATTATATAATTTGATAAACTTGTGCGCTCATCAACTTCTCAAAAATCTGGTAAATCATATACAAAATGAAACTAAAAAGAATTTTGTCTTGTAAAAGATGACACTATCACACTACAAAGAAATTGTTTAATCACGTTTGTTCATTTGACAACTAAGTGAAATCGGCTTCTAATTTAATATATTTAGAGTTAAATATTACTGTTTATGTACCCCCATGACTTATATTATTTGAGGCACACTTCAATAAAATCCTAAGGATCGGTGCTAAGGTAAAAAAAGTAATCTCTTTCTACTAAAAAAAATAAGAATAAAAACAAAGCTCCTCAACGAACTTTGCTAAAGTTAAATGAACAAGTTTATTTGAAAAAACTGGGTATATAAAATATTCATTTCTTTCACCAAAAAAAATATATATATTCATTTCACTTGAGGTAGTATTTGGAAGTGAAAAATGTAAAAATAAAAAGAGATGAACACCTATTAGTTAACAAAAATTTCTAAACATAAATAGGGGTTGTATGTGTATTTTTTTTTTTTTTTGTTGGGTGAACATTGGGGTTGTATAACAAAAACGTGAATGGAGAAATTCATTTCTTGAAAATGAAAGAATACGAGTCCTCATATTTATAATGAGATTTAACGAATACATATTGAGCTTAAAGAAAGATAAGAGAAAGACGAAATAATTATAATCATGTGTAAAGAAAGAATCATCCCAACCCAAAATCATAAGATATTGAGTGATGATTTTATTAATGATTTATATTATATTCTCTAACAACATGCTAACTAAATAACAAACTTTAAACTATCTAAGTGCAAGTAGTTATGTCCACTCTTGTGATTGGTGCCTTGGTGGCATAGTGGCATGTGCATAAACCATTCAAGCTGCAGGGATGAAACTCGAGACTCGTCATGAAGCGAAGCATGAGACTTCGGTGGGCTGGGCTCCTTTGGGCCCATAACTTCTGAGCCTGGTAATATTGTATGTCGATTTGTCCTTAGCACCGAGGAATTTTCAGTTTGAAGTTAAAAGTTGAGTTGGATCGAACCAATGAACCATAAATCGATTGTATTTTCTGTTTCAACATTATTTGATGTCATTGTAAATTAAATAAATTGAGCCAACCCCTAAAGTTCTCATCTATTAAACAAATTAAACCTTTGACTCGATTTTTATAATATTAGTTTGAAGAACCTTTCCTAAATGCTGGTCAAAAGAAAGCAATCTGACTTATTAAGCGAAACCGTGAGTTGCAAACATGGAGACATTCAACGAGTAAATGGAGATTTTAAAATACGGTCAATTATTTCTAAAAAAATAAATAAATGGCTTTATTAGTCTCATGTAATATGAGAGAATTCTTTCATGTCATAGAGATAATCATGTGTGGGACCATCACTTATAAAAAAAGATAAAAATAAAATAAAAAAATTAATACGGAAATTGATGTATGTGAAGGAGAGAAAAACATTCTCCTATGACATAAGAGTATATTTTCCCAAAAATAAATACGGTCAACTTAGGTAAAATTTGACAATCGGTTGATTTAAGACTAGTTAATTGACATTTTGTCAGCATTTACATATTGCCAGAGTTGCAAGCTCGAGAGCATTTGACAAGAGTAATCCAAATACAATTATCGATTAACAAAAGACCGAAACAGTGTCTATATGTTTATGTTACATGTAGACACTTGTTCTAGATGTCAAATTATTAGATAAAGACGAGTGTCAAAATATTTTTTTCTTTGGTGAATAAGTGCCAAAATGTTAATATGCAGGTTTATTATAAATAATCCTTGAAACAAATATATAATAATGGTTGATTGGAAATACTTGTATAGGGAGGCAAAGACAAAATTGTCACTATTTATCTAAAATATTACCAGAATATTACGTTTCAGAACTTTTTTATCAAAGTGACATGTCATCAGTCTCTCTATGCCACGTGGCGAATTGGGGTTGGCCACGTGGCAGCACCTGGTTGGCCACATAACTAGCTGCGCAGCGCAGCAAGATTACGTGGCAGACAACCCTTGCCACTGTGTGCCATGTAAGAGATTATAAAAAATAATTATAAACAAAAAGTAATGATTGACAAAAATCAACGATTAAGATATGATTGTAAGAGATTATAAACAAAAATAGGTTATAAGTATAAGGGCATGTTTGGTGCATAGTATAGGATAAGACCTGATAGTATAAGACCTGATTAAATTTTAACACTATCCAGTGTTTGGTATGATACTGTATAAGATAATATCCTCCAATATTTTAAAAATTAATATATTAATATATATATATATATATATATATATATATAATAACACAGAGTACTTATGAACACAGAGTATAGTAGTTAAAATAACATATCTTTATATATATATATATATATATATATATATATATATATATATATATATATATATATATATATGGGAAAAACATTTCTCAAGCAGCTTGAGAAATGTTTACCCCTATATATATAGGGTTTTATAAGAATTATGTTGTAGGAAAAGTGATTGTGTTATCTTGTAGAGCTTTGTTTTGCGTGCCAAAGTTTTTTTTTTGTTGCGGGCCCCACAAAATGTTGTGTGTGTAGGAAAATTTTTGTGGTCATGTTAAATGATAGATAATAAACTCATATATATATATATATATATATATATATATATATATATATATTAGAGGTATTTTTATGTCACATATTAATATAAACATTAAACTCATCAATATTTCATAGGTGATTCCGCCCGAAACGTCAACAGAGTACTTGTGGGTTTTATGTCACATATTAGTCGCTGCGATTGAATCGGCCCGTAACTCTCCTTTGTTCATAACTAAGTTCACATTAGTATTTATCAACAACAACAAAAAAAAACACATTAGTCATGTGTAACATTTCCTTTTACTTAAAACATTTTATGTAGAATAAATTTAATTTTTATATATTTTATTTAAAAATTTGATTTCAATGAATTTCAATAAAGATGTAGAATCTTATAAATTAATTTCCCAAAGTGGTAAATGAATTGGTGGCAGTAAATTAAAAATTATGACACTTCGTTTTTTCCTTCAATTTCTAAGTATCCCACGTGTACATTATATTTGCTAATTAATTATATATTACTCGTATTCAAGATACAAACATTCAATGCAAAACAATAACCATTTGAGTTTAAATTTATTCTTCGATCGTAGGAACTACATCACTATATACACTTAAATTAACACTTTATATGTAAAAAAATGGGGAAAAAATGTTTTGGATTTTGCTGCAAAACAAATTTATCTGTCACCCTCACATAAAAATGAGTAGGTCTCCTTGTAAAAAGAAAAAAGAGAAAAGATTAATAAATGCATATACTTTTATGTAAGTGTGACAAAAAAAATTATAGCAAAAACAAAAATATTAAACCCATAAAAATAAAGATTCACTTTCAGCATTCTTAAAAAACAAAAAAGAGCAAGAGCTTTCAATTTTATTTAAAAAATATTACGGTTAGAGTGAATTATATATCAATTTGACCAATATTCACAACCTGGGCTCCATAATAAAGTCAGATTTTGTACGCTGCATATTCACTCGAATAAATAAGTAGAAGAGGGCATTAAATTGAAGATTTATATTAAACTTATTAAGTTGAATAATATTTGAAATTGTAAATAATTCTTATTTGTCTGGTGTAATTTTTTAGAATTCTTGAAATTTCAAAAATATAAAATATATTATTAATAATAACAATTTGACTATTGCATATTTCTGTTTGTCTAGAAATTTTGATCACTCAATTCTTTTTTGGAAAACGGGGAAAGAAAAAGAAAAATCAATAATCATATTGATATTATTGAAAATAAATTTGACATTTTTGAATTAGAAGAGATTTTTAAAAAAATTATAAAATTATTTATCCGAATCATTATAAAATATTAACATGAATTTACATTCATATTGGCAGGATCAACGATAGATTTAATTAAGGTTGCAATTTTGTGATAAGGTATCAAATTTAGAGCTAACAATATCATGCTATTACTCCTAATTTTGTGTTTACTATAAATAGGTAATTAAATAGTTATTATTCTTATCAATCAATTATGGATATTTTACAAAGGAGAAATACATTATCATGTTGTTATTATTGTTATTAATCTTAGAGTTCAACTTCGATTTTTAATGGAGTAACATCAAATTAGGTGATTACTTGTTGATCATAAAAAGTCTTGATTAATAATAGATTGTAGATCCACAAGCTAGCTTGAGAAAATGAGTGAGAAAATTTTAGTTAACAGTGACTAATGAGTTATATGATCCTGGATTTTAGGTGCAAGCTTGTACTTAAGACCAAGTGAGAGATTATTAGGTTATGCTCTTGTTACTTAATAGTCTTTTGGGCTTTAATATATGAGAAGGGTCAAAGGAGACCTAGTGTTATGTTTGATCTTTGTATATATCCACTTGAGTCCTTCGAGTCATTACTCTCTGTGAAATAAAGACTAATGCCCACACACCTCTCTCCCCTTTTGAGCCATAACTTGAAAGATTTGTCCACCTCATAGCTACTGTCTACGATAAGATTCATTTTTAGGTCTTCAAAGCGAGGAGATTAAACATCAATAAGGGTATTCTGCACTCTTACACTAAATAGGTATGCCATGTGTATTGATGAACTATGATTCCTTAGCATTTCTATCCACAATGATCTTACATGCTTCCATCGATCCGGTTATTCCTTTAAATTATATATATATACCATATAGTGACTACTGTTAGGAATGTGGCTTTCATACTCAAGAGGGGGTGAATTGAGTATTACAAGATTTTCGTAAAAACCCTCTTCTAGTTTCTAAATAATCATGTCAAGCAAACTTTGATATGTGGAAAGCTAATCAATACATTCAAACAATCCATAATATATAATATATCACAATTATATAACTTATTCTAACACACAAGATATCAAAGAAGCAATTAAAGTGTTAGAAATAAAGAGTTTAGAGAATTGCAAACACAATATATCCTGGTTCGGTCACCACCACTTGTTACCTATGTCCAGACTGAAGTCTCTCAATCAACTCTTTCACTAATGGTCAAGCTTCACGGGTACTTAACAAACCTTTACAATCTTCCAAGACTTTGGGTTCCTGGATACCTTAAAATCTCCAAGTTTATGAGTACTTGGCAACCTTACAATTCACTCCAAATTTACATAGGTATTTGGCTACCTCTCAAACAATGGGTCTCACAACCCTTTCAATTCAAGAATACAAGGAGGGAAATATTTGAAAATGAATATACACTTTCAAAGTGTGGATATACAACTTGAAGCACTATGGGTATATGGAATTTCAATATATAAGCTCAAATATGTTTGATCTATGAAAGATATGAAAGAATATGCAAATGATAGTGTAGAAGCTCTCAAATCATCCTTAAGATGTGTAGGAATAGTGGTTAAATCATTTTAGGGTCATAAGGAATGTATTTATAATAATTTTTTCTTAAGACTAACCGTTTATAACCGTTATAGGCTTTAAGTCGCAGGGAGAATCGATTCTCATACTTAAGGAATCGATTCCCAACCTTTTCACGAAGAGGGGATCGATTCCCACTTGGTGGTAATCGATCTCCTAGTTGGGGAATCGATTCTCATGTGCAGGGAATCGATTTCCAACCTATTGGAAGGCTGGAAATTTGACAACAATAATATTGTTTCTTATTTTGGGCATAACTTGAGTTATTCTTCTCGGACTTATGTGATATTGGTCTTGTTAGAAAGATAAAATAAATATCTACAACTTATATGAATAACACAAGATCCAAATTCATCATCTTGGATACAAAAAATTGAATAGAAGGCTGCAGCAAAATTATGCAACAAATTTTAAGTTCAAATGTGTTCTACTTGCTTCCAACCACTGTTTGTGAAAGATATTGACTTGATAAATATGTTTTGAAGTTATAAAATATGTCAAGGATCTTTTCCATGGATTTTCTCAAATTTCTTTCAAGTATATATAGGTTATGATTATGCAATTCGAAAAACACGTTTACTTTGAGAAAAACTTTGAACTAATGCAATGCAGTCTACCATATATCCTCATATATATTCTATGTCCTAAAGATATATTCTAAATATAATTTTATACTTAGCTTCATGTCTTGTGTCTTGGATTATTACTTAAGTTAATGCCTTGACTTGTTGGATATGACAATGCTTGCCACTTTGTTGGTTTTAATCTTTTTTCACCATGGTTATGATATTCAGCTTCTTTTAGATATTGTCTATGATTTGTTGTCTTTGATCTTGGTGTTGCTCTTCTAATTATTCCTTGTTGCTCTTGATCCAAGGATCTTGTTACTTTGATATGTCATTACTCTTCTTGTGTGGCTACATCATACATCTTCAATATCCATATATGGTTGATGTTTTTTGCTCTTGATTAATACTCTTCTCTATTTGTTGTTGCCACTTTGTAATCATCAAAACATACATTGTATCTACAACTACTACCATTTAAAATAATTAACAATGTGGTTCAACGACAATAGAGGTGGCAATTCGAGTCGACATGACACAACACTAATTAGAGACGAACACGAATACATTCACCACGAACACGAACAAATTTAAAATCGGATTAAAACCTTTGACACAAATATGCTTATTTAGTTGGTTGACACGACACGAATAACCTGGAAACTCATAGTATGTCGCTTATTATGTGGGTTGACACGACACAACACGTATAATTCGTCAACCCCAAATTGTGTTTCTTATTATGCGGATCGTCACGACACTATAAGACACGAACAACCTATTTACAATACGACACGACACAAATTACTTGTAAGAAGTTTAACATGAGTCAATTTTGGGTTCGTGGGTTGACACGACACAACACTAAATGTCGACCCGAATACTATTTTTTTGTGTTATGTTCGTATCGTGTCAGTAGTTGTGTTAAAAATTGTCGCCCCTAAACGACAACATTGTTCCTCTTTGTTCTTCTGTATATGTTGATGATGTTAAAAATCCAAGTATGAGTGATAAATAATTAAGTCTCACATTAATTAAAAATAGTTCAAGTAAGAGATATACACTTCAAATGATCATAAACTTTGAAAAACAACTATGTCACCTAAAAGTAATGGTGTAAATGAGCCAAGTGGTTTGTTAGGACTCTACCGCTTGACTTGTCTTTGGCCTGACTTGACTTGGCCTATTTTAAAAGTAGTACTTGAACTCATGAGAAAGCCTATTTAGAAATCAAGCCACGAGCCTATTTTAGAAGGTGTGATCTCTAAGCCCGATATGTATTTTTTAATAATAATATTTTATTATTTTTAACAAAATAATATATTGTTATTTTTTAATTAAAATATTATTTTGGGTTATGGTGTGCTTCAACTATTTTGACATTCCATCAATTTAAACAATAAAAAGAAACAAAATAATCATAAATTATATTTTACACAATGCAATATGCCATTTTTGAAGGCTTGATAGGCCAGGTCAAGCCTTGTATTTTTTTAAAAATAAATCAGACCAAACTTATAATTTATCTTGTATTAGACTAACAAGTCAAGTTAGGCTTAAAATATTTTACATAGACTTGACCTATATTTAGTCTAAGATTTGACATGGCTTGACTCATTTACATGTCAACCTAAAAGATCAAACAATTAAGTGAAGGTCCAATCATTGATTTTTTATTTTATTATTTATTTTATATTTTCGTGACACATTCATCACATAAGAGCCATTTAGACTTGAAGAATAGATATTGTACAGATCCATTTTTTTTTTGCTCTACCTTATGTTAATTCTACTGCAAAATGGGAGTGGTGATGGTCGAATTCATGATCACGTAATTACGGAAGCTCTTATACCGTAATAAATAATTTTCTTGTCTAAAAACTTAAAATGTTAAGTGAAGACTGAATCAATAAGATTTTATATTATATTTATATTATATTTCTCTAACAAGTTAATAGGATTTTGGTTGTGATATATTATGGTAACTTATAAAAAATACGCGCTAGAAGAATGGTCATAGTCTTAGTTGAGAACTATATTGCACGGATAATTAATTCATTATTATGGCATGTAGGGAAGTGCATGAATGATTGCTGCCAATGTAAGAACCTAGTATGTGTGTGGGTAAGCAACCCGAAAATTTGGAGACAATGGCATTGTGAGGGAAATAAAAAAGTAAAGAGAAAAAGTGATCAAAAGGGGAAAAAAAAGGACATGAAGACAATGAGATGGTTCCTGGATGATGTTCGGCGCCATCTTGTTCGCTGGGCTTAGACTAAAGATAAAGCCTGTGGATCCACCGGGATGTCAGCCCCTTTTTTTTTTTTTTTTTCAGAATTTCCTTATACAAAAGATCATCTGCCAATTTAATTGTTCTTAACATGTGATCATATAATGGCCGGAAATTCATTAACCCACCAACTCCAAGTTGGAGCAGTTTAAATTGCTCAAGCCAAGAAAAGAGTTGGCATGCTGCAAAAGTACAATTAAAGTTTATTATCCACGATAAACTGGAAGCTTTAATTTGATAAAGTTTAATGAACTGTACTGTTAGGAAATAACTGTTGGTGAGTGATCAGTGATGCCTTCATCATTGCTAGCGCTTTAAAGTATTATTGCACAATATTAAAATTTCTTAGGTCTTCAACCACAAGGTTAGGAGTTAGGACCCTCGGAAGGAGAGATACATCAAGTATGGGAACTAATTTTTTTATGATTTGTTGTAGGAACAAGATTACAAGTGAGATCTATACGCAGAGAAGAGAAAAAAAAGTGGAATCCACTCATCGTCTATGTGTGTAGAAAATTTAGTTATCTCATGCAAAATGAGATAATTATAACCCATAAAATATAAGGAAAAATATTTTTGCTTTGTTTTTATTGCAAAAAAAAGTTATCTGTCACATTTATATAAAAGTGAATAAGTGCCTGTTTGGATCCTCTCTTTTTTTAAGCTAGAAGATACTTATAAGTATAAGCTGGGCCAAACAGGTTTTGAGAAAAGCTCTTATAACGAAAAACTCTTTTTTTTTTATAATGAAAAAAAAATCTGAAAACTAAAAGCTCCTCATAGGAGCTTTTTTTTTTAGCTCTTAACTGTTTTCCTTGAATTGTGTGTTTTTTTAAAATGAAGAGTGATAAAGATAGAGAAAGATAATTTTATTGAAGCATGTGCTTTTAAATAATTTTTAAGCTAAATTTTTTATGTAATTACCAAACAACTTTTGGCTTTTTTTTAAGCTTTTTTTTTTAGCTTTATCTTATACGTACCTTCTAGCTTAAAAATAAGAGATCCAAAAAGACTCTTAAGTCTTACTAATCTTTTCTTTTTCTTTTATAATAAAACTCGTTTACTTTTATATAATAAATATTACATGGCTTTAATGTCTTTATAATAAATATAGATAAATTATTTATATTCATTCCCAAAATGACATTGTTTTAGATTGAAAGATAAAAAAATTATAATAAGATAGATTATTATAACTTTGAAATAATTATAATTACACAAATGTATACGTGAAAAGCATGAACATGAATCCAAAGTATAAACAACCGGTGACTAATGGGGGTTAGAAATAGAGAAGTGGGGACAGACAAGAGAGAGAGAGAGAGAGATGCCTTTTGATGGTTATATATGATTGGCATTGACTAGCTTGTCCAAACCTATTTGGAAAGTACGCTTTTTCTACTACGCCTTCACAAACATAGTCCCTTCCGGTTTCACATCACGACGAGTATAAATGTGGCGCTCCCGGCCCACAAATAATATGGCGGGGTAAAGGGGAGAGAGTGAAAGAAAAATTGAGGAGAGAGAGAGAGAGAGAGATGCCTTTTGAAAAATATGAAATAAAAAATACTTGTCCATATTTGGAAAGTACGGACATCTACTACGCCTTCACAAACATTAAAATTTTCCCATCACGACATACACAAACAGTTGTTCCTTTCTCCCTTCTCCCACACGTTTAAGTGTTTAACTAATGGACAGATCTTGTGGATATAGGTTTTTGCCAATACGAGGCACCCTTATCCGATCAGAACCCCCACTCCTAGCGGATGATGCATGATACCGCAACAACACAAAACTAAAACTAAAACTAGGTTCCTAAATTTCCATTACAGGGGTAAAAGAAAAAGATCAAAATACAAAATAATCAACAACACAATGACAGTGAATGTATTCCACTAGCAAGTGTCGGTGTGTCAGGCAGGGTACGTTAAGCGCTTCTGTCACAAGTTCATATGAAAACCAACTTTGTTTTGGTTTTAACGATGTGTTTTCAAAATTATTTTGGTTCTCATATGAAAACAAACAAACACTAGCTAATATAATATAGCTGGCAACAACGACAAAATATCACAAATTACAAGTACCATTTTTCAGATTAGTTTGGAAACCCCTACAAGCTTCTTTTCAACTTACTTGCGTATAAAATAACTTCTAATTTGTCTTCTTTTTTCAATTCATCCAAAAATTACTGTCCCTCATCTGTTAAATTAAGCAATTAACAACAGCCAGGTCATTTTAGATTCTTTGAAATCCTATATTTGGCAGTGCTTGCACTCTGAAAACTTTGAAACGAAAATGTTTCTATAAAACAACAATGATACCATTTAAGCATGCTCACCTAACATGGTCTTGTGTTTATAAATTGATTTTATTTATTAAGGAGAATCTCAGTGATATAGAACTATGTGAACTTAGATCCTTATTATATGGATGCCATAGTTTGTACTTTTGTAATCCTATTCCTCAATTTAAGAGTGTTGTTATATGTTTTTTGGATATTACATGGATCTAGGAAGCATGTCTGTCAGATTGATTTGAAAATTGATCCCTTCACTTGATCTCAAGCCATATATTACAATTTACATATTTCTCTTGTTATATATATTGGTATTTTCTTGCATTGATTTTCGTCTTTCTGACTTATGTGCAATTTTTGGATAGTAAGATAAAAACAAGTTTCATTTGTTTATTTGTTGGGACCAGAAATTTCCACTCTGCAATTAAGCTTAAAATATCACATGCGTCCAAAGAAGAACCCTGCATTTTGTTTTGTTGTTCCTACAAGTAATGCCATATATGTTATACATAATCTCCTTAAACAGGAAAATAGATAACGTTGTTTGAGCAAAACGTATCAACACAACCAAGGCTATCAAAGAAATTTACTGGTCGTTTTCTGCAGCCTTTCTTGGCTCTGTTCTCCACCGTACCCTTTATGCTAAAAAATAACACAAGTTTGGTTAAAGATAATTCTATACAGTGAATATAGCTAGGTGCCCCTTTTTTCCTCTTTGCAATCTTCAATATATTAAATATTTTCAACAGATAATATTAGCATGTGAACAGTTCTTTGTAGCAATCATCTTTTTTTTTTTTTTAATATCTTTTCCCAACTTCAGCTTCTGCCACCATGCTCCTTTTTCTTTTCTCTTTTATCTGTCTCAACAAGTGTGCAGCGAAAAAAGAAACTTTCTTAGTCAGTAGGTTTGCATGAGGACAATAAGAGAAAACTGGCTTACCTTACCGCACTCCAAAGTCCCATCCTTTTCTTTTTGTATTGGTTTTGAAACCAAAAAGGTCAAGCCCCATTAGTATATTATATTTGTGGATTCTGTGACAAACGTTAGTCTCTTTGATACTGAAGGACAATATGGGTATCTCCTTAGTCATACCTTAGAAAAGCCCTTTCGACAAAGAGAAACCCCACAAAACCTCTATTCCTTTCAAGCATCCAATGTCCTTTATCCCTCACCTTTCATCCCTTTTGAGGTAAATCCTTGCTTTACTTTCTTATAATCCAGCATTTTGTTACCTAGTCACTTGTTTTCTCATTGTTGGTTATAATTTGTAAAACCTGAGTAGTTTAAGAATGCAAGCCTAAAAACTACAAAAGCAATGAATTAAGCAGAGGAAAACATATATTAAACAAAATGTTTAATTCATGATACACATTGAATGTACATGTTTAATACCACTTCAAGTGTGAATTACTACAATCATAATTATCTTTTCAACCAAAAATGAAACTAAAGTCTAACTTTTGTCCCATTTTATTTTGGATTCATTATGTTCCATAAAATAAATTTGCTTAATTTCTATGTTATGATTAAATGGTGGATGCCAAATGAGACAAAAGGGTGGACGGACGGTCACCAACTCCCACTTGCTTCCCAACTAGAGAAGAGAATGTTGAAAATAAATAGGCTGCTATTCATGTATACAGTTTCCACTTACTTTCTTCTTCTCGTTAGTCACACCTTGGATCTCTAGAGTGAGATTTGTCTACTTTTTTATGTTTTGACATTTTCCCCTCGTTCACCATTGTCAAAGTTATTCTATAAAGACTTCTTCATTCTTTAGTTAAAGCTCACTCCAAGAACTCCTTTTAATGCAATGCAAAAAGGTCATCCTTTACAAAGGTTAGTAGCACATAGCACTAGCAGTGAGGACTGAGGAGAGAGTCTTCAAAGAGAAGGCTCATTTGGTCAAAAGGATAATCTTTTCTCCACATTCACGGTCTTTATGCCAGTTCTGCTTATGACATAGATAGATATACTATATTATCAGCAAATGATCACTTCTTTGGTAATTAAGGGAAGGAATCAGTGCTGTGCTGAACCTGAAATGCAAAGGGACATGTGAAGTATTGAATTCTATTTAGTAGTCTCTAGCAACTTTTTGGACTCTGGAGTGTGGACTAGTTCGTTTGGCTTATTTCTCAAGTGTGCTTCATCTGAGTTCTAGCTTGTTAAGTACCTGGGTAGGATGGTGACTCTTTCTTGCTTTGTTTTTCCACAGTTGCTGTTTTTGTTTCTGTGAATTATATCTTTTTCATTGTGAATAACTCTGATTTGGGTGGCTTTCAGGTATGGGAATTGAAGAGGGTGGAGAAAATAAAATGCTGGGACTGAGATTTACTCCAAGGCACAATCGTTCAAAGAGGTTTCTATCTGTTTTTTTATGCTTTAGCTTCTCCTGTTGCTTGAATTGGGGTTCTTTGGTTATTTGTAATCATTTCTGTCTATAATTTCCGGATTTGGAACCATTCAATAGGCCTTGCTTTTCTGGAAAATGGAAAACAAAGCTTTCAACATTTAATATTTGCTGCCTCTGCAATTATTCTCTTGTCAATTCTGGGACTAGTTTTACTTAGTCTCATACCCAATTGAGAACATCCAGGAGGGTTCCTTGTTGAAATTGAAACCAGAGGTTGAGACCTCTTATAAAGGGTTAGAGAATTGGGGATTTGTTGAATGTAGCGTGGGTTCCTTAAAGTGCAACAAACTAAATGTGAAGCATCTCAAAATGTTTACTATGTTTGCTCTTTCTACATGGCAGTCTTCCTGATAAGAAAAGAGATGAGGAGGATAATCCACATAATCACCTTGAGGCCTCAGACCGAATGAAGCTGGTATAATCAAATCACTCCATTTTTTTTCATCCAGAAATGATCATCACTTCTTTCTAGCTTTTTTTTTTTTTTTTTTTTAATCTTAGAAATTGAAGGTACTACTTCATATAAATGCACTCTTTAGGCATGTAGAGGCATGCATGATGAAAAGAAATTTAAACATTTTTCTTTTTGTCAATTTTATATCATCAATGCCAATGGCAACCAAAAATTTGATAGAAATTATATTTTCAAAAGTTTAATATGAGATGGATGAAAAGAGAATCAAGTTTTTGCAAACGTTACATATTTAATGTCATTAATCCCAGCCATTCTGTGGGGACATTAATGGTCTATTCTAACATCATTCTCTGCAGTCCCCACCCATAACAGATTTTATTTACTAGCGAGACTTCATGTCTCAAAGTATGGGTTTGATTTGGTTCCAGGATACGGGTTACCTCACGGAATGTGCCAAAGCTAGGGAAAAACGAACCCCTACAAGTGAAGTCCACAGTACTATGAAGCAAGAGGTACAATACTAGAGAACTGCTTGTCATTATTAATTTGTGCATATTTTACTTCAGTTATATTTACTGCACTGTGGCCCATTTAGCAATAATTTTTTTTTTTTAATTCTTTTTTGGTGCTTTGCATCCATTAATGAGGCCATGTTCTTTTAATCATGCTTCTGCTTTTCCTAGTGAGTCAATATACTTCTGGCAAATTACTATGTCTATTTCGTTCTTATTATTTTTTTATAAAAAAAATTACCTTGTTGCAGATTCTACAGTTAGAGAGAAGATTACAAGACCAACTTGAGGTCAGATGCACGTTAGAAAAGGGACTTGGATACAGATCTCCATCTCTTGTTAATTCAAATGAGATGATGATGCCCAAGGTAGCAACAAGTTCAATAAATTTATATATGCTTTCTAAAAAATTAAAAGAATATTGATGTTACTATCTGTATATTAGTTTTGCCTCAATGCATTCTAGCCTGATAGTGTTGTTATTTCTGTAATCCAGCCTGCCACAGAATTAATTAGGGAAATTGCAGTGTTGGAGTGGGAAGTTGTGTATTTGGAACAACATCTTCTCTCCTTGTACCGTAAAGCTTTTGATCAACAATTATCTTCTGTTTCCCCGTCTACCAAGGAGAAAAGTGTAAAGTATCCTCAAACAACACTTGGAGCACGATTCATCAAGGTTTCTATGCCTGAGGTCTTAACCAAAAGAGAATGTTCTACGGTACAATCTAATGACCATGAGCTTGAGACTCTGCCAAAGGAACACAATGGATATGATTTTGATACTTTGGGGAAAGAATGTAATGGAAGTCGGCCAGAAGAAAAGCATTTAGATTCTGGTGTTTATCGTTGCCATTCCTCATTATCCCAGTATTCAGCATTTACAAGAGCATCTCCTCCGGGGGAATTTTTGACTAAACCTCTGCGTAACTGTCATTCTCAACCATTGTCCATGATGGAGGTAAATCTAGTTTCATGGAAAAATCCTTCTTTTATATGTAGTTTGGCTCCTTGCACATTTAGTTAATGCAAACTGTACTCCATGAGGGTGAAGTATGTTGGTATAGTGTGCTCATAGTGGCAATGGTAAAGACCAAAGCATTAGTGAAGCTTCCCATGGTATGCATCAGGGGAGGGGTGTGGAAGTGGCTAGAATAGCTCTCAATGGTCATAGTAGTTGAAGCTGAATGGAGGAGAAGAAGCCCCTTCCTCAATGTGAGAGAGGGGTATTTAGAGTGGGAGCTCTAATCAACCTAGCTAGCCTAGCTTTTTCAGGCTGGGCATGCTGAACCCCTTCTAGAAGTGGGCTTTTTTGACTGGACCCATTGATTGGACCTATGTACGTGGGTTATCCAGAACACAAACCAATCATAAAATACTTTTGATAAAGGAGACTGTAATGGTTACTGAAACTATTGCCTTTTCTCTTTATCATTTTTTGAATAAAACATGAGAATATGTCATGCACTTTATTGTTAAATTCTATTATGTCCATTTGTCTTTGCCACTATATCAGCATTAGGAGTAGGAATTCTTTAGATTTTGACTTTCAGTTGATTCTATACAGTATGCCCAAAGCTCTTCAGCAAATATAATCAGTTTGGCAGAACATCTGGGTACCCGAATATCTGATCATGTTCCAGTGTCACCTAATAAACTTTCTGAGGATATGGTCAGATGCATATCAGCTATATATTGCAAGCTTGCAGACCCTCCTTTGACACATCCTGGCCTTTCATCTCCCAGTTCATCATTGTCCTCAACGAGTGCCTTTTCTATTGGAGATCAAGGTGATATGTGGAGCCCAAGGTTCAGGAATAATTCCTCTTTTGATGTACGGTTAGACAATCCTTTCCATGTGGAGGGACTCAAGGAGTTTAGTGGGCCATACAGCACCATGGTTGAAGTATCATGGATTTATAGAGAGAATCAGAAATCGGGTGATACTGAGAAGTTGCTCCAGAATTTCAGGTGAGGCTATTACATCTGATTAAGTTAATGAAGTTCTCATATTAAAAGTACTTAGTTTAGTTGAATTCTTTGGTCCATGGGAGTTTTACTGAGCATATGTTCTTTTATATTGTTTCAGGTCACTTATTTGTCGATTAGAAGAAGTAGATCCTGGGAAGTTGGAACACGAGGAGAAGCTAGCTTTCTGGATCAACGTACACAATGCTTTGGTGATGCATGTAATTGTTATGTTGTCAAAAATATGTTTCCCTGTGATATTTTCACCCGTTTGATTAGTTGGGTTTATAATATGTTCTTTGGTTTCTAATAGGCATTTTTGGCTTATGGGATTCCACAAAACAATGTGAAAAGAGTGTTTCTTCTTTTGAAGGTAAGAAGTGAGATTATTAGCTTAAAGTCATTAAAGGATGAAACTCATAAACCTATCTGCTTGCTTGGCCTTTGCAGGCTGCATATAATGTTGGGGGTCATACAGTTAGTGCAGACACAATACAGAGTACTATACTTAGGTGCCGCATGTCTCGCCCTGGACAGGTAGATCCTATGATCCCAAACACTCCCCACTAAAAAATTGTTAAAAAATTTAAACTTTTGGTTGAATTGGTTCTAAGAGAAAATATAGTCCCACATTGGTTGTATGAGCAACTAATGTGGAGTTTATAAGACCTTGGCACTCCCACACTTTGAACTAGCTCGTCCTTTACAAAAATTTATAAGAGAAAAATATAATAGAAGTGTCATTGAGATATACTTTTAAAATATCTCCTCGATATTAAAAGTATTTTTTTTTAATAAATTCAAAGGATTTCTTTTAATCCTATACACAAGTGACTTACATGGTAAAAAGTATTTCTTTTAATCCTATAGATAAGTGACTTACATGTTAGCTTCTTATCTCTTGTAGTGGCTACGCTTGTTTTTTTCTCCAAGGACAAAATTCAGAGCTGGAGATGGAAGACAAGCATATGCAATGGAGCATCCTGAGCCTCTTTCACACTTTGCCCTCTGTTCAGGAAACCATTCTGATCCATCGGTATTCTCCTAATTCTTATTTCTATGCAATTTCGTTACATTTCTAACATGCCTATTCTTCAAAAGCTTGATGCTATGAATTCTTGATATTTGTTTGGGAAATACCTTAGACGTTGGCAAGCACAAATCATTTTGACCTGGAATAGTTTCATTAAGACTAATCTTGTTTATGTTCCTGAACACAAGTTCACAGGGGACTAACAAAATAAAGAAATATATGGACAAGCAAATTAACGTACAACAACTATTTTTAACTGGCTTTTGACTCTAATGAGTTGTTTATCTTCTGATGATCCTTTGACAGGTTCGCGTATATACACCAAAGAGGGTGCTTCAAGAGCTAGAAGTTGCAAAGGATGAGTACATTCGAGCCACCTTTGGGGTACGCAAGGACCACAAAATTCTCTTACCAAGGCTTGTCGAATCATTCACCAAGGACTCAGGTTTGTGCGCTAGTGGTGTTATGGAGATGATCCAAGAGTCTATACCTGAATCCCTAAGAAAGAGTGTTAAGAAATGCCAGCTCGCAAAATCCCGGAAGTGCATAGAATGGATTCCACACAACTTCACTTTTAGATATCTCATATCTAAGGATATGGTAAAATGATTACTTGGCAGCGCTATTGCTTGCTCTACGTAATTCTTTTTGTACAAAATCGTTACGATTCTGCAGAGTGCAGTGTAAATAATTTGTTGCTTTGAGAATATAATCACAGGACGACGTGGCAGGGTTAAATCATAAATTGTTTATTATGTCAGCGAGTTTAATATCCAAGTATAACTCCAAAGAACAGAATAATAATTGATAGAGAGATCCCGTTTTTTTTATTCTTGTGATTCTGCTTATGTGAGCTACTTCATAAGTCATGCCATGACATGGACAATTTGACATATATAGAGATCTCTCTCACGTTACACTAAAATAGCATTACTTGCACAATACATAGAAAGATGATGAAAAGGCAGTTAGGATTTTATAGTTTGATGCATCATCACATCATATTCATCAGTATGGGCTCTCTCCTATGACGTTACCAGGTGGGTCATAGAAACAAATGATCAAGCTAGCCTTCTCCTTCACACACGTGGCTTGACCGCACCCAAGCTCTGTTGACTTCCTCCACACCACCTGCGTGTAAACGCCGCACTCGTGGTTCGACACGCACGAGTTGTTGCCGTGGATGTAGAAATCTTTCTCCTTCACCCACTCTTCCACCGCCACGCGCGGTGTCACGGCCACCGTGCTTGCCATCAGCTGGTTACCGCCGTACTTGCTGGTGGTTAAGTTCGCGAATTGGCACCCCATTTTGTTCCTTTGGTACCTCACAAGCAGACTCGTGGCGTTGGCCAGCTTCTCGCTCCAGCTGAGTGGTTCAACGCCCACTGCGGCTCTTGCCTGGTTGTGTGCTTCCAAGAACTCCCTCGCTGCAGCTGGAAGCGGCGACGGCGACGGCGGCGCTGGCTCCTCCGCGGTGGCTGGCCTTGTCTCATGGGCTAAGACAAGGAAGATGGCTAGAACCGCCAGTGAAAACAAAGGATGATTGAACATCTCCATTTGACCTTATCTTCTTCACGTGTTGTCGCTGTGTGGTGCAGTAAATAATATGGCTTTGCTGTACCAAAGTTGAAGTCACGGACGTGAATATATACAGGATGTAAAGTTTATAAGTTAAGGATTCTATTTTGCTAAGTTATATCATGCAAGTTGGCAAAAAAATTTAAATAATATAATTTAATAAAAAAAATTCGCATTTAATGTAGTTTGGGGGTATTTTCGGATCTAATGCAGGATGTGATGCCCCGACGCCTCAATGGGGCGTCTTCTCTTTCATGAGAGACGCCTCATTGAGGCGTCACATCCTGCATTGTATAAATACCCCTTGTCCCTTTCATAATTCTCACTCATTCACATCTCTCTAATCTCTCTCTAACGACGATTCCTAGCGAAGCTCTACCGACTTAGAGGTAAGGTCCTAATACCTCTTATCTATATGTTTAAATTACGGTGGTAATTAGTAATGCATGTTAGGATTGATCGTATATTAGAGACTGAGAACATTAGGATAGTCAATTAGAAACTTTATGCAATGCCATGAATGTTGTTATTATTATTAATATTTAATTATGTTACGTAGTTATTATTAATAATATTTAATTATGCATTACGATTTTACGTAGTTATTATTATTAATATTTAATTATGCATTACGATTTTACGTAGTAATTAGTGACTTATTATTATTAATATTTAATTTATGTCTTTGGATGTTCCTCGTAACCGAGTTGAGGGTCGAGGATTAGGACGTACACGTGAGCGAGTTGTTGCTGACCATGTCCCGATTATTGCACCGAGAACAGTAGTTGAGACTCAGGGATGGTTCAGACCTCCAGTCATTGGGACTACTTACGAGTTACAGCCGATTTATCATCCCGGATCGCAGTATGCGGCAGGTCCTAGTCAGGTGGCCTCTGAGCACCCATACATGGAATCACAGGAGCCAGTTTTCCAGGCTAGTCCGATGGCTATGGCCGGGGTCGATCCGGCATCCTCGCAACCTGATTTCCAGCAGTATTCACAGGGACTTGATGCCGATTTCCCGCATTGGACTGAGGAGGATACATTGGAGTTGTATCGATCAGTAGGCCTTACGACAGAAAGCCATGACAGTGCAGGACCCAGTGGACACGGACCAGCAGATGATTTTATGCATGCGGCGATGGATGACTTCCACACTCCACCACCACAGGCTCAGGCACATGTACAGTAGGGGGACCCAGTCTGGGACAGACGTATACTACCAGATAGGGATGCACGACATAGGCCATGGCCACCGTGGTCGTAGTTATATTTTTATTTTTTATTAGTTTTGACTTCCTCAGATTGTTATTTTATGGACTGTACACTATACATTGTTATATTATTTTGACTATTACGCCTCATTTATTATGTATGTTTTGTTGATCGTCATTGGAGTTATATTTATGCGACCGTATCTAATCAAGACCATTAGTTAATAGGGTTTACAAGACTAACTAACGCGAAAAGTTACTACGATATTAAAATCATACATACGTAAAGGAAATGGTACAACATAGCTTACATTACAATTTAAGACATAAAATAACCAAGTAGAAAATACAATTACTAAGACTTTCAGTCATTTTTCCCACGATCTGGACATCCTCGACGATTATGGCCGCGCTCTTTGCAAAGACCACACCTGATACGACTTTGACTTGTCTCGACTTCATCCATCTCGTTGCGGATGCGAGTTGACTTTGGACGACCTTTTGCACGCAACATATTTTTGTCAGGAATAATCTTTGGACCACTTAACTGCGGTATTGCCTCCTCGTTTCCGATTGGCTCCCATGGAAAAGAGTAAGCCTCAACCAAGTTTTTAGTCAAGAAGACGTCATCTACGTACGTGAACGGACTCTGCCTTACACTGATAGCAGCTGCAGCAGCGTGACTACACGGGTACTTGAAGGCCTTAAACTTCCCACACTGACAGAATCTTCGTGGGAGATTGACAGAATATGAAAGTTCCCAACCTGCGTCAACCTCAAATACAGTATGTTCAACATTATATGCACGAACATGGAGGCCGGTTGCATCTACCTGGTTCTTCTTGACCAATTCAACAACATTTTTGCAGTGACGATGAGCTGATTCAAGT
This sequence comes from Gastrolobium villosum, assembly GCA_032173675.1. NCBI lineage: Eukaryota > Viridiplantae > Streptophyta > Magnoliopsida > Fabales > Fabaceae > Gastrolobium > Gastrolobium villosum. The sequence goes on along the minus strand of JAVKPL010010178.1, from coordinate 308,425 downwards.
TGTGCAATGGCTTTTGTACCTCTCTCAACAAAATAATGGACCAATCTGCTATATGTGTGCTTTACCAATGCGGTTATGGGCATATTTCTGGCCCCTTTCAAAACCTTGTTGACAGATTCAGCCAAATTCGTTGTCATATGACCGTACCTCCGTCCTTCAATATCGTAGGCACGCGACCACTTTTCCTTAGGGATTGCGTCAATCCACGCAGCAATTTGAGGACTACTTTCACGGAAACTTGCAAGATTCCTCTCAAAATCAACCACGGCGGGAGTATAACCTGCACACATTGGACATGATTGAATTAAACATAAATTATCAATCATAATGGAAATAAATAATTACGCATTCTCTCAATAAGTATACCTAAATTCTTTAACATCCGTTTCAAACCTTCATTCCGAGACTTTTGATTGAAATTGCTTGCAATATGACGAATACAGAAGACATGATATGCATTTGGCGGCTGCCAATTAGGGTTATTTTCCACAGCAGATATTATGCTTCGGTGTCGATCAGATATCAAACATATATTTGACATGGTAGTAACATGAGCACGAATATTAACAAAAAAAATAATCCCATGCTTCCAAGGTTTCACCTTCAACAATGGCAATAGCGATCGGTAAACATTCATCATTGCCATCTTGGGCTGTGGCCACCAATAATTTTCCTTTGTACTTTCCATATAAATATGTTCCATCAATTTCAATAACAGGTTTAGCAAATTTGAACGCCTCACAACACTGTCTAAACGTCCAAAATATACGGTGAAAAACTTTTTTTCCACTAACTAAGCTCTGCTCGGCATAAAGATCATTTGTTTGTATATGATAAAATGAACCTGGAGAAAAGCGAAGCATGTATTCGCACCTATGACGAGTTCTGCAATTACGTCCGCATCTAGCTGTCTATGTCCTTGAGAAATGTGCTCATTCAATCAATTGTGTTTTCCACCCCATCTCGTAATCTTCCAATTTTCACCAAACACCGGTTTGATCGCCCTGACGCGCCACGGGCAACCTTGATTATACGCACAATATTTCATGGTCAACTTTGCAGGCGTGCTCTCAATTACGATTGCTTCTTGATGCTCCCTAATGAGGTGGTGCTTAAGTGCCATTTGGACATCCTTTTTGTTGCAAATTCTTGATTGACAAATAACGCATCACCCAGTTGCCACGGACCTTGAATTGAACCCGATCTTGAAATCGTACCATCAGTGCATGATTCTTGTTCGCTCCGATAACTCCAATCAATGTAGGAATCGTGCAGAATTCCTTCCTAAAAAGGAATAACAGCTTCGTCACTGCAACTGCGGATTATAACTTTTTAAAACAAACTTCTAAATTCAGGTATTAAAGCAATATTCTATTCAGCTATTTATAATTTATTTCAATTACCTTCATGGGGAATACCTAACGGGGCAGACGCAACGTCATTCAACTGCGACATTTGCGCGACGACTGGTTGATGGAATATTGGGATTTGAGACGCAGCCATTTCACGAGGTTCATCTCATTCTGAAGCACTAGCATCATCCGCCAAAAGACGTTCTTCCATTGCCATATTTTCATCGTCGTTGTCGTCGTCTTCGTCATGCATTACCCAAGTCGGATCATTTTCTTCTCCCTCAGAAAAGTTACCAACTGAAGACGCATGAGCGGCAGGCGAAGCTGGAAGACGGGGATAATTTAAATCAACTGACCTCACCGGTAAGGGAAAATTCTCGGTTGCGGCGATGTCGACATACAACTCCAGAAAATCTATCCTTGATTGCTTGAAAAATTCTTCCATTGTCATCTCCACGTCTTCATCGTCAACAACTTTCAAACTAATGTATCTATCACCTTGCCATACCCTTGTCGTGATCTGAGTGATACATTTGTTGTCTTGAAGACTTAACTTCTGCTGAATTCTCTCATGCAGTTCGCCAATGCTTGCGTTGCATTGGATACGTGTTGGCCTTTTTTCACCTTCAAATATGACACCTCGTCGACCTTCAACCATCCTACCATTGTAATATAACACGACACGAACAGAATCAGAATTTGAGCTCATATTTAAATAGAATAACAAATAAAATTCAAATACAAAATTAAAGATAAAGGAATTTGGGTGAAGAAGAGATGAAGAAGAGTGAGAGAAGAGGTGTGAATTGAATGGAGGGGGTGGGGGAATAAATAGAATGCAGGATGTGACGCCTCTTTTGTGCGTCACATCCTGCATTAGATCCGAAAATACCCCCCAAACTGCATTAAATGCGAATTTTTTTATTAAATTAAATTATTTAATTTTTTTTCCCATACAAGTTATATCATACTGTAAAGAGTTGGTGGGGACCATTATTTAAATAAAAAATAAATTAAACAGTGGATCCCACCAATTTTGTCTTACAACATGATGTAACTTGTGTCATGTAACATAATGATTATATTTTCCTAACTTTATTTGATATTTATTACAATACATATATAAAATTAGAGAGAGGATATTCTTACTACCAAAATTTTCTACTACTAACTTACTACCTATCTAATCACCATTGAATCAAAGAGAGAGAATCTTAAAAAGTTTTTGAAAAAAGAGAAATGTTGATCCAATGGTGATTAGATATGTAGTAAATTGGCAGTAGAAAATTTTGGTAGTAAGAATATCTCTCCTCATAAAATTATAGGGTTTATCATCTATCATTTGACATGATCACAAAAATTTTCCTACACACAACATTTTGTAGGGCCCGCAGCAAAAAAAAAAAACTCCGGCACGCAAAACGAATTTCTATAACATAACACAATCACTTTTCCTACAACATAATTCTTATAAAACCCAAAATTATATATGGTTTATATTTTTTTATATGGTACACATAGACTTCACATATTTTCTTTATATGTATTTTGGTGAATATTAGATAAAATTATCTAAAGTATATATATATATATATATATATATATATATATATATATATATATATATATATGTAAGGTAAATATTTATTATTTTATCTCCTATACACACAATAGTGTATGAGACCCATGTGCGCTTATATGAAAAGAAGAGAAACAAAACAAGACACACTTCATATACTTTTATATGTGTATAGTATGTAAAATTAACTCATGTAATTTTATGTGTGTATAGTAGATAAAATTATCTCCTACAATATAAGAAACATTATTATTATTATATATATGAGATTAATATTTATTATTTTATCTCCTACACACATAATAGTGTATGAGACACATGTGCGCTCATATTAAAAGAAGTGAAAAACAAAACAAAACACGGTACCATATACTTTTATGTGTGTATAATAGATAAAATTATCTTCTTTTTTTTTTGGTAATCAAGATAAAATTATCTTTTATAACATAAGAAACATTAATATGGGACGACTTCATTTGAAACCGGTATCAAACAAAAAACTTGACTCCTCCTATGAAGTTTAGATTATTGTGTCATTTTAAGTTAAATTATTAGGCATGTTTAGTGGTTTCTTCTATTTTCCCTCCTTCACAAAATTAGGAGAGAGAAAGTCAGAGTATTGTGGAGGAGAAAGGCGGTAAAAAAAAACCTTCAAAATACACTAAATTCACTTAAAATGACATAAACTTATATCCTATGAGATGACAAATACTTTTCTCGTGTGTGTATATATATATCATTATATATATATATATATATTATATATATATATATTATATATATCCCATATATATCTAAGGGCTCTAATTTTTTAGTAATGTGAGCCATTAGATATGGTCAATTAATTGAGTGTATATATTCTAACTCTTACACCGGTGTAAGAATATCCTGCCACTACATATATATATATAGGGTTTTATAATTCTCATTTAACATGGAATTAACTTCCTACACACCCTTCGATTTTCGTGCTGATATGGAGAGAATCCTACACATAATTTTTTCTAACATATGAGGTTTATGCTTTTTATCTCTACAACATGAGATTGCAATTCTCATGTTACATAAGAATTATAAAACCCTATATATATATATATATATATATATATATATATATATATATATATATATAAGATCATTTTACACTGGTGTAACAATAATAAATCTTACACCAAATTTTAACCGTTGATTTCCGTGCATCTCACGGTTGAGATTTATTGGGAATTAAAAATTAGCTAATGAGTGAGACCAAATAAATCTTATCTGTTAGATGCAGAAAATCAATGGTTAAGATTTGATGTAAGACTTATTATTCTGACACAGGTGTAAGATGATCCTGCCCCCCACACACAGAGATATATGTATATGTATATGTATATATATATAAAATAAAGGATCCTTTTATACCAAATTTTAACCGTTCATTTTCCTTAATCGACGATTACAATTTATTAAAAATTACTAATTAATTAGTAGGTGCGACCCATAAAATTATTACTCTTAGATTGGAGGAAATCAATGGCTAAAATTTGGTATCAAAGGATCTTACTCTATATATATATGGGTAGAATATTCTTATACCGGAGTAAGAACAAAAAACCTTACTCTCAATCTTGATCATTGATTCGCTTGTATCTAATGACTCACATAACTAAAACAGTAGAGCCGTTAGTACAAGTGGGATCAATGGCGAATATTAAAAGTGTAACTTATACTAGTGTAAAATGACATTGTCTTATAGCAAATAGATATAAAATTTGTCATCTATTTAAGCTATATTTTTTGGGGGCGATTATACTTACTACCTTTTTAATCTTACTACTTATTTGGTTGTCGCTGGATCAACTTGAAATCAACGATTGAAAAAGAGTAAAAATTTAATTCCGTTGATTTCAAATTGATCAATTGGTAACCAAACATGTAGTAAGAGTAATGAGATTAAAATGATAGTAAGTATAACACTTCTCGTATTTTTAATTATAATAGTTAATTTAAATTTTTTTTAATACAAGTGGGAATTAACACATAACTTAATACAACATACTCAAACCTCTCACCACTAGACCAATCATAATGGCTTTAATTAATTTAACCTTTTTCCAATGCTTTAAATAATTCATAGATTAAAGCTATTAAATAAATGATAATGAAATTGAATTTTTCTTATTTAATAGCTCTAATTTATGAGTTATTTAAAACATTAGATGGAAGTGAAATTAACTATTATTCTTAAAATTATAGCATAAACTGATAATATATATATATATATATATATATATATATATATATATATATATATAGCGATAGGATCCTTTGATATTAGTGTTAAATTAAGAAGTTTTACATCAATTCTTAACTGTTAATTTCTGTCAATCTAACGGTTATAATTTATTAAAAATTATTAATTAATAAATAAGTATTGTCCAATAAATTATAAATGTTACATTCACAAAATCAACGATTGAGATCTTTATATATATATATATATATATATATATATATATATATATATATTATGAGTGTAAATAAGTTGTATATGAATCATTAATTACAAGTAGAATCAACAATTCAGATTAAGGATGTAATTTATACTTATTTAAAATGATTATGTCCTACTTTCTAAAAAAAAATATTATGTCCCGATGTATATATTGCAATTTAATTTGACATATGGACATGGAGTGCTAGCCGTATAGCAGGGTGATGGGACTTTGTGACCTTACTCCTGTCATGTGGTATGTCTGCTCTCTGTTGGCTACCAGCATCTGGATTTGGTCGATTGGGTGGGTGCACATTAAAAAGTCCTAGACAGTTTACTAAAAACTTAGCCTTGTAGGCTGTCCTTAAACTAATGACCAACTAGAAATAGAAATTATATTAAAAAAGGTTTGCTATATATTCTTGAAGTTTAAATGTATTTGATATTTTCTTTTTCAAGTAAAAAGGGAATTTAAAGGAGGATTAAATGCATGCTTCTTAAACAAAATAATTCTGGACCATTCAATAGACCCATAGCCCTCAATAGCATTACAATTCACACGTGATAATTGGCAAGCTAAGGAGATAAGGATCATCTATCTTATGCCTAAAGAAGAAAGGATAAAGCCCAACAATCCTATTTTTATCAGGATTTTACACCTACGTTGATCCATGTATAAACAGTAACACACATAAATATAACTCTATTCCTTATTCTTTTAGCTTTTAACGTGTACACACCTCACAAATTTGACTTTATGCTGTTACTATTTGTGTAATGCTACCCCTTACGATGTCTTTCACATGGACACCCATGAAAATATTGAACCCAGCTATAATTATTAGGGGTGATAAAATAGCTCATGACCCGCGGGTTGAATTATGACTCAGACACGACAAAATGCATGTCGTGTTAATCCATGGTTTCAAATGAATTGTGTACGTGTTTAAATTTTTGACACGAATTAATATCATATCGCGAGTTGATCTATATAATTCATGTCAATTTGTATTGGAAATATTTTACTGTATTGGAAATATTTTTGGTAATTCACATTATAAAATCTTATTCGTGTCTTGTTGTGTCAATGTGTGGATATACATGTCAATTTCAAGTTTTTTTTGATAACTTTTTCTAAAATAAATAAATTCTACATTTTTTCATGTTGTATCGACCAACGACCCATAATGTGAATTGTGTCCGAGTTCAAGTTTTTAACCCTTGAATGAAAACATGTCATATAGTAATTTCATACTTATATCGAGTCGTATCGTATCAAGACTTTCTGCCATCCTTATTACCAATGTTTGGTTGAACGGATTTATAAAAAAAAATTAAAATATTGGTTAAACAGTTGAAAAGATATGTTGTAAGGTATTTAATGATTCTTCAATACTGTGCAGTGATTCACACAATATCTCCGTATCAAACTTTCACAACCCCTGAATTTAATCTAGCTACTGTCCCGCTGTGTTCACTACACTAAGAATGGAGTGGAAAGGAAATGGAAAATAAAATAAAATGCATATCTAAATTGACTTTAATTTAATTTGTTTTCCTTCAATGAATCCCATCATTTATTCAAAAATTCATTTTTATTAAATTGCAAATTTTATTTGTGATTTAATATGAAACTTTCTTATTTATAACACACATTATAGTTCTAATTAACAACCATTTTTTTTCGTGGCTAATATATATATTTTTGTTTACTATTTTCTAACATTATTATATCAGAATCTCAATGGGAGAGAGAAATGATAAAAATAATTAAGATTCTGATCTAATAATATTAAAAAATAATAGACAAACATAAATAGAAAAAATAGATACTTCTTGCAAGAAATCTGATACGCTCTTTGCAAATTGTATTTCTAACTAGTTAGCTCAGGAAGAAGAGAAGGTGGAGCATGGGCCCAAATCTGTACCAAAGTCAGTGGATAACCCATTGGATTGCTAGAGTATTGGCCCCGAAAAGGAATTGCGACCTAAGAATATCAAGTTAAAAACCAAATTAATATTAGTTAATTTTTTTATTTTTTATTTTGAATAAATTCAATGGTATCCTCCGATCGTAACTGAAGACAAATCTTTATCGAGCATTATCGGACTCTTTCGGAGGTGCCCAAATAGTGGCGCAGCCAGCATGACATGTTAGCAAGTGCCAAAAAATTCAGCCAGTGCCCAAATAGCTTTGGCTACGACCAAAACGTGGCTAATTTTTTAAAAAATTGAAACAGAATTTGCTACGTTTTCTCTGTGGCTAAATGAACGTGGCTAACTAAGCCAGTGCCAATGCACCTACAGGCCACAACGTGGCTCCGCCACTGTGCCCAAATCTTTTTTTTTTTCCATTCCTAGGACTCGAACTTGAGAATTCTGATTAAGAGTAGAGACTCCTTATCACATGTGCTATTAGTTAATTTTTTTCAAAAGGTATTAAATAATAACTCGCCAAAGTGGGATGACTTTGACCGGATACACCAATTATGTGGACAAAGTGTCAAACCACGTGGATCGGCATCTTCCATCTCCCCCTTTCCCTTTCTCTTTATGCATGAATCGTGAACTTGTTTATTCCAAAGCCTTATATAGTAACATATTTGCTGGTCCCAAAACATTACATAAATTAATATTGAATCTTATATTTTCTCACTTAAATTGGAACCAACATCATATTTGATAAATATCATGAACTAACACTATTCGGTTTTGAATTTCTAATTTAAATTGATATTTAAGATATATTACTAAGAATTTATTATTCCCTAATTTTATTAAGACAATTTTTTGGGACCAACACGTCCATTATTTAATAAAGCTTTGGAAACAATAAGTTCATTACTCAACAAGTCTCCTAAAAGAAAAGGAGAAAGGTTAGACGCAGAGTTCCACATGGCAACAACCCATGTAAAACACTAATTCGTGTGTAGAATCTTTCATTAACCGTTGCCATATGGCATTGAGTGGCATCAACTCACATGAAAATCTCTTATGTACATGGGATTTAATCAAATGTTACAAACCGTGAAGGAAGAGGACAGAGAGTTAAAGGTGCTCCTACATGGGTTATGGACTATGTTAAGCATTAGTCTATGAGCTTGGGAAACATATTGTATTAGTTAGCATTCTTTTGGTTAGTGAAAGGACAGGTGTCGTTTTGCATGACAATACAATAGGTGTTTGTATAAATATTAGACAGATGTAAAGTGAAAGGGTATTGATGTTTGTTAATAAAAAGTGGTTCGGTTATTCAGTTACAGAGAATACCCATATCCTCTGTATCATTGGTGCTTTCATTGTTGTGGAGTCAATATTCTCAATTCAGGGAAATCATGAAGCTTCAAGAACTTGCTGAGGAGTTTCTGCAGTATCGTGAGCAGAACAACCAGAGGATGGAGCAGTTGTTTGCAACAATGGAGAATCGTTTTCAAGAGATGCATAACACGTTTCGTGAATCGGTTCTTGTCAAAAAGTAGATACACATAAACTGAGATAATTGTTTCTTCCATTCATTCGTTCGTTCATTTCTCTTTCATTTCTTTCATTCGTTCATACTTTCCCTCTTCAATTGAGGTCTTTATATACAAATACCCTAGTAACGTTTATTCTAACTTTCAATTTACAACGTATAACGGAAATATTAAATTACAATTTTAATACAGAAACGTATAACGGAAAGATTAATTGAGAACAGATTTGAATTCAAACATCAAATTCAAATTTCAATTCAACACTCCCCCTCAAGTTAGTGCATGGATGTCAATCATGCCTAACTTGCTAATTGCTTCTTCAAACACTCTTCCAGACATCGCTTTGGTCAGTACATCTGTCAACTGATCTTCAAGCTGGAATGAACATCAGCTAAGGAAGGAAAGGCTGGGATGGACATCAGCCACCAAATATAAACGGTGCCGGGATGGACATCGGCAAAATTAAATGTTCTGAAATGAACATCAGCAACATGAACCATGCTCCCCCTCAATAGGAAGCTAAAATAAAGCCAAACAATGGCAAAAATAAATCAAATACAAGCCAAATCAGACTTGAATAACACCACAAACATATGTGGGAATAAAATAAAATTGGCCAAATACAAACCATAAAAGAAAATCAAAATAAAAATAATAAATCACCGAAGAAGATGAAAATACGGCCGGAAGAAACAAGATTTGGAAGTGATTCGGTTTGGTTCGAAACTGGTTCGGTTCGGAAGTGGTTCGGTTCGAAACTGGTGGTTCCGTTCGGAAGTGGTTCGGTTCGATTGGAAACGGTATGGTTCGGTTCGAAAATGGTTCGGTTCGGAAACGATTCGGTTTGGTTCAAAAATGGTGGTTCGGTTCGGAAGTGGTTCAGTTCGATTGGAAACGGTACGGTTCGGTTCGAAAATGGTTCGGTTCAGAAATGATTCGGTTCGGTTCAAAAACGGTTCGATTCGGGAGTGGTTCGTTTGTTGTTCGGAGTGGCCTTTCTCACCACAACGAAAGCAGGTGTACGAAGGCTTGTCGTTACGGTTGCGGCCAGAAGATGGAGAAGGTCCTGAGCGAGGTGGATGTGTGAGAAGGGTAGCACCATCACTGGGCTTAGGATTCCCCAGAGTATGGTGTTGTTGAGCTTCTCTTCGAACATAGGCATAAGAACTTTCAAGATCCAATCTGGGATCTTGACGTAGAATAATGTTTTAGGGAACATGAAGGGGGTTGGAGTTTTCAAAAGCAGAGTTGGCCATTGAAGAAGGAAAGGAACAATACGAAGAAAGGATCAGAACTCTGCTCTGATACCATGTCAAAAAGTAGATACACATAAACTGAGATAATTGTTTCTTCCATTCATTCGTTCGTTAATTTCTCTTTCATTTCTTTCATTCGTTCATACTTTCCCTCTTCAATTGAGGTCTTTATATACAAATACCCTAGTAACGTTTATTCTAACTTTCAATTTACAACGTATAACGGAAATATTAAATTACAATTTTAATATAGAAACGTATAACGGAAAGATTAATTGAGAACAGATTTGAATTCAAACATCAAATTCAAATTTCAATTCAACAGTTCTTCAATCGCAAGGTACAAATTCTGTGAATCACAGTAAGAATGTGGGTTCATCAGCACAACATGTGGCTCATAATCATGCCACCAACAATGAGGATCCACGATCGGTGCTCAAGTTTATCAAACCAGAAATACCTAAGTTTGATGGGACGGATCCACACATATGGCTGTTCAAAACGGAATTGTTCTTCAAAATTCAACAAGTTCCAGAACAATTGAAGATGGAATTGGCAGGATTGCGAATGGAAGGAGTAGCGGCTGATTGGTTCCAGTGGATGTTCAATAGTGGGACGATCCAGTTATGGGAACAATTCGTTCAGGCAGTGAAGGAACGTTTTGGTCCTTCTAACTATAAGGATGTTCGAGGAGTTTTAGCCAAGCTTATGCAGTCGGGGTCCTTAGCCGATTATATGGTAGAATTTCAAAAGTTGATGAATCAAGTGACCAATGTAAACGATGAATTGTTGATGACCTTTTTCGTAGCCGGTTTACATCCAGAATTACAAGGGGCAGTTCAACTTAGATGGCCTACTTCCTTACATCAAGCTATGCAACTTGCTATAGCTTATGACAGCCACCGTGGTGAATTGCGTTCTTCTTTTCAGAATCAACCAAAGAAGTTTGTTCCTCGTATGGCAGTCTCAGCTGATAAGGTTAGTTCTACTCCATCTACTTCAGTTTCAGCTTCCAGTTCCACTATACCTATTAAGAAGATGTCTTCGGAGGCCTTGGCGAAAAAGAGGGAATTAGGACTATGCTATGTCTGTGATGAGAAGTGGTCTAAGACACATAGATGTAAGTCACAAATGCTGGTCATGATTGTTGATAGTGAGGAGTCAGATGGGGAATCAGAGGAAGAAATTATTTGGCGAAAGGAGGAGACAAAAGACTCTCATATGGATGCAGCATTGCATTCTTTAGCAGGGAGAGTTGATGCCAAATCCTTGGTGCTGTTAGCAGATGTGGGGAAGGGCAAGGTCAGAATTTTGGTGGATTCAGGTAGTTCTCATAATTTCATTCAGAGAAGTTTGGTTGAGGAGTTACAACTACCTATGGTTCGAACAAATAGAATGAGAGTTTTCATGGGAAATGGTGAGTTTTTAGTGTGTGAAAAGAAATGTTTACAAGTGCAAATGATCATCCAAGGCCATACTTTTGTCACGGATCTGTATGTTCTGGATTTATGTACTCTCAAAATAGTATTGGGCATGCAATGGCTGGTAACCTTGGGAAGAGTCACTCACAATTATGGTGAACTTTCCATGGAATTTACTTGGAACCATAAGTTGATCTTATTAAGAGGAATTCGTCCACAGCAGCATCAACAAGGCCTTCTTTGGGAGGATTCAGGCATTAGAAGTTCAAGCACAGCAGGAGCAGCAATCTGCAATTGACCCTGCACTTTTGCAAATCCAACACAAAATTCCATCAGAATTATGGCCTATATTGCTGCAGTATCAGAAAGTGTTTGAATTGCCTAAAGCACTACCTCCTTGTAGAGACTTGACACATGCTATTCCATTGGTTGATGAATCCAAGGCTGTTAGGGTCAAACCTTATCGATATCCTCATCATCAAAAAGAGGAAATTGAAAGGCAAGTGACTAAACTTTTACAATCGGGCTGGATTCAACAAAGCCATAGTGCTTTTTCATCACCAGTATTGTTAGTAAGGAAACAGGATAGCACTTGGCGCATGTGTATTGATTATAGAGCTTTGAATGCTATAACAATCAAAGATGCTTTTCCTATACCTACTATAGATGAGTTGCTAGATGAATTGCATAGTGCCAAGTTGTTTAGCAAGTTGGACTTACGTTCAGGCTATCATCAAATACTTATGAAGCAAGATGATGTTCACAAAACAGCATTTAGAACTCATGAGGGCCACTATGAGTTTAAGGTGATGCCATTTGGCTTGACTAATGCCCCAGCAACTTTTCAAGCAACTATGAATCGGATTTTTCGACCATTTCTGCGTAAATTCATTGTTGTTTTCTTTGATGATGTATTAATTTACAGTTCATCAATGACAGATCACATGATTCATCTAGCTACTGCACTGCATTGCTTAATTGACAATTTATTTTTTGTCAAATTAAGTAAGTGTGAATTTGGAGCAAGTGAGATTGCATATTTGGGCCATGTGGTGACAGCAGTGGGAGTCAAAGCAGATCCTAGGAAAATTGAGGCTATGCTAGAATGGCCAACTCCTACATCTATCAAACAACTCAGAGCCTTCCTCGGATTGACCGGTTATTACAGACGGTTTGTACAAAGATATGCTTGTGTAGCTCAGCCACTAACTGACTTGTTAAAGAAAGATAAATGGGAATGGACTTCTGATACAACTCAGGCCTTTCAAGCTTTGAAGGTTGCAATGTCTACCACCCCTGTCCTGCAATTGCCAGATTTTAAATCTCCATTTGTAGTGGAGTCTGATGCGTCTAGTGTGGGAGTAGGAGCTGTTTTGCTCCAAAAGAATCAACCTGTGTCATATTTCAGCAAACGGTTGGGACCACGGTTGGCTGTAGCATCGGCATATGTAAGGGAGTTATATGCCATAACTGAAGCAGTTAAAAAATGGCGCCATTATCTTCTTGGTTCTCAATTCATTATCAAAACTGATCATCAAAGTTTGAGAGAGTTGTTAAAACAAACAATTCAGACACCTGAACAACAAAAGTATGCATATAAATTGATGGGGTACAATTTTAGCATTGAATACAAGTCAGGACCTTCCAATATAGTGGCGGATGCCCTCTCTAGACAGTTTGCAGATGATGAGTTAGTTCAATGTTGTGGTATGCATTCTGAGCCCTCTTTAGATGTGTGGTTGAAAATCAAAGAAGAAAATCACACGGACATTGAGTTGATGACAATCCACAAGGCAATTGAAGATGAAGTACAACCTGATCCTGCTATAGTTAGAAGAGATGGCATGTTGTTTCACAAGAATAGATGCATGTTGGGGTCAAAATCTGCCTTGAAAAAGTTACTATTAACAGAAGCACATTGTACTCCAATGGGTGGACATGCTGGTGTTAAGAGAACCTTCCTTCGTTTATCTACTTCCTTCATGTGGAGAAACATGAGACATGATGTCAAAATATTTGTGAAGGAATGTTCTATATGTCAACAGATTAAGAATTCCACTCAGGTACCCTTGGGTTTGCTACAACCTTTAAAAATTCCAGATGCTATTTTTGATGATCTAACTCTTGATTTCATTACTGCCTTGCCAAAATCTAATGGATATACTACTATATTAGTAGTAGTTGATAGATTATCGAAATATGCTCATTTTGGGCCTTTGACCACATCACATACAGCAGCCACAGTGGCAATGTTGTTCTGTAACATGGTTGTTAAACACCATGGCTTTCCGCGGTCATTGGTTTCTGACAGGGATCCAATTTTTTATGAGTAAATTTTGGCAACAATTGTTTAAATTGAGTGGCACTAAACTAGTTGCAAGTTCTTCTTACCACCCCCAAACTGATGGCCAGTCTGAGGTAACCAATAGGTACTTGGAGCAATACTTGAGGGCCTTCTGTTTTGAAGAACATACCAAGTGGTCCCAGTGGTTGTGTTGGGCTGAGTTGCACTATAATACATCAGTGCATTCAGCAATTCAGATGTCTCCTTTTCAAGCAGTCTATGGCAAGCTTCCAACTCTCATTCCTCCATACCAGAAAGATACGGTTCAGGTGGAAGCTGTTGACATGATGTTACAACAAAGAGATGAAGTTTTGAAGGTGCTTAAAATTCATCTGCAGCGAGCTCAGTTGAGAATGAGGACTCAGGCTGATCGCCACCGTCAAGAGCGTGTATTTCAGGTTGGTGACTGGGTATTAATCAAGTTACAACCATATCGACAAGTTTCTGTGGAACGAAGATCTAACCATAAATTAGCTAAACGTTTCTTTGGTCCTTACACCATCGAACGGGTCATTAGCTCTGTGGCTTACAAGGTCAATTTGCCTGAGGGAAGTCAAATCCATCCTGTATTTCATATTTCTGTTTTAAAACCGTTCCATGGTTCATCAAAGATTGTTGGTGACTCCTTGCCCACAGATAGCATCGAGAACAAGCCGGTTCAGGTACCAGTGGCTATATTAGCATCCAGAATTCATACACGGGGAGGGAAACCTGAACTTCAAAAGTTGGTGCAATGGTCTTCTACTGTACCTGAAGATGCATCTTGGGTGAAGGCAGAAGAGTTACTTCATACTTATCCTCACCTTGAGGACAAGGTGGCTTTCCAAGGGGGGACTGATGTTACAAACCGTGAAGGAAGAGGACAGAGAGTTAAAGGTGCTCCTACATGGGTTATGGACTATGTTAAGCATTAGTCTATGGGCTTGGGAAACATATTGTATTAGTTAGCATTCTTTTGGTTAGTGAAAGGACAGGTGTCGTTTTGCATGACAATACAATAGGTGTTTGTATAAATATTAGACAGATGTAAAGTGAAAGGGTATTGATGTTTGTTAATAAAAAGTGATTCGGTTATTCAGTTACAGAGAATACCCATATCCTCTGTATCAAAATGTGTACATCTTATTATCAAGAAGGGAAAATTTCCTTTTTATTTAATCCAAAAATTTTAAGTATTTCTCATCAAATTTTAATTTTTTTTTGACAGATATATAATGCATCTGATACACCAAACAAATGTTTCATATAAAAATTTATTCTGTACATCGGATTTACCCAAATAAATACATCTTTTTATCGTCTATCAAAAAGAAAATACATCTTTTTACCAAAAAAAAAAAATCTTCCCATTTAACCCACGTAGCTATCCATAAAGTGCTATGTAAATTGCCATTTTATCAACATAAGTCGCATACATGCTAAAACCCACCTAGCTTTGGTAAATTGCTTTTTTTATATATTTTTGAGAAAACTTTATTTTTATTCAATGTGATTTTATGATTTATCACTTAATTTTCTATGATTATAAACTTGTTACTTAGACCTGTTGTGTTTAAAAAATTTATCATTTAACCCCCTCTAGTTTCATAATTTTTTATTTTGGTAAGCTTAGTTTTAAATTTTCACTTATACTAATTGTGGTTATAAAAATATATCACTCAGATCCGTTGCGGTCATAAAATAGAAATATATATATTTTTCCTAAATTTTATTTTATACAATTAATATTTTATCGATTAAAATTTTAATAGAATTAATAATTAAATATCAAATTAAAATTTATTTCAAATTGTTTTTTTAAATTATATTTAAAATTAAAAATTATTATTTAAGTTAAATTAAATAATTATTATCAAAATAAGATTTTTTCTTTCTTTAGATAATTTTATAACTATATCGGATAAAAAATAGATAAAATAAAACAATATTTGATTTGAATTTATTTTCATGATAAAAACAAGTGAATTTTTAAAAAATTAAGTTTTATTTATTTTCATTAAATGTATTAGATGAGGATATAAAATAAAAAAGAGGGAAAAAATCTTATATGTATAAAATTATAAGGATATATTTGATATTATTATTAATTAGAATTAGTTTAAATTTAAATAAATAATGTATAATTTTTGGTACATAATTTTAATTTATAATATGATAATAATATAAATTAATAATTCAGAAAAAAACTATGTATATATTAGGCCACAAATGGTTTAAGTGATATATTTTTATAACCACAATGATTGTAAGTAAAAATTTAAAATCATGGGATGGTTAAATGATAAATTATTTAAGCACAATGAATCTAAATGACAAATTTAAAATCACAAGGTGTCAAATGATAAAACATGAGAAACTCATTAAAATTTCCCAAATCTGTAAGTAGGCTCAAGTAAGTCTACAAAATTGTGAGTGTACCTATTGGCTAATTTGCTTTTTTTATTAAATTAGGAGAGATTAGTACGAATTTCTTAAAGATTAACCCTTGTTACATTGTCACACTTTTTGTATGACATTATATTTACTTTACTTCTTTGTTATTTTAAGGAAATTTTATGCAAGATCTATACATAAAATAAAAGAAATATATGTAATTCATTAAATAAAAAAAAACATTTGAAATGTGAAAATAGTGTAGAAAATAAAGAATATCAATATAATTTTGCAAATAAAAAAAATTGTTATTGAGATCGGTATAATTATTCCATTAAATTAAGAGCACCAATATGCTCCTGCCATTTTTCCTACACTAATAAATAGCGGGGAACACGTAGCACACCCTGATATTAATTATTAATATGTTATTCAACTTGCACAAAAATAATAAGGAAAAATTAGTGTTATGTTATATGAGATAAATTTTCCTTCCTACACATCTTCGATAACTGTACACTTTTTTTCTCCAGGTGATGGAGCGCACAAGTTTATCTATATAACATGAGATAACTTATCTCCATCAACATGATATTAATAAATACAAAATAATATTGGTGTGAGCGAGTATCTTCCTTAAATTAAATCCTATTTTTTTTATTTTTTTTTGCATAAAAAAATCCTAAAATTTCCAACTTCGTTTCCGCTAGATTTTTCCATATGGGAGAACCCACGATTTCAACCTACGCAATACAATTACAAATAGGTGGCTTTTAATACGGTGATATTTTTATGAACAAACACAATACGAACCCAGGCAGAATCACTTTGAATCCTGCATTTCATTCACTATTCTTGTGGGACATATCAACCAATTCAGACTGTTCTAGAACCAGTTACTCATACTTATTTGCGCCCTTGCTTTCCTAGCTCATACAAATTTAATGACCCGTATGATTTTCTTCCAGGGTCCCTCTAAGGTAAAATCAGCTAAATGAAAAATGAAACGCTATAAAAAGTAAAAATAAAATAAAAAACGTTAAAATTAACTCACATCAATTACATGTTCAAACTTAACGGCGCTGAACAGAGGCTCTGTTAGTGGTACCGTTAGGTCTGGCAAGTGCAGAGCTAGCTTTAACGGCGAGATCACAGAGGAGAGGCAGAGATAAGGGGTTATCGGAATAAGAGAGAGGGACGAGGAAGTAGATTCGACCAGGTAAAAGCTCATCCTCATCGGGAACGCGTGGCATGCACGTGCCGATGTACATTGACTCTGAATTGCAGAGGAAGCAAGTGGGGTTCTCCGAAACCACGAGCCTAGCTTGGATAGGTTTCTTGTACTCCTTGATTCCACCGTCCATGTCTATCACCATGATCGCCGATGGTCTTCGAAAAGATTCCAAAGCACGTGCACCGTCGCCCTTCTTGCTACTAGCTCTTGTTGTTGTTGTTGTTGTTGTTTTGATCGTCGGAGAATGAGAAGATGCGCACACGCCCATATGTTTTTTCTTTTTTTTATTGCTTTTTTCTGGGATCTGGTTTCTTCTGTGATGAGGAATTAGCGTGATGGTATTATGTATATGTCACATAACCTTACCCATTTGACTTTGACCTTTCCACTTGCATTGAGAACAAACAATTAAAGCGACTTTACTCTTATGAAATAAATAATCGTCATTCATGATATAATAAATGGGCACATGTTAACAGTCTATTAATGTATATTTATATTTAATGGTATTATATAGCTAGACACAGGCATTATGTTACTTTATCAATTTATGACGTTTTTTTTTTTTTAAGTCATGATATTAAAAAAAATATTTTATGACGATTTATTATATAGTATTTTATGACGATTTGTGTTTTATTTTTTCAATTTAGAATAAAATTTATTATGATTTATTTGACTATTACAAAGACAAGGATCGTCTTTTTTCATTTTAAATTTTACTACAACATTAAATTTTTATTTTTTAAAACAATAATTAATACATACCGTATTTTATACATAATTTTATTGATTTATAAAATTTCTTATTTTCTGATTATTTATTTTTAAAAATAAAACATTAACGAAATAAAAGTTTGAATTCAAAACCAATGTTTCAGGCAAAACATTTTTATGTTTTTAATCATTTTTATTATTTCTCGATAATGATAAATAATTTTTATGATATATTTAACCTTTCTTGGGTTTTGAATTCGCAATTTTTTATTTTTTCAGTGACTATAATTTTATGTTTATTGGTCTATGTAAAAATTTATGTATATATATTTATGAGAGAGATTCTCTGAGAATATGATTTAGAAGTCTTACTCTTCATCTTAATCGTTGATTTCTGCTTATCTAATGATTATAGTTTAATAAGTTATACCAATTATTTATTTATTAATTATACTACAAATAATAACCGTTGATTTTCCTTTGTCAACAACTAGGAGTAAGATTTATAAGTTTATGGTTAAAAGAATATTCTAAGCGGAGAATAGGGGGAGAGACGAAGGGAATTTAGAGAAAAGAATTGGAATTTTTTTTTCCATTTTCATTATTTCCAACACTACTTAACAAGAAGAAGTTACAAACTTACAATCACACAACTTTCGTGATTCACAGCTTCAACTTAACACATAATTAAAAAATTAATCATTAAAAGCTAAAGATATAATAACGAGAAAATTCTGAAACATCTTTTGAATAATGTATTGTTACATTATATTATCAAGTTTTCTTTTTTTGTACGAAATTATTAAATTTAATTGAGAACATGTTCAAGATTATATTAAACTTATTTATACAAATTATATATAAACAATTGAGTTTTGTCTTTATTCTGTTTTAGTTTCAACATTTATATAAAAATATTAGCTACAACTTTTACTTGATACTTATGTCTATGACGGTGATTTCAAAACTATATTGATTAATTGAACACTAGATGGATTGAATGGACTTTATCTGTTGGAAGTACTCAATGGAAGACAATGCCATCAATTGCTTTAGTTAGCCATATTATATTTGACGATGTCCAAGTGCTCTTATAATTATTAATCAAGGGCGAATTGAAATGTCAAGTGCCTCTCCTAGAAGACTCGAGACTAAACCATTTGCTAAAGTTCCATACGAATTGTCCATTTTGAGGAATATGACTCTATAAGTAATTGACGGATAAATTTCCTATTAAATTTGAGAAACTGTATTTTAATTTACAAAAAACAGATTTACATTAATCAGAAGTTTTTTCACC
Organism: Gastrolobium villosum; assembly: GCA_032173675.1. Taxonomy (NCBI): domain Eukaryota; kingdom Viridiplantae; phylum Streptophyta; class Magnoliopsida; order Fabales; family Fabaceae; genus Gastrolobium; species Gastrolobium villosum. Next base: position 288,897 of record JAVKPL010010178.1, on the reverse strand, counting down.
CAAAAAAAAAAAAAACTCATAGAAGTTTTTACCACCCAAAAAGTTAGCTTAAATGGTGGGAGTGCCCAAGATCTTATAAACTCCACATTAGTTGCTCTTCAATCAATGTGGACTATAATTCTCAACACGCCCCCTCACGCAAGAGCCCTCTTGGCTTGAAGCGCGAATTATGCAACAGGTCCAATCTTTGGTTTACCTTTTTATGTGCTTCCACTTTAAAGTAGGAGACGCTGAGGCTCTAATCTTTGGTTTACCTTCTTTGTGCTTTCCACTTTAAAGTAGGGGACGCTGAAATCTTTGGTTTACCTTTTTTATGCTTCCACTTTAAAGTAGGGCTGAGGCTCTGATACCATATAAAAAACCTTGGGATACACCATCCTCTTCAACCAATGTGGGACTATAATTCTCAACAATTTCGGTGGTCTATTTTTGGTGTCATATATTGTTTGTGGAAAATAACAGTGCCCCTTTTTCTATTCAGACGGGGCAAGTGAAGTGCACCCAGAACTTGCGATCTATGATGGGTTAAAAGAAGCTAAAAGCTATCAAAAGATAGCTAGCCAGTTCCACCAATGAAAAAGATGGCCAAAGAAAAGGGATCCACTTGATGGCTCAAGTGCCTCCTCCATGTGTTGATATAGTGATTGGCGTGTAGCTAGCTCTTTCAAAAAGTGCAATAACAATCTACACTAAAATGTAGTGCTTTCATTTCTTTATTCTTTTTCCCTCTCTTTTTATTATTAAAAACAAAAAAAAACAAAAATCGAGGGGCGCACACAGAATTTTTCTTAACACCGAAGGATCGGTAGTTTGTGGGTTTAATACGATATCATATTGGATGAAAATGAGACGCTAGAAAGGTAATGTCATGAATGATCAAATAAAGACATTGTACATGCTCTTAAGTTAATTTTTTTTTCATAGTGGGTATGGGGATCGAACCTTAATAGTTAATTTCACATTAATTTCATTACTTTGCATGTTTATTAACTAAAGGAGTTAGATCGAACCTTATAATACACATCACCGAGTATTCTGCATGTATAATGTATTTTTTATTTCATGGATTTTCTCCCACTTAATATATGTATACAAGGGAAAAAAAATTGTGTCAAATTTCAAATTCAAAAGGACGAATATGTGACAAACCAATTTAGTTCAGACGGGAAAAAAAGACAAAACCATTATTTGACTTCAATGGGAAACTAGGACCACGCATACCAATAAGTTTGAAACTCCAAACAGAACCTTCCCCAATAATACCTGATGAATTGAAGGAGTGCTTTTGCGGGGAAGGGCGCAAAAGAGTTTCAGCAACACTACATCATAGAATTCAAAGCTAAACAAAACTTTTGTTTTATTCACTGACATCTATAATTTTTTCAAAGAGAACATAATATATTTCATCTGCTTACGTAACAAGCAAGTTTGCGTAAAAAAATTGAAGTGAGTGTGTATCCAAACATTTCTGTTATATTATATGGGTAAAGTATGTGTCATTTTAAAAGATATAAAATTGTGTCATTTTAAGAAAGAGAAAGAGATAGTTTGTTTGACAAAAAAATAAAGGTGTGGGTCCCACCTCTTTGTGAGAGTAAAAGATGTAAGTGGTGTCATTTAAAAAGATAAATATTTTTCCAATATTATATAAGGGAAAATAGTTTGTCATTTTAAAAGATTTAAGTTATGTCATTTCACCCCTTATAACCATGTATTCAGGGGAGTACATAATTATAATATTAAAGTTATATTTTTTTCTCTCTTCAAAAACTATCTATTGATGTGGAAAGTAAAAAATATATATATATAATTTTAATATTATAACTATATACTCTAAGAAATGGGAATGAAAGGATATAATTTATGTCTAAAGATAAACGTTTTCCCGTTGTATTAAGGGAAAATATTTTTTCATGTTGTAAGAGAATTATTTTCTCTATAGTGATGCTTTGATTTTTGTGCAGCATTTATTTTTTGTTTTTTAATGGATGTGGGCCCACACTGTTTATGGCAATATGGCATGTGAAATTTTTTTCCTAGTGCATAAGAAAATTAAAACCTTATATAAAATAAGGGTAAAGGATTTCTCTGGTCTATGATGCACGGACACGGGACGTGACACGACACGACACGCCGACACGTTAATTCTTAAAAATTTCATATTTGGACACTTTGGGACACGTTTTGATATTAAATAAAAAATTTAATATATATAATATAATTTATATTTAATATATATAAGAGTCCATAATAAGTCATATAACCAATCAAATATTTAAATTTTATAACATAAATATAAATATAAATAATTTTTCTACATTGTTAATTTTTCATGTAAAATTTCTTAACAGAAAAAAATCAATTTATAAATTATTTATTTTATATTTAGTTAACAAAATAAAAAAAAAAAAAAGTGTCCGAGCGTTGACCGTGTGTCCGAAAAAGTTGACTGTGTGTCGGAAAAACGTGTCCGAGTGTGTCCGAGGGTTGACTGCGTGTCCTCAAATGTTGACCGCTTGTCCGAGCATGTCGGAACGTGTCCGTGTCGGACACGTGTCCGACACGCAAATTTTCAAATTTTTTGCATGTCCGTGCTATCGAGTCTCTGGTCAATGGAGATAAGGTATCTCTGGTGAGCCCAAAATGACGTCATTTTAGGACGAAAATCAATGTGTTTTTGTAATTCTAAGATATTGCAGGGTTATATTAGTCTTTATCATTATAATTTTTTAATCTTATAACCCAAGATGACGTCATTTTGAGCTCATTAAAATAAAATTATCTTGAGTGATCGGAGAAATACTTTTCCCATAAAATAAAGGCTTTAATGTTTCTAAAGTGAATGTAGATAAGTTATCTACATTCGCTATCAAAACGACGTCATTTTGTCTTGAAAAATTAAAAAATTATAATGTAAAAGACTATTATAACATGAAATAAATTATAATTACAAAAATATCAATACCTTGATTTTCATCTCAAAACGACGTCATTTTGGACCCACTGTAGATAAATTATCTACATTGACCGTAGAAAAAATGAACCCTACAATAAAACACAATTCTATTGTTTTAGGAATGTACAGTTTGGACCTAATTGCCAAAGCACGACCCAACTTTGACCATCGAAGGATAATTTGCCCCCAATAGAGTCATACCTCAGCCCAGTTGAAACGAAACGGGATCCTCCTTCAAAACCCTCTGCCTCATCTCCTCTCTCTCTATGTTTGGTACGTGCTTGCTTCAATATTACGAAAAAATTTAACATGTTCCGGTCCCACCATTTATCTAGTGGTCCCTTTTTTATAAATGAAAATTTTTCTTCCATTTCTACATTTCCTTTTTGATTTTTCCCCTCCCTCTTTTTTCTTCTTCTATTTTTTAGAGGAACCATCATAATCTCGCCCCACAAAAAATCTTTTCCAATATTACATCGAATGAAGGTTCTGGAAAAGTGAACACATGCCCATTTAGACTTACTGTTCAATGTCAATACACAGAAGTTTTCTCAACCCTGTACCATCTTCCTTGATCATGGGTTTTTCATTGTTAAATTATTTGCAAATGCTGTTACATTTTTCTGTCAAGACTTATATTAAAGTGGGTATTTTTTCATTTCCCAAATTTCTTCTTAAAAAATAAATACCAAACTTATATTTGAACTAACTTGATAGTTTTATGTATCCAGAAATAGGTTTCCTATGCAGGGAAAAATAAATAAATAGTAAATATCGTTTAATCAGGTTGTTTTTCTTGGTAACTTTTTGAGTGAAATTATAAATTCTAATGTATGATTTTTTCGGAAGTTTTTTACTTCGATTAAGTAAAAATAATGAAGAGCAACTAAATTCACAAGAAATAGTTTAAGGAATAAAGACCTATAGTTGTAACGCCCAGCTACTTATAGGATCAATTATTGTACTCACAAACAAATCAACATGAGACTTTTGAATATGCTTCGAAAGAAATAGTTTGAGGAATAAAGACCTATGGTTGTAATGCTTGGTTACTTACAAGATCAATGACGGTCCCACAAACCAACACGAGGCTCTTTTCAGTATATTTTGTCCCCACTCACACACTTGCTGAGAAAACTTCCTAGGAAGCCACTCATCCGAGAATTGCTCCAAGTCAAACATGTTTAACTATGGAGTTCTTAAGTTATGGGCTACCAAAAAGTATATGAATCTTGTTAGTATAGGTAATATATATTAATTCCTTTAAATCATCCTCAATTGTACAATTTCATACCTGGAAAGTGTTAGTTGGTAATTTTAAAAAGTATAGAATTCAGAAAGAGTTCAAGTATCGTTCACATGGAACGAGAAAATTAATTTCTTTCGTTTATTCTTTTTCATTTTTCTTGAAGGTGAACGTAATGGTTATTTTAATGAATATTGTAATTTCTAAAATGTAAACTATATCAAGAATAGTAAGAACACGTTTAATTGAGTTTAGAATGAGTATTAAAATTCTAGAATTCTGATTTCAATGACTTTCTCTTAAAAGTTGTATGTCTGCGTTTTAGCTGCTATAGCATCTATTTTGATGGAATCTAACTTTTGTATAACCTAACTAAACTTTCCCAAATTTAGTTCTGAAATTGATTCACACTAATCCCTTAATCTTGAATCAGTTCATTGATGACTTAAAACTAAATTCTTTCCTAGATTATTCCTAATCTTGGAATCTTGAATTAAAGAAATCATAAACTCAAATTTTCCAATTCAAGTTCATGCAAGAATTGTTAAGCCCATTCCCATGGAACTCAAATCAAGAAAGTTTCACTAATCAAACAACAAGAACATGCACAACAGTTTGAATCAATTAATGGGTACTTGTCATCTTCATCAGAATTCTAAAAAAAAAGAAATTAACAATGCATGTTGAAGATTAAAGTAAGAATGAAAACTAACATAACAGTAAACAAGTTCTTCATTCACAAAGGCAAGACACAGTACGAGTTGGTACAGACCAATATGGTTCTTCAAATTCAAATTGCTATAACTAAGAAAAACTAAAGCACGATTCTACAGATCCCAAAAGCATGCATGCAGAAATCCTTTCCTCTTGAATCCCTTCAAGAATGAAGTCCTTCATGCATGTATTTCCAAGAAACTTTCAAAGAAAATTTAAGCGCTCCAAAAAATATAAAATTGATTACAACGAAACTTTGAGTCCTCTATTACAAAACCAAGACTCCGATTTTTAAACTAAAGCTTCAAGTAGCTGCTATCCCTTAGATCGAACAAGCATCTAATGGTCCTACATTGTTATCTCATCTTTTTTATTCTCTTTTTTTATCTGCCATGTGTCATTTTCTGAAATAAAATATGAAAAATAATTAGTGAAAAATTAAATTGCCTTTTTCTACCTTTTTTACCAACTTGGGCTTACTTCTTTAGGTTTGGCCCAATTTTACCTGCACTTTAACAAATCTCAGCCTAAAAACTATAGGAGAATTATCATTAATTTGAGTAGAATTTAAGACTAACACACACCCTCTGAATCCCTCTCGTTCAGGTGTTAATTTAATCAATTCATATATCTCCCCTGCTGGAAGCCTGCCATGAGCATACTGTCACAGCCCTCCTACCTTAGCAGATCTGGACTTCGGCCATCGGGATTTTCAATTAATAGTACAGTCCAAATCACGTACCAAAGGATTATCTACTTCTCGCTCTCGTCAGCGCCTGAGATTTTACACATGGTCGATCACTCTTCACGGTGCCACAAATAATATAGGAAATTCAACTGTAAGTGATGAAATTTAACATTGGTTAATAGTGGAATAATTAAGAATCATATAAGTGAAATAAAACGTCAATTCAATGTCTTAATATTTTAAATTAAAATATGGTGTGGAATTCATTTATTAAGTTTGCCACTGACCCTAAATTTTTTTGCTTAGGAGTCGAATCAGAGATCTTTCAGTCCCACTGGTTGACTCTTTAGGCACAGCTCGCTTACGGCGTGTGCCCCTTGAGTTTGACAATACTTTGATTTTATAGCAAAAAATCTCATATATTATTTCTTCGTATTCATTCAAATAAAACACTTATTTTTATTATTTTTCACTAGTCTATCATTTATATATATAAGAAGGAAATCAATATAATATCAATTAATAAAAATTATAGTCATTCACAATTAATTCAACAACGACGATATATTAATTCCAAGAGAAGTAATTTCTCAATAATTATAAAAGATGCTTCATTGTTGGTATTCAACGTTCATCAAAGACTTTCTAGAATTGCTTGATACATACATAAAGTTATATCATCACATAAGCGAGGGATCGATCCGTCAAATAGGAAGCTATAATTATAAAATGTTGGGTAATTATCTATTCCCATTTACTAATTCCAAGGAAAAGAAAGTAAGGTACTCCATACCATGTTATTCTAGATGTACTGGCTGTGGTGGGTGAATATCGATCAGCCCACAGAAAGAGCAATTAACTTTTCCTCACATAATGCAATCCCAAAATTATAACTAGATCGATGTAAGGCATTTTATTCAAGGGATTTTCTTTTCTCATATCATATGTGTTATCGATGAGGGTCCGTAAGTAAAAAAGCAACTGCGGTCCCACTTCTAGGTGAGTGAGCAAGCACCGAGGGAGCCATCCCGGGGGTGTAAGGGGCAACGCCCCTGGCCCCGTAGAGGTCTGGTACTGTTATGGGTCTCTGACATATTATAATTTTATTTTTCTTAGTAATTTGGGCTTGGACCCATAAATAGTTGTTTTTAGGATTTTCTAAATCCTATTTATATTCCTTTGTAAGCCGAATAACTTGTAACCAGTGGCGGTGAGTTGAATATAGATATAGGCAAGCTAGACATAGCCTATAATGGGTGAATCAAGATTGTTGACGAACTCGGCAAGTGCACCGATCGTACAAGTAATTAAGTGATAAGAAAGTTATTGATCCCACGAGGACTGATGACCAAGCAATAATTTATCTATTTAACTAAAGTTGGATCGATCTTAAAATGATTTCTTGAGAATATTGAGATTAAATTAAAAACAGAATTTATAAACTTATTTTTTGGTTTTTTAATAAATTATAAAATAAATTCAAAATTAATAAATATTAGAAAAAGGTTTTGAGTTTTTAATAAAAAGGCGTAGCTAGGATTCAACTTCCCCAATGGTTTCTTAACGAGTTTACCTAATCTTACGATTACATTCAAGATCAAATTATTAACAACTATTTCTATGATTGATTAAATCTCAATCCCTAGGTACTCTAATCCAAAGCCTAATCCCTTAGTACTTTTTTCGTAAAATAAACATTAACGCAAGAACCTACAGTTATATAATTCATAAGTCTATCCCTAGATCATACAAATTCCAGCAATCAATCAATCGGAATCATACACCAACATCTCTATTGTCATGCACGACTCTAGTGCTCATTCAAGACTGGCCAAATCATAAATAAGACTAATCATAAATATCAAATTAATTGCATAATTCAAAAGCAAGAATGTAATTCATAAGAAATAAGTAAACATCAACTAAGAACCCATTGGTTCTGTCTCATCCTAACTACTCAAAGGAACTTAGCTATGCATAATTATAAAAACAGAATTAAAAGAGACTGGAAAATAAATAAAGTTCATGATGAAACTTGAATAATGAAGACTACCAATGATGCCTATCGCTTCCTTTCTTCCCCTATGCCATCGTTTCTCTTCCGCCACGGCTTTCGTCTCTGAGTTTCTTCTTTTTTCACGTTCCAGAATGTCTTTCATGGCTTTGTTCGTGTTGTATTTAAAGAGAAAATGTGGGCTTCTGAGTCTTGGACCCGCTCGCTGAGGAGCTAGCTGAAGCGAGCTGCTCAGCGAGCATTTTCTTCCTCTTCACTTACTCACTCGCTTGAGCGAGGAGTATAGTGAGCTACATTGATTTGCTCGCTCACTTGCTCGCTTCAGCGAGAAGTGGAGCGAGCGTTACATTTTTTTATTTAATTTCTGATTTTCTTGATACCACGGATGCAACTGTTGCCTCGTCCTTATCATGTTGGTACTTTGTTATTCTAGTCTAAACAATATGAAACAACAACAAATATTAGAATTTTATCTATTTGTTGGCAATTCATTCTCTTTTACTATTTTATTATTTAACACTATATTTTTAACCATTTTAATTATTATTTGAACTCTTTTTAACCATAAAAGCATAGTGTCTTGGACATTTATCAAAGATAAATCACTGTGTCAATTTTCTCTCTCTATTTATCTTCTTCGTTTTCGATCTGTGTTATGTGATTGTTGACTTCCAATAACATGAGATCACATCTCTCATGCCATAAATACAACAAGTGGTAAAACTCGTCATTTATTAAAAAAAGGAAAAAGATAGCACGAATTTTGATGTCTCATAACGGATAAGTCTTTGGTACAACTATTGTACCCAAATGGGAACAATTTTTTTCCACTGAAAGGTATCATATCTATGATGAGAGAGAGAAGAAGAGAAAGAGAGTTGTAAAGACGATGAATATTGTATATTGAATTGATAATGGTTTAATAGAGTACTTTAGTTTATATACAAAGGTGAGGTGTCATCAGCTAACACTCACTTATAACTGATCAGCTAACAACTAACAGCTATGAGTTTGCTAAACTAACGGACTCTAAATGTAACTGAATGCAATAGCTAACGGGCCTTTGGGCCTCCATTACTGTCATCCACTTTTGGAAAGAAAAAAATGTAATATGGCAGAAAAAATAAATTTGAAAAAATTTAAAAAATATTAAATTTTTTGTTAAAAATAAAAAAAAAATTGTACCCACTTAGATACAATAGTTATACCAAAGATTTATCCTCTCATAACAAGAAAGTTGTCTTTTATTTAAACACAGATTTCGGACTACCCTGGCTGGCTTTTGTTAACCAACAAATATCTATTATAACTATGATAAAAATATTTCTGTAATTACTGAATAAGTTTTTATCCGCCACACATTTTATATTTCGGGGAGGCAATTTTTTTGACACCAACTATATTGCAGAGGACTCTACTCATTTTCTGTGGAGCCTACTTTTATTTTTGTGAGAATGACGGACAACAGAAAAGTTAAACCCTATTGTTGAAGAATATGCCCGTTTGAGAAGATGACGTGGAGCCTCCAGGAAACTAACTGATATTGAGATCAGTTTTATTTTGTAACTGATATTGAAATCAGTTTTTATTTTGTTGAGATCAGTTTTATTTGGTTGAGATCAGTTTTATTTGTTCCATAAATTCTGGAGGTCGGTTATGATTTCTGTTAGAGTCTTTAATGCATAGCTTTCTTGTAACTTGTATTTTACACATTGTATATATAAATGATGTATACACTGGAATCATTAAGATTCTGCAATATATGAAAATATTCAGTTTTTCAGATTACAAGATGGTATCAGAGCTTCTCAAGAAGCTCTGATTCTCAGCCATTCCATTCTTGCTTGTTCTTCATTTTTTTTTTACAGAACTCTATCGATGGCAAACCAGAACCTGCCTCTTGATTTTCTTACCAATCCATCACATCCATACTATCTCCATCCAAATGAAAATTCATCGCAAGCCTTAGTTTCTACACCACTTGATGGAAAGAATTATCACATGTGGTCTAGAGCTATGTCTATGGCACTTTTGTCAAAGAATAAAGTTGGTTTCATTGATGGAACCTTACCACCACCAGCAGCCATGGATCAATCTCATGGTGCATGGCAACGCTGCAACACAACTGTCTTAGGATGGATTCACCGTTCTATGACTGCATCTGTTCTTCAGTCTATTGTGTGCATTGATCGTGCAAGTGATGCATGGAAAGATTTGAAGGAACGATTCTCTCAAGCAGACATGTTCAGAATTTCTGATCTACAAGAAGATGTGTACAAGTTGAAGCAAGGAGATCGAACAGTGGTAGATTATTTCACCAATCTCAAAGGTCTATGTGATGAACTTGATAACTTGAGGCCTTTACCTTCATGTAAATGTGATATCTTGTGCAACTGTCTTGCTCTTTCTGAAATTCATACTAGAAGAGATCAAGACTACACAATACGTTTCCTAAAAGGTTTAAATGAGCAATATGCTCATGTTAGATCTCAAATCATGCTGCTCAATCCTCTACCTGATGTTAATAAGGTTTTCTCACTGTTATCCCAACAAGAAAGGGAGTTTCACTTTAATTCCACAACAAATGAGAATTCATAGGTATTTTTCACTGAGATGGATGATCACAAAAGAAGCTTTCCTTCAAATAGAGGTCGTGGACGTTTTTCCTATACTGGAGGCAGGGGACGTGGTAGAGAATCGAAGTATTGTGTACACTGCAAAATGACTAACCATACTGTTGAAACCTGTTTCTTTAAACATGGTTTTCCTCCAGGTTATAAACCAAAGAAGGCTCAAGTTGCCAATGCTGTTACTCATGTCAGTTCTAATGAAGGTAATATGGACAGTTCAGCTGTTACTTTGTCATCTCAACAATTCCATGACCTGATGCAAGCCTTGCAACCTTCAAAAGAATCAGCTCATGTCAACCTTGCTACCAGTTCTGCACTGAATATTGAATCGAATGGATTGACAGGTACACAGTTGCGCTGGATCCTTGACACTGGCGCAACTGATCATATAACTTGCTCTTGTTATAATCTTGTCTCATTTCATAAGATCAATCCAGTATCCATAAATTTGCCAAATGGTTCTACAGTTGTGGCATCATATGCAGGCAACATCCATTTTTCAGCTGATTTGATACTTTATAATGTGTTGTATGTCCCACAGTTTTGTGTTAACCCCATTTCTGTAACAAAACTTCTCTCCACCTTACCTTGTTACTTAGTTTTCTCTAACAACCATTGCTATATTAAACAGGAACCTACCAGGAGGAAGATTGGTACAGCTAAACAACATGGAGGTCTTTTCATCTTGGCTGCCTCTCCAATACAACATCCAACACAAAATACAACCATTCCAACCAATGCAGTCTCCTGCTATACCAGTATTAAATCAAATAACAATGATCACACCCTTTGGCACCTTAGACTAGGACATATATCCCCTACTTCTTTAAAACACATGTCTGCTCATTTTCCTGTTATTCCTTATAAAGTTGTATCCCCTTGTGACATATGCCATTATGCTAGGCAGCGCAAACTGCCATTTTCTTCAAGTATTAGTCAAACCAGTAATCCTTTTGAATTGTTACATATGGATATATGGGGACCTGCTTCTGTTGTTTCAATTCATGGCCATAGGTATTTTTTATCTATTGTTGATGACTACTCACGCTATACATGGCTGATTTTTCTTAAACACAAATCCGATGTTAGAGCATCCATTCAACAGTTCATAATTTTTCATGAAAACCAATTTCAAATTAAAATAAAATCTATCCGAAGTGATAATGGTCCTGAGTTCCTTATGCATGATTATTTTAAAACCAAAGGTATTTTCCATCAAACTACATGTGTAGAAACTCCTCAACAAAATGGAATTGTTGAGAGGAAACACCAACATCTCATTAATGTTACGCGTGCATTATTTTTTCAGTCTCACATACCACACCATTACTGGTGCTATGCACTGGCTCAAGCTACACATATCATCAACCGTCTTTGCACTCCTTTTTTATCTTACAAAACACCATATGAAGTCTTATACCAAAAATCACCCACTTTTGATCACCTTAAGCCTTTTGGCTATCTATCCTATGCTACTACTTTACAATCCCATCGCTCAAAATTTGCCCCTAGAGCACACAAATGCATCTTCCTTGGTTATCAAGAGGGCACCAAGGGACATGTCTTACTTGAATTATCCTCTAAACGCATTTTTTTATCCAGAAATGTTGTCTTTTATGAATTGGTGTTTCCTTTCACTGACCATGACATATCTACCACACCCATTTTTCCAATTTCTTCCCATACTTCACTTGATGACATATTTCCTAGCCCTGTTCCCACTGCTGACTTACTTCCACTTCCAGTACCTATTTCTGATCCAGACTGTAACAGCCCGTGTTAACCCGGTCTGTTAACACACTATCGTATTAAGCCACGCTTAATTAAAATGCGGAATAACTTTTTCTTTAATTCAATTATGACGTCATTAACTTAACCAACTTGTTTACTTAATCATTTTCATAAAAATACTGCCTGTAGAAGTCCTCAATATCACGACACTGCTGAACCAGTGTCCCAAAATCTCTGGATGCAGACCCAGCTAAGTAACCAGCAATATCCTCATTAAGTCCCCTGCGGAACTTAGCAGCCAAGAATGTAGGAGTAGGCCTCGCCATCCTGAAGTGTGAAAACTTCACCAGCTCATTAAACTTGGCCAGGTACTCGTCAACAGACAACGAGCCCTGAACCAACCGGTCAAACTCCCCCTGCTTCCTCTCCTGTGAGTCATAAGGGAAGTACTGACCCAGGAAGCTCTCCTCGAAGAATGGCCACGTCATCACATGGCCCTGCATCTCGTAGACCTGAGAAAGGTTGGTCCACCACTCATGGGCCTCGCCCTCCAGCATATAAGTGGCGAACAACAGCTTCTGCGGATCGGTGCACTGCATGATCCGGAAAATCTTGTCTAGCGCCTGAAGCCATCTAGCAGCAGCAATGGGATCATACGATCCGTCGAATGAAGGTGGCTTATGCTTGCGGAAAGCATTCAGCCGGCGATCGATCTCGTCACGATCCTCAGCAAGTACGGGGATAGTCTGCATGGCCCCCGTCAAATGACTACCCTCACCCATCTGGCTCTGGGTGTCCTCCTGTTGACTAGGCGGAGGTGGAGGCGGTGGCGGCGGTGGAGGTGGTGGAGGACCCTGGCCCGCAGCAGGACCAGCCCTCAACTCCTCCAACATGACCCTCATCATAGTCATGTTGGCCATCCGGTTCTCCTCCAGAACCTCTGCCGTGGTTTGCCGGTTCGCATCTCTAATTGCGTCCAGCATTGCCCGGTTTGCCAGCCTCGTGGCTTCCTGGTCGGCTAGTCGGGCCGCCTGCATCTCAGCTAATGCAGCCAGGACAGGATCTGTCTGATCCTCGCTCGTACTCGTGTTCCTCCTTGGTGGCACCATGACTCTGCACAAGTTACACAAAGAATGAGTTGATCAGGCCCACGCCATGTGGTCACATATGCATTATCGTAACGCACACCAGTCAGAGTGAACACAAAGTAGACACGCAATGACACATCCTAAGTTATTGCAATACATACAGGCTTTTCCCTAGAAAGTGCTCTGATACCATAAAATGTAACAGCCCGTGTTAACCCGGTCTGTTAACACACTATCGTATTAAGCCACGCTTAATTAAAATGCGGAATAACTTTTTCTTTAATTCAATTATGACGTCATTAACTTAACCAACTTGTTTACTTAATCATTTTCATAAAAATACTGCCTGTATGTAAATTGCAAGACAACTAACTGAATACCTCATAAATAAATATCAAGTGAGTATCTAAAAACCACAGAACTACAACATGCAGCCTGGGTCAAAATCCTGATACTTTAATTACAACATAATTAGAAAGACAATAACGCAATCATGTGGCATGGACAAACCCCATGCTCACCAAATAAGGCAACAAGACCCAATAGCAGTCTCAACATAAATAGCATAATCAAAACGGAAAACATAACAGTCAACTCAGCACGTCAGCATATCATCAATATCAGCTCAGCTCTGGCCTCCTGCCACCTGAGCCCTCAACATTACCTGATCCTGAAATAAGCGTCCCCAAACGTGGGGTGAGATCTCTAACAAGAAATCTCAGTAAGACAAGGGGTCCTCAAGGAGTCTCCACCCCAAGCTCACTTACATGTGTAATATAAGTTCTAAAAACAGTATTACAGTATAAGTTCTAAAATCATGCGATGCAGCAATTAATCATGTCATGTGTGCTTTCAAATCTACTGGCCAGAGAAATGTAGGAATACGTCTATGCCTACATGAGTACATGGATACTACCTGCACCTCACCCACATGCTTCTCCATCTTGTATGTACTACATACTCAGGATTGCCGTCTAGGTGGACACCACATGCATATCATAATAGCTCATTACATATAAACAGCTCAACAGCATTTCAAAATAATCAAAGCATGTAACACAGCATGCATAAACCCATCCCCATGGGACATGGTGGAACATCAAAATGGCTAAACCGAGGACACGAAAGCTTACCTTGCGAGCTAGCTACCCAAGCCAAGAGTCCAACCACTCACTAGTCCACAAACAGCAGTATCACAATCTGATATGGACCATTTAACAAGTCAATATTAATGCACAACATGCATACAACTTAAAGACTACGCCTTTCCTTTACGTTTTACGTCTTAAGGCTTCCAACAAAGCCATAAGCCCTTAATCATGTGATTCTGACTTAGTTCCTTTATTACAGAAGTTCAACTTCCTTAAACTAGGGTCCACACACACCCAATAGCTTACTGTTCATACAATAAAGCTACTGTCTGCGCAGAACCCAGGATATCCGGATATCAGAAGGGGCATATCCGGATATGTCATATCCGGATATCACACTGGACATATCCGGATATGTCATATCCGGATACCCAGATCCCATATCCGGATATCATATCCGGATACTGATATCCGGATATCTGTTCGACGAATATCCGGATATCTCACGACAGAATGCAGTTTCTGCATTTCGTGAATATCCATCCCAAAGATCCAACTTTTAACATATGTACACGTTAAAGCATGCATCTTTAATTCATTTTAGGTTCATATACCTTATACCCTCTTGTTTACTCATTAAACATGGTCAAGACATCAACTTTAAGCATTATAAACCCATGATCATAGTGAGGTAACTTACCAAAGTTCAAAACAGAGGCAAGGCTGCTCTTGGAGCTCACTCAAGACACTTCAAACTCAGCCTAAGTAGGAGCACGAAAATGGCACTTCAAGGTGGGTTCTTACACCACAAGAAGGCACCTTGAAGCTTACAATGACTACCACAAAGTAGCCATCACAAAAGCTTCAAACTCAGCTCACTAACTACACACACACAGCAGTGGACACTGCCCAAGAACACTCCTTTCACTCTCACAAGGATGATCACAAGTGTGTAGGAAGGAAGAAGGAGAAGAAACCAAGAGTAAAAATGGAGTCTTGGCTCAAAGAATGAGGGAGGAGAAGGTGGCAAACTCAGCAGCTGCCACACAAAGAAGAAGGCACGTAGGAGGCAAAAACTTGACCTAGGATCATGTGCCAACTAATGAATTTATAGAGGTTTGGCCACCTCGCGCAGTATTAGCCTTAATCGCAAAGTAAAAGATATTGATCCCAAACTTTGAAATCTAGACCTACGCATTTTTCTAAGATTTATCATATTTTTATTTTATTTTTCGGAGCACCTTTCCGGTACGCGCTTTTCCATAGCCAGTATCAGTTCTGGCATCAGATTACGTCATTTTGACTTGAAACTTGTTTTACAAGTCCTACATAATATTCTAGTAATTATCATGTATTCGTTATAATTTTCCGGGATACTTTTCCGGTACGCATTTATACCGAGTAGCAGAATCGGTATCTGCGCTTTTCTTCCGAAAAGCGACTTTCAGCATTTATACTCACTCAATATAATTATCTAGGCCCATTAATAATTATTAGAGTCAATTATGGAATTATTTCCTAATTATCATAATTAATTCGCTAATTACCTTAATTAGCGGTGCGGGTTCTTACATTCACCCCACCTTTTTAAGGATTTTGTCCTCAAAATCAGAAACATACCTGTCTCGAAAGTCGGGATACTGTCGGAGAAGCTCGTCCTCTCGCTCCCAGGTACACTCCTCAGGACTACGCCCAGTCCACTGCACCTTGACCATCGGAATGATCTTGCTCCT
Organism: Gastrolobium villosum; assembly: GCA_032173675.1. Taxonomy (NCBI): domain Eukaryota; kingdom Viridiplantae; phylum Streptophyta; class Magnoliopsida; order Fabales; family Fabaceae; genus Gastrolobium; species Gastrolobium villosum. The sequence goes on along the minus strand of JAVKPL010010178.1, from coordinate 273,006 downwards.
AAGCTGTTTCTCGCCTCGATCGAGAATCTTGAGTGGTCCGACGGGAGTCTTTAGGTTCTCCCGAACCTCCACATCATCCGGCTGCACCACGTGCGAAGGATCTGCTATGTACTTTCGAAGCTGAGACACGTGAAACACGTCGTGAATGTTGGCGAGGTTCGGAGGTAAGGCGAGTCGATAGGCAACTGGTCCTACTCTACCAAGGATCTGGTAGGGCCCAATGAATCGCGGGCTCAACTTCCTCACGCCGAGTGCCCGTCCAACACCGGTGACAGGTGAAAGTTTCACAAACACGTGCTCACCCTCACTGAACTCCAGTGGTCGATGCTTGACATCATAGTAGCTTTTCTGACGATTCTGCGCCTGCTTCAACTTTTCCCTGATCATCTGGATCTGTAGGGTAGTATCTTGGACAAAGTCCAAGCCGAATAGCTCTTTATCTCCAACCTCAGACCAGCAAGTAGGAGTCCGACACCTCCTACCATACAGCGCCTCGTAGGGTGCCATGCCCAGACTAGCATGAAAACTGTTGTTGTAAGAAAATTCGACCAACGGAAGGTACCTATCCCATGCAGAACCCTGCTCCAACGTGCAAGCTCTCAACATGTCCTCCAATGTCTGGATGGTCCGCTCAGTCTGTCCGTCAGTCTGAGGGTGATAGGCGGTACTCAATCTCAACTGCGTACCAAAAGCCTCCTGCAGCGCCTCCCAGAACCGTGATGTGAACTTCGGGTCCCTATCACTGATGATACTCTCGGGCACCCCGTGAAGTCTCACGATCTCGCGGACGTATAGTTTGGCCAACTGCTCTGTAGTGAAGCTCACCTTCACTGGAAGAAAATGGGCAGACTTGGTCAATCTGTCCACAATGACCCAAATAGAGTCACAACCAGTCTGAGTTTTAGGCAATCCCACCACGAAGTCCATGGAAATACTCTCCCACTTCCACTGTGGAATCTCCAGAGGTTGAAGTTTACCAGACGGTTTCTGGTGCTCGATCTTCACTTTCTGACAAATAAGGCACTTGGACACGTAGACCGCTATGTCTTTCTTCATGCCCGGCCACCAAAAATTCCTCTTTAGGTCCTGATACATTTTTGTAGCACCAGGGTGGATAGTAAACCGGCCCTTATGAGCCTCTGCCATAACCTCCTCAGTCAAAGGCCCTCGAGGAATAACTATCCTCTTCTGGAACAGCAATAAACCATCCTCATTCCAAGACACACCGTCCTGGTTCTTCACGTAATCAAGGCATTCTCTTTGCACTTGCGCTTCTTTGATCTTTTCCATCAGTTCATTAATCACTTCTGCTGTTTCCATCTCAAGTAGTGCACCCCCAAACAAGGAGTTCACTCTCAAGTCTCTGAACTTCTCGATCATCTCGTAGTCGTTCATCATTAAACTGGATAGGCTCACGGATTTCCGACTCAAAGCATCGGCTACCACATTGGCCTTGCCAGGATGATACCTCAACTCAAAGTCGTAGTCCTTCAAGAACTCCATCCATCTACGCTGTCTCATGTTCAACTCCTTCTGGTCAAACAGGTACTTCAGGCTCTTGTGATCACTGAATACAGCAAACTTCATGCCAAACAGGTAATGCCTCCAAATCTTGAAAGCAAAAACAATGGCTGCCAACTCCAAGTCGTGAGTCGGGTAGTTCTCCTCATGAGGTTTCAACTGTCTTGAAGCGTAAGCAACCGCTTTCCCTTTCTGCATCAGCACACAGCCAAGTCCTTTACCAGAGGCATCGCAGTACAACTCGAATTGCTCCGCAGGATCAGGAAGGACTAACACAGGAGCAGTAGTCAGTCTCTCCTTCAACTCCTGGAAACACTCCTCACACTCATGTGTCCACACGAATGGAGTCTCCTTTCGGGTAAGGCGAGTCATCGGTAGCACCATCTTGGAGAATCCCTCTATGAACCTCCGATAGTAACCTGCCAAACCCAGGAAGCTTCTTACTTCTGTAACCGTCTTGGGCCTCTCCCAATCCATCACGGCCTCAATCTTGTTAGGATCAACTGCAACTCCATTAGCAGAAATCACATGACCCAGAAATTTCACCGCCTTGAGCCAGAACTCACATTTCGACGGTTTAGCATATAGCTTTTTCTCTTTTAGCACTTGCAACACAATCTTCAAGTGCTCGGTATGCTCCTCCTCCGTCTTGGAGTAGATCAAGATGTCGTCAATGAAGACGATCACAAACTGATCCAGGTACGGCTGGAAGATTCTGTTCATGTAGTCCATGAACACTGCGGGTGCATTGGTGAGTCCAAACGGGATCACCAAGTACTCGTAGTGCCCGTACCTCGAGCGAAATGCTGTCTTTGGGACATCCTCCGGCTTTACCCGTATCTGATGATAACCGGACCGGAGATCAATCTTGGAATACACACAAGCACCCCTGAGCTGATCCAGCAAATCATCAATGCGTGGAAGAGGATACTTGTTCTTGATTGTCACCTTGTTCAACTGCCTGAAGTCGGTGCACAACCGCATGGTCCCATCTTTCTTTTTCACAAATATGACCGGTGCTCCCCAGGGAGACACACTCGGCCGAATAAAATCTTTCGCTGAAAGCTCCTCAATGTGCTTCTTCAGCTCCGCCAACTCTGGTGGCGACATCCGGTATGGAGCCAACGATATAGGCCCCACACCAGGCAATAAGTCAATGGAGAACTCTATCTCCCTCTGTGGTGGAAACTCAGGAATCTCCTCAGGAAACACCTCGAGGAATTCCCTCACCACAGGAATGCCAGTGAGATCCTCCTGTGTCCCACTCACCAAACCTCCCAACATGACATAGCCATATGCCCCTGCTCTCAAGGCCCTCCTCGCCTGCAGGACTGAAATGAACGGTGAGGAACTGGCTGTGGACCCACCTGGAGACATCACCACTTTCTTGGCACAGCAATCAATCATTGCACAGTTTCTGGACAACCAATCCATGCCCAAAATAATCTGAAGGTTGGCCATCGGTAATCCTATCAGATCTACCGAGAAGTCACGGCCATCCCACTGAAACGCTACATCGCGATGAACAGTGGAGGTCAAACATTTTTCTCCGGTGGCGGTGGTAACCCGCATCGGTGGAGAAAGCACATCACTGGGCAACTCAAGCCCCACAGCAATAGGGGTAGCAAAAAAAGAGTGCGTTGCCCCGGAATCAAATAACACATCAACAGCTGAACCACCAATGGTAATAGTACCTCTGACCAGGTTCGGAGCTCTGTCCGACTGCTGACGATCCAACGTATACACACGCCCCGTAGTAGGTGGCACTGCTGGTGCCCCGGTAGGAACCATCTGCAATGGCACAGCCTGCACTGCAGCAACTCTCGCCGTCGGGCAATCTCTGGAATAGTGGCCCTCCTTGCCACACTGGAAGCATATCAGCTGCCCGGTAGAACACGGCCCAAAATGTGACTTCCCGCATCCAGAACATCTGGGAGCAGGAGGTCTAGCGGTGTTCCCCGGAGCGGCAGTCTTTCTGAACTGGTTTGGCGCTTGCTTAGCCGCCATCTGCTTGCCCTTGCCCTTGTTCACAAAAATTTTACTCTTCCAGGGAGTGGAACCGCCGGTACCCTGTGGTACTTCCATCTTGGCCTTCTTGGCCTTACTCGTGCTGTAGAAGTCCTCAATATCACGACACTGCTGAACCAGTGTCCCAAAATCTCTGGATGCAGACCCAGCTAAGTAACCAGCAATATCCTCATTAAGTCCCCTGCGGAACTTAGCAGCCAAGAATGTAGGAGTAGGCCTCGCCATCCTGAAGTGTGAAAACTTCACCAGCTCATTAAACTTAGCCAGGTACTCGTCAACAGACAACGAGCCCTGAACCAACCGGTCAAACTCCCCCTGCTTCCTCTCCTGTGAGTCATAAGGGAAGTACTGACCCAGGAAGCTCTCCTCGAAGAATGGCCACGTCATCACATGGCCCTGCATCTCGTAGACCTGAGAAAGGTTGGTCCACCACTCATGGGCCTCGCCCTCCAGCATATAAGTGGCGAACAACAGCTTCTGCGGATCGGTGCACTGCATGATCCGGAAAATCTTGTCTAGCGCCTGAAGCCATCTAGCAGCAGCAATGGGATCATACGATCCGTCGAATGAAGGTGGCTTATGCTTGCGGAAAGCATTCAGCCGGCGATCGATCTCGTCACGATCCTCAGCAAGTACGGGGATAGTCTGCATGGCCCCCGTCAAATGACTACCCTCACCCATCTGGCTCTGGGTGTCCTCCTGTTGACTAGGCGGAGGTGGAGGCGGTGGCGGCGGTGGAGGTGGTGGAGGACCCTGGCCCGCAGCAGGACCAGCCCTCAACTCCTCCAACATGACCCTCATCATAGTCATGTTGGCCATCCGGTTCTCCTCCAGAACCTCTGCCGTGGTTTGCCGGTTCGCATCTCTAATTGCGTCCAGCATTGCCCGGTTTGCCAGCCTCGTGGCTTCCTGGTCGGCTAGTCGGGCCGCCTGCATCTCAGCTAATGCAGCCAGGACAGGATCTGTCTGATCCTCGCTCGTACTCGTGTTCCTCCTTGGTGGCACCATGACTCTGCACAAGTTACACAAAGAATGAGTTGATCAGGCCCACGCCATGTGGTCACATATGCATTATCGTAACGCACACCAGTCAGAGTGAACACAAAGTAGACACGCAATGACACATCCTAAGTTATTGCAATACATACAGGCTTTTCCCTAGAAAGTGCTCTGATACCATAAAATGTAACAGCCCGTGTTAACCCGGTCTGTTAACACACTATCGTATTAAGCCACGCTTAATTAAAATGCGGAATAACTTTTTCTTTAATTCAATTATGACGTCATTAACTTAACCAACTTGTTTACTTAATCATTTTCATAAAAATACTGCCTGTATGTAAATTGCAAGACAACTAACTGAATACCTCATAAATAAATATCAAGTGAGTATCTAAAAACCACAGAACTACAACATGCAGCCTGGGTCAAAATCCTGATACTTTAATTACAACATAATTAGAAAGACAATAACGCAATCATGTGGCATGGACAAACCCCATGCTCACCAAATAAGGCAACAAGACCCAATAGCAGTCTCAACATAAATAGCATAATCAAAACGGAAAACATAACAGTCAACTCAGCACGTCAGCATATCATCAATATCAGCTCAGCTCTGGCCTCCTGCCACCTGAGCCCTCAACATTACCTGATCCTGAAATAAGCGTCCCCAAACGTGGGGTGAGATCTCTAACAAGAAATCTCAGTAAGACAAGGGGTCCTCAAGGAGTCTCCACCCCAAGCTCACTTACATGTGTAATATAAGTTCTAAAAACAGTATTACAGTATAAGTTCTAAAATCATGCGATGCAGCAATTAATCATGTCATGTGTGCTTTCAAATCTACTGGCCAGAGAAATGTAGGAATACGTCTATGCCTACATGAGTACATGGATACTACCTGCACCTCACCCACATGCTTCTCCATCTTGTATGTACTACATACTCAGGATTGCCGTCTAGGTGGACACCACATGCATATCATAATAGCTCATTACATATAAACAGCTCAACAGCATTTCAAAATAATCAAAGCATGTAACACAGCATGCATAAACCCATCCCCATGGGACATGGTGGAACATCAAAATGGCTAAACCGAGGACACGAAAGCTTACCTTGCGAGCTAGCTACCCAAGCCAAGAGTCCAACCACTGACTAGTCCACAAACAGCAGTATCACAATCTGATATGGACCATTTAACAAGTCAATATTAATGCACAACATGCATACAACTTAAAGACTACGCCTTTCCTTTACGTTTTACGTCTTAAGGCTTCCAACAAAGCCATAAGCCCTTAATCATGTGATTCTGACTTAGTTCCTTTATTACAGAAGTTCAACTTCCTTAAACTAGGGTCCACTCACACCCAATAGCTTACTGTTCATACAATAAAGCTACTGTCTGCGCAGAACCCAGGATATCCGGATATCAGAAGGGGCATATCCGGATATGTCATATCCGGATATCACACTGGACATATCCGGATATGTCATATCCGGATACCCAGATCCCATATCCGGATACCATATCCGGATACTGATATCCGGATATCTGTTCGACGAATATCCGGATATCTCACGACAGAATGCAGTTTCTGCATTTCGTGAATATCCATCCCAAAGATCCAACTTTTAACATATGTACACGTTAAAGCATGCATCTTTAATTCATTTTAGGTTCATATACCTTATACCCTCTTGTTTACTCATTAAACATGGTCAAGACATCAACTTTAAGCATTATAAACCCATGATCATAGTGAGGTAACTTACCAAAGTTCAAAACAGAGGCAAGGCTGCTCTTGGAGCTCACTCAAGACACTTCAAACTCAGCCTAAGTAGGAGCACGAAAATGGCACTTCAAGGTGGGTTCTTACACCACAAGAAGGCACCTTGAAGCTTACAATGACTACCACAAAGTAGCCATCACAAAAGCTTCAAACTCAGCTCACTAACTACACACACACAGCAGTGGACACTGCCCAAGAACACTCCTTTCACTCTCACAAGGATGATCACAAGTGTGTAGGAAGGAAGAAGGAGAAGAAACCAAGAGTAAAAATGGAGTCTTGGCTCAAAGAATGAGGGAGGAGAAGGTGGCAAACTCAGCAGCTGCCACACAAAGAAGAAGGCACGTAGGAGGCAAAAACTTGACCTAGGATCATGTGCCAACTAATGAATTTATAGAGGTTTGGCCACCTCGCGCAGTATTAGCCTTAATCGCAAAGTAAAAGATATTGATCCCAAACTTTGAAATCTAGACCTACGCATTTTTCTAAGATTTATCATATTTTTATTTTATTTTTCGGAGCACCTTTCCGGTACGCGCTTTTCCATAGCCAGTATCAGTTCTGGCATCAGATTACGTCATTTTGACTTGAAACTTGTTTTACAAGTCCTACATAATATTCTAGTAATTATCATGTATTCGTTATAATTTTCCGGGATACTTTTCCGGTACGCATTTATACCGAGTAGCAGAACCGGTATCTGCGCTTTTCTTCCGAAAAGCGACTTTCAGCATTTATACTCACTCAATATAATTATCTAGGCCCATTAATAATTATTAGAGTCAATTATGGAATTATTTCCTAATTATCATAATTAATTCGCTAATTACCTTAATTAGCGGTGCGGGTTCTTACACAGACACTCATCCTCATACAGATATTGTTCATAACAATCTTTCCCCAAATCCCACACGCAGATCCTCTCGTATTAGGAGGCAACCAGGATATCTTCTAGACTTCCATTGCAACCATGTTGTTTCAAGTGCTCAATCTTCCTCAGGTACTCCTTATCCTCTTTCTTCAGTTTTATCATATGCTAATTGTTCCCCTTCATACACCCGGTTCTGCCTCAATGTCTCCACTATATCAGAACCCAAATCATACACTGAAGCTTCCAAACTACCTAGCTGGCAACATGCCATGGCAGCAGAAATTGATGCTTTAAAGCTCAATCATACGTGGGACTTGGTTCCTCTCCCTCCTGGGAAACACATAATTGGATACAAATGGGTTTATAAGGTAAAATACAAAGCTGATGGATTAGTTGAACGTTGCAAAGCCAGGTTGGTTGCCAAAGGCTACACCCAACTCGAAGGGGTGGACTATTTTGAGACTTTCAGTCCCGTAGCTAAAATGACCACTATTCGTGTGTTACTCTCCCTTGCTACAGCTAGAAAATGGATTGTTGAGCAGCTAGATGTTAATAATGCATTTCTTCACGGGGATCTGCATGAAGAGGTGTATATGTCTTTGCCTCCGGGTTTCACTTCATCTACTGGTCAGGTTTGCCGCTTGCGTAAGTCCATCTATGGCCTTAAGCAGGCTAGTCGTCAATGGCACTCAAAGCTCTCTACTACTCTTCTTGCTCTTGGCTATGTCCAATCTATGGCAGATTACTCCTTGTTTGTCAGGAAAAATGATACCTCTTTCACTGCTTTGTTAGTGTATGTTGATGATGTTGTCTTAGCAGGTGACAACCACAATGAAATACAACGTGTTAAACATGCTCTAGATGCTCAGTTTCGTATCAAGGATCTGGGTAATCTACGATATTTCCTTGGCTTGGAAATTTCACGTTCAAAGGCTGGAATGGCTGTGAACCAGAGGAAATATGCTTTAGAGATTTTATCTGACACTGGATTTTTGGCTGCTAAGCCTTCTTCCACGCCTATGTTTCCATCCCTGCATCTATCACGAAATCAAGGCTCTGTTCTTAATGATGTTGAAGCTTCCTCTTTTCGTCGTCTCATTGGTCGTCTGTTATATCTAACGACTACACGGCCAGACATCTCCTTCTCCGTTCAACAACTGAGTCAGTTCGTTGGCTTTCCTACTTCGGATCATTTGGCTGCTGCAAATCGTGTTTTGCGATATATAAAGGGGTCTCCCTCCACTGGATTGTTCTTTCCAGCATCCAATTCATTGCAGCTAAGCGGTTTCACTGATTCAGATTGGGCTTGTTGCCTTGATACTAGGAGATCTGTTTCTGGTTTATGCGTTTTCCTTGGGACTTCATTGATATCCTGGCGTTCCAAAAAGCAGCCCATTGTTTCACGTTTTTCTAGTGAAGCAGAATATCGGGCTCTTGCCTTGCTGACTTGTGAGCTTCAATGGATCTCCTACTTGCTTCATGATTTGCATGTTCCTTGCTCTCAACCGGCCTCTGTTTATTGTGACAATGTTTCTGCCATCTATCTTGCTAAGAATCCTACTCTCCATGAACGTTCTAAACATATAGAAATTGATATTCATGTTACACGTGAGAAGTTGCAAACTGGTCTTTTAAAGTTGTTTCCTGTGGATTCTTCAAACCAGTTGGCTGATGTTTTTACCAAGGCCCTGCCTCTTCCTTCTTTCTCTTTGATTCTCTCCAAGCTTGGCCTTTTTGATGTTCACCGTCCAGCTTGTGGGGGGTGTTGAAGAATATGCCCGTTGGAGAAGATGACGTGGAGCCTCCAGGAAACTAACTGATATTGAGATCAGTTTTATTTTGTAACTGATATTGAAATCAGTTTTTATTTTGTTGAGATCGGTTTTATTTGGTTGAGATCAGTTTTATTTGTTCCATAAATTCTGGAGGTCGGTTATGATTTCTGTTAGAGTCTTTAATGCATAGCTTTCTTGTAACTTGTATTTTACACATTGTATATATAACTGATGTATACACTGGAATCATTAAGATTCTGCAATATATGAAAATATTCAGTTTTTCAGATTACAAGACCTATGATTAAAACAAGTTTAGGAAAACAGTTTCTCCTTTAATAGGATGTCAGTGAGAGTTCATTTTACTTGTAATATTTTTTTATTTTTTATTTTCTATTTATGGTGGGATCCATTAAAATTTTATGTGTGTAATTTTTTAATCTCTATGTTAAATGAGAGAAGTAAAATCCAAAAACTTTTGCTGAAAGAACGAAAGTCCCATCTTTTTTTTTTGGTAAATAAAGTCCGATCTTTTATATTGCGCTAATTTGAAATTAGTTCGTTGACTGAAAGATAAACTGCAAATAATAAAAATAAAACTTTCACCTTATATAAGTATCTGGTAATCAAACTCTGTAGCTTAGGAACTTGTTCACCTAACTTAACAAATAAGTTTAAGTTTAAATTTAAATTATTTAATATAGATGAATCAAACTCAAAATTTTATAAGATAAAAATTAAAAGTTTAGAAATAGCACACACACAGTATAAAGATGTTTATTAAATACTAAATTAACAATTCGACTTCAATTTGTTTCGTTAGCCAAATCTAATGGTTTGACTAGGCTTGGTCAAGTTGTCCTGTCTTTCTTCCTTGTATCCCTCTCCTCTGTTGGTGTTCCCTCTATGGCAATTTCTATTGGGGCTGTTTATGATTGTTTAACAGCTGGTTTGTTTGTTTATATTGAGCGTTTCGGCCTGGTTGTTTTAATTACTCTGCTTTTTTTTTTTTTCCCCTTTATTCAAAGTAGCAAATGCATGCCACTTCTGGGTCAATTTCACTTTGGTCTTAAATATGTAACTGACATATTAACATATTCGCAGTGTGAAAGTTTGACATGATGATGTTCGTAGTTGAATTCCTTTTTTAGATAATCTCCTTACAAATCCTTCAAATTATATATGACCTTTATTTGGCATGATTGGAAGAGGACCGTTATTGTTCGCCAAATAATCTGATTCCCACACCTTCAATTGGAAAGAATCTCATATACAAAATTAAAAGGGATTTTAATTTTTTTGGTATATAGACACCTACCTGCTTTATATATTTATACACGCGTGCTGCACAGCATTGACACTAATTTTGGCGGGGTGTTTCGATGCTGTTTTGTAAAAAAAATTAATATCATAATTAAAAAAATTATTTCAAAAATTATAATATCAATTAAAAAATTAGATTTATATTTGTTATGGATCTGTACCATGTAACCGGGTTAAATGCCCATATAAGTCGGCTCACTTCATGAACCCGGTAATAAGGCCCACACCAAACGAGCCCACCTCCTCAACCCGGAATGCCCCATCGAATATTCCCCATTCGAATACCTGAAACGGGCTGTAGTTATGGAGACGTGATGGCATTACGTAACCTCTGGTAACGGCCGACAAAGCATTGATGATCCCGCGTCATTACAGCTCAGCTACACCAATTCAAATCAGAGGCAGCCCCTATAAATAGGAGGGCTCCTCGACAGAACAAGACACTTGATATTCGATACACACACAACACACTATCACCATATTCGTATACTTTGCAGTGATCAAGCTTAGGGATATCTTTTCCATATACCCCTGGTCAAGGCTATACGGTCCAAAAAATCAACCTAGATCTTATATTATAAGGTTAAATAGTAAAGAAATAAAAGTTTTGAATTTAGTATGTAATATTTAGTTAATCTTATATAATTTGTTCATATAATTTAGTAATTTTTAAAGTAAAATATGTGACGTAACACGCTATTATTATTATTTAGTGATTTTAGGCATCCCCGTATCAGAATCATAAATCATCACATCGCAACAGCTGTACAATGCATAGAATGCCATTATCCATGCTCGGAACTTGTCATCATATTAATTAGCATCAACCTAATGATAATTTACCAAACTTTCTGACCTCATTCTGAGAAATACTGAGTCATCCTACTCCACAGGTTAGAATGGACGAAAGCAATATGCCATGATGGCCCAGACCAACCATAATCAGGTTGGTAAGTGCAGTACATAACTGAGTCGTCACATTTGCAATTGTCGTGTTACCAACAAGTAGCCACTCTCACGACACAACAATTTATGCAATTCTTTGAATATGCATGCACGTTGTTTGTTTGGGCACTCCCATTCAACTTAAATTGAAATGAATTCTTGCAAGTTGCAACCTATCTGCCTGCAACCGCAAATTTCGACAGTACAATTTATGTTTCAGTTTTACTGGATCACTGATCTGAGGACCCATACTCAACATTCATTAGTCATTACAAGCCAAAATTTATATGATTCGATTGTATTATTACCGTACGATCGACCACGGCCTTTGTTACAGCTGTAAACAATTCCTTCACATATATTGCCACTCCACCTAATAAACCCATTCTTGTTTTGTTGGGTCGGGTAATGGGGACTACCTTCGCATCGGTATGATTTTCGTTTAAAATAAAATTATAAATTATTATTTTGAAAAAATATATAAATATAAGTTTTTTTTTTCTCTTTAAGAAATATGTCAATACAAATATTATGTTTTTATTGAGCAAATGTAGATAAAATGGTAGTATATTAGAAACTTCGTTGGTAATGCCACTAATCTCAAATGACAAATTCTGCACCTTATGTACTCCTTAACCCCTCTATCATATTGGGAGGATTTTTGTGTGGACGATCTAATGAATTTTTTTTTTTTTAAATATCACGTCACATTTTCATTATATCAATAGACGAGTCTTGATTGGACACGTGACAGTGTCTTGCAGGCCACAAATCTCGGCCAGTAATATAGTGAGATTTGTGGTTAAAGTGGCAGATGCCACATCTACAAAATATTGTTCAATTGGCCAATCTTGTTCGGCTGCAAGCCAAGATAGATTATATGTACTTTCTCCACATGTCAGCATACTGCGTATCTCGTCGGGCTCCTGACCGAGTTTAGTTTCCACCGTACACCCAACAGATGCATGTGTAACACATGTCACAATCGCATGAATCGTGTGAATCGCGGTGCATAGGTTGGTGATTTATGTACAAACCACCCCTTGTATAAACCCCACCCACCTCATCACCCATCACTCTCAACCTTCTTACTCTCTTTCTACAAACTTTTTCTTTCTATGAAATTTCTCTCCCTAATTGTGGATTCTCTTTTGAAAGTTAGTATTTATTTTTTATTATTGTTATTATTATTAATACAGTAACAATAATAAAGTTCTCTCTCTAATTGTGGATTCTCTTTTGAAGGTTAGTATTTATTTTTTATTATTGTTATTATTAGCATGTATTAATAATAATGGTTATATTTTTCTTATGTTGAATAAGATAAACAAGTTTTCTATACATAAAGTGGAGGTCGATCCCACATCTATTTTCTCTCTCTCCTCTTACATGTGGGTTGCACTTGTAATTTTATTTCTATAATATCAGATAATAATTTTCTTACAGCATAAGATAAATATAACCCTAATAACAATAGTAAAGTTTGTAGAGAGAGAGAGTGAGAAGGTTGAGAGTGATGGGTGGTGGAGTTTATATAAGGGGTGGTTTGCATATAAATCGCCAGCCTGTTGAGTGTACAGTAGACACTAAACTCAGTTAGCAGCCCAACAAGACATCCAGGGTGCTGACATATGAAAAAGTGCACTTAATCTTGGCTGGCAATCCAATGAGATTGGCCAAGTGGATAGTTTTTGTAGATGTGATAGTCTGTCACTTTAACTTTAACCACAAATCTCACTATATTACTGGCCGAGATTTGTGGTCAATAATACACTATTACATGTCCGATCAAGACTCGCTTATTAGTGTAACGAGAATGTGATATAATATTTTTAGAAAAAATTTACTGAATCATAACATTGTGAATGACAAAAGGGTCAATGTCAATGTCCCTCATGGTGACTTTTCATTGGTTTAACCAAAATTTCTCTTCATTTCGTCAATTATCGTCCTCTACCACACCGGTCCTCCAATTGTTCAATCTTGTTAAGAGTGTTAGTCCCACATTGTGTGTGTCTCATTGTATTCTTCAATTGGTATATCCAATGTTGTGTAGTTTAACACAACAAGGATTACTATCAATTCCTCTTGTATCTTGATATTTAACATGGTATCTAGAGCCTAACAAGCTAAATTAACTTAGTTCTCTTTTCCATAATTTCTATATGGTTATAGAGATATCACCCTCCTTGAGGGATTCTCGTTGTTATTTCTTTTTCGGGTTTTTCTTTATTTGACTGCAGCTATATATCTGTCACATCAGAAAAGAATGATCCTTGGGAAGCTGTTGGGTTGACCGCCATTGATCGACCACCGTTGACTGCCGTCTCCGTTGACTTTTTTGATGACTTTCTGGCGACTTTTTTTTTTTTTTTAATCTTCTTTCTTCCCAAGATGGACTATTTATTCTATTCATCGTCCTCTTGGGGGAATGTTGCTGATGGTCATTCCAGCACAGTTGTCTTTGCCGATTCCTTGGGGGAGCACTTTCCATGTTGCTGATGGTCATTCCAGCACAGTTGTCTTTGCCGATGATAATTCCGGCTCCGAAGTTCCTCTTGAGGGGGAGCACCATCCATGTTGCTGATGGTCATTCCAGCACTGTTGTCTTTGCCGATATAAATACTTCCAACCGTCGTCCATGTTGCTGATGGTCATAAAGATGTCTTTGCCGATATCATTCCATTTTTAGCACATTGTTGATTTTTGGTTTCTCATATAGGAGATTTATTTTGATGTTATGTTACTTGGTCATTTCATTTTGTTGATGTAGCACTGTTGCTTTTGGTTCCTAATAGGAATATTATTTATGTATCAAGCTTGTAGCATATGATCTATATGCTACAGCTTGAGGGGGAGTGTTAGGTGTTAGTCCCACATTGTGTGTGTCTCATAAGTCCCACATTGTGTGTGTCTCATTGTATTCTTCAATTGGTTTGCTATATAATAGAACCAATGTTGTGTAGTTTAACACAACAAGGATTACTATCAATTCCTCTTGTATCTTGATATTTAACAAATCTCGTCAAAATTCACACATTTGAGATCTATATATCATCCAGGTCATAGTCGTACCCGCCCAGCTAAATTATTATTTGCTATGGATCTTTTTTATTATATAGTACGAAATATATAGTCTCAGCTGTCAACTTGCATGAATTGAATTAGAAATGTCGAAAACGGGGGAAAAACGTTTTGGATTCCTTGGTCTTTGACTATTACTAAATGCCACAGGATGAGGATAGGGTTATGTTCCTCAACCCATTCTAGATATAAATACTAATTTGCAATAAATTATAACCGTTAGATTGATAGAAATCAACGGTTAAGATTTAGTAATAAGAGATAGTAAGAAATAATAGGTAGTAAGTATAACTTTTCCCATAAACATAACTCATAAATATAAGTTGGGTTTTATGTTTATTATGTTATAGGAAAAGTGATTGTGTAATGTCATAGAGATTCGTTTTACGTGCTATATTTTTTTTCTTTTTTTTTGTTTTAAAATGTGTGGGCCCCACAAAATATTGTGTGTATAGAAAATAAGTTTGCAGGTTAATTTAACCCTTGAGTATTCCATCCGAAATCTGTTCCATCAAATTTATATTTCACCTCATGCTTGGTTTCTGTTTTTTTATGCTGTCTTCCACTACATTCAACGATTGGCGCAGCACGGGGCAGTCTTATTTTTTTTATAGGGATATATTTTTTTTATGTTGTAGAAATAAAAGTATAAGTAAGACTCACAGATAAGAAGTGAGAGAAAAAGAGTGGTAAGATCCAACCCTTTTTGTGTGTGTAGGAAAGTTAGTTTATCATGTAAAATGAAATAAATATAACATTTTTTATAACTTTAATTATATATCTTTTCCATGAACTTATATTAAATTTATAAACTCTACATAATTATTTGTTACTATCATTAAGTAGTTTATGTGACGGACACAAGTGTCCAATTGCAAAGGCTAGTAATTATCAATAGGAATTTTTTTATTTTTTTTGGTACATTATCAATAGGAATTAGTTTGATCATTGATGTGCTACTGAGAATCAAAAACTAAAAAAAAAAATCATACTAAACAATACCCCAATTTTAAAGGGTATAACTTGTAAGAAATCTGCCGTCAAAACTTTAAAGTGCAAGAGTTAAAAGGGATACAGCAAAGACCAGAATATCCATTACGACTTGTTCTTAACCCTCTCGAAGAATCTAATTTATTTCATCGTTTCCTGAAACAGCTCTACAATATTCAAAATTTCATATTCATCTTTTTAAAAAAAATTATTTATACATATATACAAGAAAAAAAATCACCGGCGCACATTTTCTTCCCAAAACTACCCCTACTCCGGTATCGCACTCAACAACGCCGTAAACTTCCCTCTACCACCACCAACGCCACCGCCAACACTCAAGGTCCTTCCTCTCCTTGACCTACGAACAGCACCACCGCCGCCACCGACTGACGAAGACAAACGCTTGGAGTCATATTCGGCGGAGAACAAAATCTGTTTACGGCGGCAGCCACATTTATCGGCGGCGGCGGCGCTTTTCATGAGCGCGGAGTTTGCCTTGACGGCCAATGCAGCCAGCTCCTCGGCTTGCAAGGGGTGCCTCAACCAACTCAACGGCAGAGCGAAATAAAGCTGACCTGGTTGCAACTCTTGGTCTTCGTCGATGGCCGTAACGACGTCGTCGAAATCCATTTCGTCGGAGTCGCATATGAAGGACGCGGGATACTTCTGCAATAGGTAGGAAACCTTAACCGGGTAAGAGAACTCCTGCAACCTCCCATCTTGAAGAACAAGCTTGGCCGTGGCAACGTCGGAATCGGAGGAGCTGCAATTTCCCATTATTGATCTCGAGACTCAGTGAGTCCGATCGGCTTGTGACTCGGTAGCAGTGAAAGAAGGGAAATTCGTTGGAGAAGAAAGGAATATGATGCGGAGAATATATATAGCAAGGAACGATTTGGAGCTGTTAGCCACGTCGGATTTTCGAATTTTTTAAAATTCTATAATTTGAAACAGTGGGAAAGGCTTTCCAGGCTGTAAGTTGTTGTTGACAGGTTGTATTACTCGCATTAGTGTGCGAACCCCTGACCCTATTTTCGAGGTTCATATATTTACGGTTTCTGCCACTTAATGGTGAAAATGTGGGAAGCAAGCAAATCACGTGAAGTCTCGTGGGAGACGTGGTGTCTCTCTCTCTCTCTCTCTCTTTTAACCGTGGTAATACGTAACCTTGCACCGTTGCATCAATGGGCGATGGTGGATCTTCTTCTTCTTCTTCCAAATTAAGTGTAGGATTTAAAGTTGCGAGTAATAAAGTGGAATGGTAAAGTTGGCAACAACCTTTGCGAGTATCAATTTCTTCCATGAGATGGAAATGGAACTACCCAAATTCTTAAATGGCTAGTACTTCACCTTTCCCCTTTCAGTTTTGTTTCTTTTAATCAAGAGGGTAAATGTTGAAAATATTACGTTGGAAACATTTATACATCTTGAATTCTAAATCATAAAAAGTAGATTAAAATGCTCAAACAAATTGATATTTATTTATAGGTTTTATAATTCTTATATAATAGAGATTTACAATTTTACTACACACCCTTCGATTTCGTGCTAACATGAGTCCTACACGTAGTTTTTTTCTAACACATGGTCCCACATATTTTTTTATCTTTACGACATGAAATTTCAATTCTCTATCAACATGAAAATTATATAACCTTTTATTTATTTTTGAATATCACGCCATTGCATTCTACTAAAAGATAAACATCAATCAATGAATAGCAATACTAGCTTATAAAAATAAAGTTATGCCTCCTTTTCTTTTTGTCGTTTAGTTTCTTCTAACACGTGAAAATATCTACACTTTTAAGTTCATTCAGAAAGAGAATTTTATAAATCAAGCTCAGTTGGCGTTTGTTGGAATTAGAGCATGTATTTGATCTTCTTTAGTATTATTTTTGAGAAAAAAAATAAAATTTTAATCTTAAATTTATTCCGAATTGCGCTAATCAAGAAATAACGAGTCAATTAGAATTTTTCAAAAAAGTAAATGAGAATTTTATTTTCATAACGATTAGTGAGGAGTTATATTTTTCTTTGGATACATAACGATGACGAGTTATTTGCCAGACAATAAAGGCACGAGTTATTTGCCAGACAATAAAGCCAATATTGGTACTGACTTCAGCTTTTGTTTTTTTAATTAAAAGTAAAGTACATGCTAAAAGGTGAGAGATCCCGCTTTTTGTGATATCATATAGAAAATTAATGAGGGGTAACCTCAATGTTAAGCTTAAATAAATAAAAAATCAATGTTATCAATAGTAAATTTTATTAAAATACCACGTGTCATATTTCATTACACTGTATAACGAAATATGTTTGTAATTAATTCGTTACACAATATAGTGCATGCATTTTGATTTATAGAAATTCGCTACCCTAGGGTAGCGAATTTCTTTTGACACATGACATTCTTGAATAAGGTTATTTCGCTACACTGTGTAGTGAATTATTTGCACACATATTTTATTACACAGTGTAGCGAAATATGTCACATGATATTTTGGCAAAATTGACCGTTGACGTGACATTTACAGTGACAAAATAATCAATATTAGTGATGGCAAATCAAACAGTCTAAGTCTTTCACATTGTGCATGCATTTTGATTTAGAGGCCTACCATTCTTGAATAAGGTTACTCTGGGTGTGGAAAATTTAATCATTGAGCATACCAAATTCTGTGAGTCGTTATTATTTATTTATCTAGTGAACAAAACTACACAGCATATGGAGATTGGTAATGACTGTGTGGAGAGTGGCGCGAGAGAGAAGAGGACGTACGTGGCAATGAGAGAAAGTCCATGTTGCTTCGCTGCAAGGGTAGATGAGAAGCCACGTCGATTAAAAGGACTTTGGAAACATAAACTGGACAAATAAAACAATAATAATAATTGATATTTGATAAATAATTAAATGAGATATAGGAGCAGAAACAATCCGACATAAACTGGCGTAAGGTGATCTGGGTTGAACCCCCAGGCCCCAACCCTGCAGCCACAGCCCATTCCATTCCATCCCATTCCGGCTACTACTACTCTTTTCGCGAATCTAACATTTTTATATAATATAAAGTTATAAAAGAGCATAAATTATGTTATTAAAAATTTCTATCTTTTGCATTTTTTACTTTCCAATAATGCAACAAGGTTGAGGACTCAAGGCCACAGTACTAGTAAAAGCAAACATACTATAAGGCTTAAGAATTTAACACCTACCCTCCATCCATTTTCACTCTACACTACATAGCATGATATTAGAAATTCTTCCCTGCGAAGTAAAGGGAAGGTACATTAATGCCTCCTTTTATGTGGCTCTTTGTGGGGGTTCAGGGAGGGTGAGGAACTAAAGTGAAGCACTTTTTTGTTTATGTATTTAAATTCGCGGTTCATGATATTGTTTAAAAAGACATGTCTTTCTCTTCCTTTAAAATATTTGGTTCTCATGAATGAATAATGAATAATGATTGTCCTGACCCACCCCTCAAACCTTCGCACGAAGCTTCTTAACTAATTCCCTTCCCCACTTAATCATGGTTATCATAAAAGAAGGACCACCTGACAATTGACAATTATTTTCTCGCTTTTTTTTTTTTTTTTCAAAATACTTTTACTTTTATACTTATTTATCATTACACTTGAGCCCAAATCGAACTTAAACTGTTATGTTAGAATAAATTAATTAGATTAATAGTTTTATAAATCCACTGCTTATTTGGTGAATTTACAAATTCTATTTTGTCTATACCTTTTTCCCTTTTTTTTGGGGGGGTACTAATAACTTTTTCCTTTTTACGCAAGACTACATCGTATTTAATTAGATTCAACTCTTTAATTTTAGAACATGTAATAATATATTTCAATTTAATAGTCTGATAAATTCAAATCTTAAAAGAAAGCGATTTGCCGTTTTGCATGGTAAATAATTACTATAACTACATATTTGACCAAAATGTTTTCAGTCCTATTTTTTATTTTTTTGTCGTTTACAAAGTTTGAAGGTTAAATTGGAAGTATTTTGACTTGTTTCTATCATGAATAAAGAACCACAGGCGAACTGTAATTTTGAAAAGGACAACAGTTTGAGTCCAACAATAACAGTATTATTTTACGTATGAAAAATTAATTTTATGCTCAAAAAATGTAAAGATATTAAAAACAATTGTGAAAATATTTACTTTTTATTGGGTAAATTATTTTCTATATCATTGACACATTCTTGCCGAACATATTCTATCCAATATTCTTCTACATAAACTACTTGAAACTAGTTTGTAATGTCCGCAAGGAAATATATAGTCAATAATCAGCGTGAACACTTATAACTTTTTTTAAGGGTAAAAATATTATACACTTGTATTTGTTTTGGTACAATATACACTTGTATTTAGTAAATTAACAAATTATTTAATGTGTTGATATATTATTTAATAATCTTGACATGTTGTATAATTATAAATACAATCAATTGCTTTTTTTGGTATGCAAAATACAATCAAATTTATTAACTAAAGTATCAACATAAATTTGATAATATAAAAAATTTAGACTGGCAATCCAATAACATATAAAAAATTTCATGTTATTCATTTTGACACTCTTGTAGTCCTCTGCAGTGGAATAATCCAATAATCAATAATATGAGATTGTAAGTCTATCCTTATATCATACAAACTCTAGCAATTAATCAATCGGAATCAATACATCAACATCCCTATCGTCATGGAAGATTCATGTGTTTATCTATGAGTGATCAATTTATAAACAAAGCTAGTCATGAGGAAACAGATTAATTGCATAACTTAAATCATGAATGTAAATTACAAGAAGGGTTAAATAGCGTAAGAACCCATTGGTTCTGTCTCGCCCTAACTACGTAAATAAACTTAGCCTAACATGTTCATGAAGTCAAAATTAACAGATGATGAAAAATAAAGAGAGTTCATGATAAAACTTGATTAATGATGATCAATGATGAAGTTTTGATGATATTCTCCTTCTGCTCCTCTGCAATTACGCTTCAGAATTTCTCCTCTGATTCTGCCTTCGTCTATGAGTCTTTGCTTTCTTCCGTCTTCTGTATGTATTTTCAAATGCTTCGTCTCGTTCTATTTAAAGACTTAAAACTGGGCCTTTAATTTGGGCCAATTCGCTGCGTAGCTCGCTGAAGGGAGCTGCTCAGTGAGCATTTTTCCTCCCTTGCTTCGAAGCTTGCTGAAGAGCTACACAACAAGCTTAATTGAATGCCTTGCTCGTTGAAGCGAGCTGCAGAGCGAGAAAGACCAAATCTTTATTAAATCTTCATTTTCCTATTTTCTTTTTTATATTTAACCGATGTCAATTGCCTTTTACCCATCAGATTAGTGGTTTATTCCTTCATGGAACAATAAAAAGGATTAGAATCTTATCTAGTTATTGACATTTTTAATATCCTTTAAGATTTTATTAATTAACCTTATATTCTTAATCATATTAATTATTATTTGAACTATATTTTACATTAAAAATTAGTGTCTTTTGACACTTATTAATTTCCCTTAAAAGTATGACAGAAAAAATAATATAGTATTACCTAAGTCGGAAGAAACTTTTCATTCTTATTCTGTTCTTTAAAATGTGCTTATATTAGAAAATCACAGTTTTTTTTTTTTGTCGTTATATGTTTATTAACCATGAGTAACCAAAATACATCACTCTATATTTTTTGTTTTTATTTTATAATTTTGGGTAGGGATTTCTGAAAGGAAGTTCATTAAGAAATCTATAGGATTACTTATTATTATTTTTCTATCTAATTAGACATGTGCACACGATGCATTGAACTCAAGAATATATTCCATGGCACCGCTGATATGTTATAGATGTAAGTTATGGCAATGGTACTCATTCTGTACTGTTCAATTGACC
This sequence comes from Gastrolobium villosum, assembly GCA_032173675.1. NCBI lineage: Eukaryota > Viridiplantae > Streptophyta > Magnoliopsida > Fabales > Fabaceae > Gastrolobium > Gastrolobium villosum. Next base: position 251,764 of record JAVKPL010010178.1, on the reverse strand, counting down.
ATTCAAGGGTCCCGTATTTTGAGAGGTCAAAAGATGGGCACGCTAACCTTGCTGGCAAAAAGTGTTGATGAGGAAGGAAGCTTCACGGTTATGACAATGCTCGACTTTACAATCAAATATCCGATTTGATCAATGATACAAAAAATCATATTGGAAATGTCATGGGACATGAAAATCTAATAGACTGAGATAACAAAGATTAGGATGTTTGCTACTATGTTTTAAGTCTAAATACGAAATATGGTATTACGTTCAATGCGTTATTGCCGGTTGGTGGAGATGATTGTTTCCGTAGCCAACTCTTGCGTGCTTCCTAATCCAATTAATTTAGCCTACATCCACATACTGCAAGATTATGGACTCTATTATTGGGCACGAGGATTTTCATTAGGGAAGGTTCCTCCACAAGCAATTATGAATCTTTGCCAAGATCAGCAAATGAATGTTGAAGGCTTGATGCACGTACATATGCTGATTGAAATAATCATTGATTTATGACTAAATCATACAATAATGCCATACATAATGCCTGAAGTGTACAAGTTTGAAACTCGGAGGCGTTAAGCTCCTTTATTAAGAGGTAGAATGTTTTTGTTCGAATTAATTTCAAGAAATTATATAATATACTCTACATGCCAAAGGAAGCATGCATTGGATTCATGAAACGTATTAAAACATGTTCTATTAATATTTATCTTTGTACAATTATTTAAAGTTTTTTATTTAGTGCAAAGGATGAGTAAGTTACCATGAGCAACACTTTCAGGCTTCCATTTGCGGTGTCGATCAACGTTTCATCAATTTCAGATAATGAATCCGAAAGAACCGAGAGAATGCCCATATTGGATTATATACACGAAAAAAGTTTAACTTTTTTTTTTCTTTTAATAGAAGGTGGCATTTAAGTCATTTAAATTAATTTTGATTTCATGTATAGACTTGAAAAACTTTGAAGAGGAATGATCATTTCATTTTCTGAAATCATCATTCCATCCATCAAGCTTGTTGCTGAATTAAGTATTACCAGAGTAGTATATTTCCTCTGCATCCGAAGGTTTACATGGATAATCAATAAACTTTAGATGGTCCATTAATTGATCTAGCAAGGAGGATATACTGGTTGAAGCTCCATGACTTTTGTCATCCACCATAAATTGATGGCAACAGCCATCGATTTCAATGAAGCTAATTGCCCTACACTTTTTTATCCCACTTTCATCCATTATTTTCCTGATCTTTTTCATGTCATCCCATCTTTGAGATTCTGAATACATGTTTGAGAGAAGCACATAAAGCCCAGAATTATGTCGTCCCAATTCCAACAACTGCTTCATGATTTGCTTACCAATCTCGAGATTCCCATAGGTTCTACAAGCACCAAGCAAAGCACCCCAAACCACAACATCCGGTTTAATGGGCATCTTTTGTATCAGGGCCATTGCTTCTCCTAAGAATCCCCCACGACCTAAAAGATCAACCATGCATGCATAATGTTCAACATCAGGGGAAATCCCAAAAGTAGAACTCATTGTGTCAAAGTAATGTCGCCCCATGTCCACAAAACCACTGTGACTACAAGCAGAAAGTAACCCTGTGAAGGTAATCTCATCAGGACTGAGCCCACTTGCTTGCATCTTCTCGAACATCTCAATAGCTTCTTCTCCAAAACCATGAAGAGCAAGTGCCCCAATAATAACGTTCCATGACACCACATTCTTCTCCGGCATCCCAAAGAAGATGTCCATGGCAGTCTGAAGAGCCCCGCATTTTGCATACATGTCTATTAGAGAGTTGAAAAGCGTTACACTCACTGTAATATTATCATCACAAATATAATTGTGGGCTTGTTTTCCCAATGCCAGATCACCCATGTGACTGCAGGATGAAAGAATGCTAACAAGAGTAGCATCGTCAGGCATCACACCTGAAACAATCATCCTGCAGAAAAGTTCCACAGCTTCCGTGTACTGTCCTTCTTGAACATGACACCAAATAATTGAATTCCACGAAATCACATTCTTCACCGGCATCTGATTGAAAATTTTCATAGCATAATCAATAAGCCCATGATTAGCATAAGCATTAACCATGCAAGTCCATGAAACTACATCTTTATCATGCATCCGATCAAAAACCCTTGTAGCATTTTGCAAATGCCCGCACTTGGCATACATATCTATGAGGGCATTTGTCACGATTGAATCAATTTCAATTCCGGTAACAACGATATAAAAATGCACAAATCTCCCCAAATCCAAATCACCAAGCTTTGAGGAAACAGAAAGCAAGCTAACCAAGGTGAACACATCAGGATCCAATCCCAGGTGTCGCATTTCTCGAAACAACAAAATGGCTTCTTTGCAACAGCCCATTTTAGAATATCCAGCAATCATGGAATTCCAGGAGACAAGCGTCCTGTCAGAAATATCATCAAACACTTGTCGTGCACTTGGTATTAAACGACAAGCAACATAGGCACTCAAGAATGCATTTTGAACACAAACATGAGAACCCATTCCGAGCTTAATGGCCTGAGCATGAACGACAACAGCTTCCCAATAGGAGGGTTTGAAAGCACAAGCTTTGACTACAAAGGGGATGGTGAACTGGTTTGGTATAAGGCCATCACTCACCATTTGGCGGTAAAGCAACAAAGACTTTATTGGGTCATGGCTATTTGAATAACCCCTAATTAAATGATTGTACATGAATTTATTTGGTTGGGGAATTTGATCAAACAGGAGCTGTGCGTAACGAAGATCTCCCACTTGAGGAGCGGCGCAGAAAGAGACTAGCTTGCCAAGTGTGAGGACATGACCAGCAAGTCCATGCAGGATGATCTGGGCGTGGATACGTTTGAGTTGTTTCATGGAGCAACATTGGTCGAGGAGAGAGTGAAGGGTTTGGTGAATGGGTGAGTGCCAAATGGTTTTGCTTATTTGCGTTTGTGTGTGTAAGCACCCAACGATAAACTGGCAGGAACCAACGCTCGCGGCTTTCGGTTTCAGAGTGGAGAACATCAAATCCAACAACATACATAACTTTCTTGTTCTAATCCTATTTATTCAATTTTTTCTGTTGTTAATTAAAGAACTATTACGAACCACCTTAGAATCTCATTTCAATTAAAAAAAAAAATGACATTTAAGAATATGTATCTATTTGTCGCAAATATTTTCATACTCTTGTTTTACCGAGTATTCGGTATATTTTTTTATCAAATATAATAAAAATTATTATTTTTATATTACCCTTATCTTTATATTTATTTTCATCCATATCCCATATTTTTTACTTTGGGAAAAGGGGTATATATTCTCAATGTATGGAAAATGAGCTCCTATTTGTCTATTTATCTAGCACCTATATTTAATATAAAAACTTTTTACCAATATATATATATATATATATATATATAAACTCATTTATTTTCTCTTTTATTAATTTTTTATTTCTGTCGTTTTTTTTTCTTCTTAATTTTTCATATTTTCAACATATGTTTTATTTTTTCTACAGTTAATTTTTTTTTTTATCAAAAAAAAAAAGGATTTGCCGCAAATATTTTCATGTTCGTTATCAAATATAGTAAAAATTAATATTTTTATATTACCCTTATCTTTAAATCCAGGTCATCAAAATTATATCAAAAAAATGATTCACTATATTTAATATAAAAACTTTTTACCAAAATAAAAAAAAATATATATATATATATATATATATATATATATATATATATATATATATATAGGATTTATTTTCTCTTTTATAAATTTTTTATTTCTGTCAACTTTTTTCTTAATTTTTCATATTATATATGTTTTATTTTTTCTACAGTTAATTTTTTTTTCAAAAAAATAAAAGGATGTTCGTACTAACTATAGTACCGAAAAAGCACTCGAAATCCAGGTCATCAAAATTAATCAAAAGTGATTCACTTTTGTCAAAGTATATATAAAAAAAATAGCAATAGAATTATATATGGTTTGATTTGGTTCGGATTAAATTAATTTTTAAACTAATAACTTATTATTATTATTATTATTATTTGGAGATTATCCCCGATAATCCCGTAGTTTTGCTATCATTGTGAAACATTGTTGACTATAGTAATCAAAACTTATGAGGCGGAAACAGAAAATATTTGCGTGAAGAGCAAATGGCTTCGGTCATTTGCCCCCTTTTAATTCATGTAGTAGATATCAACAAGGAGCTATATATTTTACACACGGCAGAAAAGCCAAAAATTAAAAAGACAGGAAGCTGATGTAAGAAACCAAGACAAGAAGGCCATAGCAGCAGAGAATTGAAATCTAGCACATAACTTTGCCGGGCAATGGGATCCGCTTTCAAGCAGAAGATTGCTGACACCTTCTGTAGAACTTGCTGCAGCTACTGAAAGATATGACAAAACCTAGAGTTCAGAAAAACTCAATATCCTTAGTTCAGTGCAGTATAGGGAAAATGAGGCCTTTTATTCTTGGAAATAAACTGTACGTACTATGTCTCCCGAAATGATTGTCGATATGAGCCTTCGTTGAATCGGTAGCTTTTGTATGAACACGGTGTAACCTTCTATCACCAACAATGTTATGCTCCATGGAATTACCAAAGCCATGACTATTACCAAAAAGCTGTGGAATAGAACGTATAAAGATACAAGTTGAAATTCCCCAAGAGAAGCATATGCATAGAGGATAACCTTAACAGGTTAAACTGCAAGACATGCCAATATAACGTTTGAAACTCTAATACATGCATCCCTTTTTCCTTATGTAGGATTTAAACTACGAACTTTCTATATGAACCACATAAAAGAATAAAGGAAAAAAAGAAGTGAACCACATAAAAAATTGTGGGACCGACACTTGTTTTCAAAAACCAACAAAAATGAATTGTGCTCTCTTATCACAGCCAAACCATGTCAGAATAAGATTCTAGCAACGCAGAAAAAATTGAAAGTTGAAACCCGTGTCTTTGTTTGCCATCATACCAACAATTCCACTTCAATGATGAATTGGAGAACGTGAAAGATGTTGGCAACTCCAACTTTGTATTAACCTCAATTAATGAAAGGTTAAATTTAAGTGAAAAAATTAGAAATCATTGGTTCCCAATTCTCCTAAATACTGATATGATTCCAAAGTGTCCAGTGGCTTTTCTAGAGCTTTTAGGCTAGCAATTTTGGTAGTAGACTATTTCAATGTCATTTCTCCTCACCATTCAACAATATAAACTTTCCATGACCAAAAATCAGGAACCTAATAGCACATAATGTTTTCAAGGGAAATATTTAGTGTGTACCTGTGCACAAAAAATTCAATGAGCCAAACCAATAGAATACTTCCATTTTCTGAAAAGTTGGTACGGAGGAGAGAGAAAATAAATTTTTTGATGCAAGTGTCATCAATTAAGTGGAAGGCCCATGTGTTCCAGGTCCAGGGAAACGTCCCCGTTTCCAAGAACCCTCCTTACAATGGCAAAATAGCAATTTCAAGGCCAGTAAGACTGTAATGTATTCCTGCCTACAATTTCAGCAGTGTATAATAGAATAGATTACTGCTACATTTTTCTAGAAAGTAAAAAGAATGGATCTGTAACATACCAATAGTGATTCACCTTTCCAAATTTTAATTCACTAGCATAACTAGAGAAACACACGCAGGGCAATCCTTGATTTCTTGTATAACTAGCCCAATTTTTGTAGTTTGCAAAATGGATTCTACTTTCAACCTAGTGTCTTTACAACTAACTTATGAAAGATGGGTACCATTATTTTACCGAGGGGCAGAGGAAAAAAATAAAAAATAAGAAGATAAAAAGTAAAGAAATTTATGAGGTTTGAATATTCCATAGACAAGTCACAAGAATTTGGTCAAAATTAAGAGAAACGAGAAATATATAGGTTAGTGAAGAGAAAGATGAAGAAGATAGAGAAATAAACAAATACCAGAAAGCAGTGTAGGAGTAGAAACTGACGTCCAAGCACATGAAGAAAAGGGAAGCAGAGGAGAACACGGTCTGACCCAAACGAAGAGCGAAGCTTCCACTGCTGCCAAACGCCCCTGGCAGTTCCTCCATCAATCACATAACATAGCAATTAGCATGCACCTACCTCCTTGATCCTTATCATGCCAATTTAATCCTGCGACATACACTAAAACCCAAATTTTTTCGTAACATCAAAATCAATCACAGAGTTGTTAGCAGAAATAATTTTGGCAAAGAAATTATAAAGAAATGGAAATAAATAAGATTAAAACTGGGAATATGAAAAGGAAAGCTGGGAATATGTATGTATGAATCATGAATGTGAAATTGAACCATAAAATATAAATATGGAAATAGAGGAAGAGCATAACACAAAGTGATACAGACAGTAATAGTAAAGTTTATTTTATTTTTGCTTTCCCGTTTAGGGTGGATTGCGAAAGAAAATGAAATCTTCTTCCGAATACATAAAAGTTGCGAGACACGGATGGATTTGGTAAGCTTGTCTTTGTACGTAGAATGTGTTCCGTTCCGTTGGCGCAATACCGTGTTGATTCGGATACGTGGGTCTTAGTCATTCAATCAAATCAAACTGTACAAATTGCATCATACAAAATAAAATTAACAAAACCAAAAAAAAAAAAAAATTGTTGTGTTTCTTCATCGGTTTGCCCACAATAATTGTGCCACGAAGCTATTTTGTTTGCTACCAGCCTACCATTGATTTATATCTTTATAGTGAAATTGTTTTTTTAGGAGATACGTTATATCATGTTAATGATACAAAATTGTAAGAGGGATCCACAAATAATTAGAAATAAAAAAATAGAGGTGAGATCCATCTTTGTTATATGTGTGTAGGAAATTGATTTATCTCATGTTAAATGAGATAAATATAACCCATCTTTTTATACCTAGTCTTTGTTTTTGTCTCTTTTTTTGATAAAGAGATATTGCTTTAAAAAATTTTTACTATCAATTTACTATCTATCTAACCACTATTAGATTAATATTTTCTCTCTTTTTAAAAACTTTTTAACATTCTTTTTTTTTGGATCCAATGGTGATGTGATGGGTAGTAAATTAATAGTGAATTTTTTTGATAATTAGAATATTCTCATTCTTCTTCTTATTCTAATTAAACATTTTAATTAATGGATTTATCATTTTTCTGCTACGAAAATAAAGCTATTTACGTCAACTTTAAAATTACTTTATTTTTAGGGTTGAAAGAATTAGCGAATAGTGCTTTATTTTTTTATTTTTTTGATAAACCGAATAGTGCTTTAATAATTGGGCTAGTGTGTTTCTCTAATGGTATTTTGATCTAATGAATCTTTATTTTAATATATAGGAATCATCTCCTGGCACAGTATATCTTATCAATGATTTTATGATTAATTATCTATATCACAACTTGAATCCACAATGAAATCATCGTCTATGCGAATCTAATTTATTTTATAGAACGTGTAGCATGTTTCTACTTAAACTAAAACAAATTTGTTTGTTAAGAGAAGAGATGTGGGAAATCAAGGAAACAACAAATTATGTATTTTCCTGTCATATTAAGTGAGAACAACTCATAAGTGGATTAAGTGAGAACAACCCATAAACACAGCCTTGGAGTTCTGGTGTAACTTAGTTTATTTGTGATGATCTCACGTCCTTGACGTTCATAACAGATGGCACAAAGTTGTAAACTCATGACTTTATGGGAATTATTCAAAATCCCCACAACTAGCGGTATATATGTTTACAAAACTGTACGGCGTTGTACTTTCATACGGTTAAACAATAAGCATTGCATGTAAACATCTATCAAACGTACCATAAATTTTGAAAATTATGTTCCGAAATGGTTTGCATGACTAATAAGAAGTTTATCGATGGGTATGGTAGTTCATACCCATTGTCAGCATTTTAGTTAAAAATATAGTATAATGGGCTTAAGAGTTTAGATTAAAAGAAAAAGTTTGAGCTCTTTTTTCCTCCACATTTTTTGTGAATCAGAGCAGAGGATGTAATTGCATTTATTTTCTTTTGGTGCCAATCCACCGAATGCATACCAAGAAGGAAGTAAATCAAGTAATAAAAACCATATTCAAATATATATCAAGGATTGTCAATCCACCAAAAACAGCTCACTTTGGGGTTTCATTGGCACTTCTCTACAAAATGTCAATGTTTGGATTGACCTAGTTAATATAATCTGATAACCGTCACTTCAACATTTTATATCTCTCTAACACACCCTTTACGTAAGAGTTTTTTGGACTTGAAGCATAGCCCATTTTTTTGGTCTATCTTGTGCTTTTCTTAATTTATTTCATTAAAAGTGGAGGCGGCGGTGAAAATTGAACTCATGACCTCGTGGTCACTAAAGCTCTGATAATCGTCACTTCAACCCAAAACCTTGAGGCTTTGGATGAAGCTAATTTAATTATTTTATATCTCTCTTAACACAATCTTATGGACAATCAGGATTGAGGAACATGTGTGTACGTTGGTATTGCACCAAGTAAAAAATGCATGCTCCAAAACGTAACTTAGACATATTAAGCATTATAGAATCGAAGTCATTATAATATACACACATGACAATGCTCTCAGTGCTTCGCCAATTGGGATCACAAGATGATGCAGCAACACCGTCGAGTTACAACAAAATCTAAACCAACAAAATACAATTACAGCATTAAAAAGAAAAGAAAAAAGCTCTATTACTCAAGCTGAGCATACCAGATGCCTTGGATCTTCACTTCCTTTGGAGCTTTAGCCCCTAAATCAGTATCAGATGGCTGAAGGCTCTGGAACACACCAATAACCTCTCCAGTTTCAGGCTTGCTCTTGGTTACACTAAATGTGATTTTCCCTTTGGATGATGAAGCACTTTTGATGTTTTCCTTAGCAAGTTCTTCCTCATCTCCTCTGCCACCAGCAGGCAATGCAACAGCATTGTCATAACCAGTTGAGGCACCCCTTCCCTTTGGGTCCAAGAAAGACGAACCACGGTACGATGGTACTAAGAACTCCCCACTAAAGCTCTCTGGTTTCCCAGATGCCACCAACTGTTTGACTGTGAAGAGGAATGGCACACGCTCACCACCAGGAAGCTGAACTGTCACAGCAGCATAATCAATCCCATCTTTCTCCTCAAATTTGATAGTGCCATCTGATGAAACTTCAAAGGGTCCCTCAATCTCATCAAGAGTGTAGGTCAAACGAGTCATGAGCTTGGTGTTTTGAAACTCAAGGGGAGAGTTCTTGGTTACACCCTCAGCCTTCACCGTAAATGAAGTTGGCTCAAGACACAACTTCTTAGCATTGTATTTCCCTGGTTTGAAGGAAAATGAGTCTACTCCCCCATCAATGGTTGGACACTGGTTTGCAGTTCCAGTTCCCTTAACTTCCATGTAAGTCTTGCTCTGGATTTCATCGTAGGTTAGCCGCTTTGGAACACCTTCTGCACTTGCTCCCTGAAGATTCAACAAGATTCTTAGTTATTCATGTGTGACACCAATCCCCATCCAACAAGATACAATATAAAATCATTAAAGTCCCGTCACTTAATACCTTAGGTTATCATAACATCAAAGCTTCTGTGACCATAGGGTCACAAATTTGATCCCCATTTTCTAGTGCAATTAAGTTAGCACATGTTTGTGCATTGCTCTTAGAAAGATAAAGGGCTCACCCAGTTCAATATCCACTCGTGAGTGTTTGGGGAAAGACATACGAGTCAAGCCTTACCCCCGCTTTTACGGAGAGGCCGAGTCGAAGTCGGGACCTTGGACATCACGGTAAGCATGCTTACCACTGAGCCAAGCCGGCTCTTCTGCTCTTAGAAAGATATACTATAAAATCATTAAAGTTCCATCACTTAACATCTTAAGCTTATGTTTGTTTATCAAGAACCATAACAAATTTAAGTAGATGAACTAGCAAAGTCGTCTCAATTTTAACAATTAAACCCTATGCATGAAGCTGTTGCATAAATTAGTATCTCATATTATGATTTAAGATCGTGAAATAATTATGAAACTATGTTGTTAAACAGAAGATAGGCGGTTTCTTATATTATGATTTATGAAGTGAATGAATGTAAATTATGATAAAGTTGTAATGTTTTAATTTGAATAAAAGTCGAATACAATAAACAGTAAACACTGTTTTAATTTGAATAAAAGTCATTTTAGGGATCAATTTTATCCTTTTTTATTGTCAGGGACTAAAAAAGATTTGGTGGATATTGCGAAATAACAAAAAGGTGTTTAAAAGAAAGGCAAAGCAAAACATACAGAGACAACGAGAGCTGAGGTGGCAAGAGCCAATCCTGCAATTTTGGTAGCATCGACACATTTTTGAGCCAAGTCTTTGAGATCAGCATGAAGAGAGCATGTGAGCTTAGATGCAGAGGATTCAAAGCCGAAAACCTTAGAAATGGATTGTGTGGACTTGAGCTGTAAAGTGTTGCTGCGAGCAGTGATGCCAACTTTGGTGGGTTGCATGAGGGTAGCAGCTGCTTGTAGTGAGGCTGCCATTGTTGTTGATTTTTTAATTTCTCTCAAACTAACAACTTTTGTAAGTGTTTTTTTTTTGGCCTTTTTGTGTTGGTGGAGAATTGACAGAGTACAACTATTTGGTGGTTATGGTGTGAGTAAGATTTCGGATAGGATAAGGCTATCGCTTATTGGATGATTCAAGCTAATGTTAATAGTTTCGTTGTTTGCCACGCTGGAAGCTTCTCACTTGGGACAATTATATTCTGTCAGAATATTTTTATTTTGATTGTAAAAAATAATTACAGGAATAATCATATGTTCATTGATTAAAAAAACTGGATTATTAGTAATATTTTAAAAAAACATTAGAGTCATCAAATAATCGAACTTTCCATAAGTAACTGCCTAGTTGGTAGCTCAATGTAAATTTTCAATTGCACCAGTCCTCAAATATAAATCTCGAATATTAAAACCTCCAATCCTATAAAATTAGCACGGACACGTTTTGTTGAAAATTTACGTGTCGGACACGTGTCCGACACCGACACGCGTCCAACACGCGTTTTATACTATTTGTTGATTATTTGGAAACCAATTCTCGGACACGTTCCGACACATGTTTAAACGATTCAACTTTTGTGGACAGGTGTTAACGCTTGTACACGTTTTTTTTTTTTAAATCTTAATTTTATTTTTTTAACTAAATATAAAAGAAATAATTTATAAATTAATTTTTTTCTATTATGAAATTTAACATGAAAAATTAATAAAGTACAAAAAATTATTTATATTTATGTTATGACTTATGCAATAAATTTATATTTATGTTATGACTTATACAATAAATATAAAGATTCCAGAAAATTGGCATATATCTTACGAAAAAAGTTTCGATTAACTTTTTGCTCATAATAAAAAACTATCTTTATAATAAGAATTTTAATAAAATTAGATTTGGCTAAATTTTGCAAGGAAAAGACAACTTTAAAAATAAGACTTGAATTGTCAAAAATCAACAAATGAATGAAACTTATTAAACCATATTTGTGTTAATATTTTATGAGGAAAAAAAAGTTTAGAATTAAAGTAACTGAATTTTTTACGGTATGCAGTTCCTTGCATGTGGTTAATCTTCTAGGGATTGCTATTCAACAAATTAATTTTGCTTTCAATATTTTATTATTAAAATAAATTATTATAAGTGTTGGAATCCTTTGCAATAAATAAAAATAGTTGAACTTGAACCTATATTTCTTAATCTGTTTTCACCATATTAATAATTTATTCTTATCGACGATGACTATTTTTTCATGTATAACTATATAAATTAATTTTTTTACTCAGTTGTTAAAACTAAAATAATTAAGAAAACACCTAGGAAAAATAATTTTTTGATTTTCAAAACAAAACAAAAAAACTGTTTGATAAGGCTTATTTTGTAAAAAGAAAAATTAAAATTTGTAATTATTTTTTTTGTTTTTAAAATAAAATTTAGAGAATATAATGAATTGTTTTTATTTGTGATTTGACTTTTTTAATTTAAAAAAAAACACATAAAAAACCTACAATATAATTTTAAGAAGAAAAAAAAAAAAACTAAAGCACAATCAAACTTCTGTTCGCTTGATTCCTTCAAACGCAGCTTTCATGTGTGAAATTTTAACATTAAAAAAATGAATGACTTCAATAAACAAAACCGATGCTAATCCTTTGACAAAATGTTTATAATGACCGCAACGTCATATAGTTGATATCCGTAATATATGCTATGCGATACCTTTAAAATAAACGTCCCACTTATTTGTTTTAAATTATATGCAAATATCTCGAGTTAAAGTGATTTTACTTCATCCAATCCAAAATAAGTTTTGCAACAGAAACGAGGAAAAATTATTTTTTCGTTTCCCCAGCAAAATTATGTTCAATTCCAAATTATAATACAAACATGGTATAAGCAGCTGAAAGTTCATAGACAATTGGCAACACTTAGAAACAAAGTGGAATCTGAACTTCTAGTAAAACATTTCAGTGAGAAAAGTTCGAAGAGAGAAAGAGGGTGGCTCAAAAGTGCTTGAAAAACCATCATCGAAAAAACTCAACAGAAAGATAATGTAACTCTCATCACTGCCACCTTACCGTCTTTCTCTCTCTTCTTTGTATGCAAAGAACTAGGACATAAAAAATAAAATGATAATAAATTAGGCATTCAGAATGAGTAGGGGGGATTGTATTCATCATATGAAACATCATATGAAAATATTGCTAAATATCATCATCATGCCAAGCTTCAACCCCAAAAAATAAAAAACAAGAAAAAAAAAATCGATAACAATCAACAAGCAGAAAATTAACAAGAAGGCATGGACGGAAGGAAGAGTGGAACCCTCTCAGACAAATGCCTCGATTTGTCGTCACAATTGTTAAGAATGGAAAATAGATCGGACTCGTCATCATTGTTTCATCATCACAGAGAAAACCACACCTTAAATCCTTCCTGTTCCTTCATCAAAATTTATTCCAAAACAACAATAATCAAATCGAAAACATAAGACTAAAAAATAACAACAACAATGAGAAAAACATGTCTCCCTAAAAGATACGCAAATAGAGAAGCACAGAACCAGAATTTTGGTAGAGAGAAACGGTGGCTATAGCTTCACTTTATAGGTCACCGGTTCCGTTACGAGGCTTTAGGGTTTGTGTTAACATTAGGGCTTAATAGCCTAGACCCACACTAATTGGGCCAAACATTGCCCATGGGCCTAATAAAGAAAATTGTTAGCCTACCATATTTATCTCACGAAATTAATCCCAGGCTAGGAGCATAAATGAAATATGATGAATAAGAGAGATGTATTGGATTGAGATTTTAATATATTATTTTTGAATAAAAAATTCATTAGTATTTAATTAGAAATATAAAAGATTGAAAAAATCATGTGGTATTCGATTAGGATTTTAAAATATTATGTTAGGGTCCGGTCAAATTCGATGGTATTCAATTAGAATTTTAAACAAAAGAAAAATAATTTTGTGGTATTAAAAAATCTGACGATTTTGGTGAAATTTCTATTGGTGTGGATTTGGTGAGACTTTTTATGAGAAGTATAAATAGGATGTCTTTTTCATGAATAAGAATGATAAGTTCCAACCTATTGATCAAATTCAAGAGTAAGAACAATAAGATACTAATGAGTGTAGGGCTAGTACAGATACGTGGAGAGCTGATTCTTAGTAGGACATCAAGTTACATCAAATTAATGATTGAGAAAATTATATTATGTTTTATTTTTTAGTAATATAATTGTATTTCTTTGTAATTTTTTATTGACTCTTGTAATTTTTATTTTTTTAAATATTCTAATTGGTTCATCGTTTTGCGACTAGTCCGATTCGGGATGGATCTATGATTAAGGCTTTAAACACCTTCCAAAGGTGGTACTGAGAGGATCGAACACATGCTCTCAACCCCACCTGCTCAGCTCGCATTGACCATTGTAATTTTGAAAGTTTGATAAAAATCCATATAATTTTTAAAATATTATAAATCCACATTTACTTTCAAATCTTATAAATTCTATTAAAATCAAATCTTATAAAATCTTGATTGTAAAATAATCTTTTAAAAAAATATTTAAAGTCACTACAATTCTAGATAATCTTTTAAAAAGTTTTTTTTATCTTAAAATGGTCTTTTAAAATCCGAATCCAATACACCCCCTAAATTATGAGCATAGATGAACCAACAAATAATAATATAAGGCAAGAAATTTATGTATCAACAATTTTTATGTACCAATTTCTTATTGGAAAAATTTCATAAATCCCTATGTGGTTTACTCTTTTATTACTAGCATTTTTATGCTTTTATTTATCGATTACTCCATTGTGATTTCTTTCATTGAAGTCCTCTTTTAACATGATTAGTAATTAAATTAATTATGTTACCAAAAAAAAAGTAATTAAATTAATTTTTTCATTTTACCCCTATTTTACTTGTATATATTTTTTTTAATTAATCTATGTAGAGGTTATACTTATTATCTTTTTTTTTACTATCTTTTACTACCAAATCTTATCCGTTAATTTCTGTCAATCTAAAGGTTATAATTTATTGAGTCACACTTATTATTTAATTATTAATTTCTAATAAATTATAATCGTTAGATTAATGAAAATCAACGGTTAAGATTTGATAATAAGAGATAAAAAGAAAAAAATAAGTATCATCTTCCTAGTGAATCAAATATAGCTATTTCGATACTATTTACGAATCTATTGCAATTACTCACGCCCATTTTGGGCGTGGCCACTCACGCCTAAAAAAGGTGTGACCACTCATACCTCTTTTGGGCATGACGAACCTTACTTCTGATTTCACATAACTTTTCGAGATCTATGCAATGACATATCATTGAAGGGAATTTTGGTGATTTTTTTTTCAAAATTTGGGATGTTTTATCCTAAAACTTCAGAATGTTATAACTTTGGTCTGAGGTGCCCGAATCAGTTTTTTTTTTTTTTATTTCGCATGACATTTCGAGATAAACTCGTTTGGTATATTTTATATTTGTGAGAGTGAATTATGTTATTTTAGTTGAAGTTTCGTCTCTAATAAAGATAGTTTGAATTTACAACAATGGTACCATAATTATAGGGATATTTGCTAGGAACGTTTCTAATCATGACAGTGATTTTCTCTCCATCAGCTTATGGTGTTGGTTTGAAAGAACTCTAAGGCTTTTGGGTTTGTGAGAGATAAATTTGCCAAACAAAATGTTATTGTGTAGATCTCAAGAATTTATGTACAATAAAAAAAATCACCTGATTCGACTGTACTTTATTAAGCCACTGATTAGAAAAATAATTTGATTCTGGGTGAAAGTTTCCTTGTCATATAACTTATAATTCTGATGTAAGATACTTTTTAATTGTTATTTTCCTCTTACTTGTTCAATAAACCTTGTTTTTCAAGTCTTCGCCATATGACATTAGACAATAATGCATGATGAACCATTCTTGACTTGCTAGATTCATCTAACCGTTAAGTAAAAAAAAAAAACTGAATATTCAACTTTCATTGGTGAAAAGAAAAAAAAATGGCCTAAGGAGTGGTGGTTGGATAATGTTTGGAGAGGTGGAGTTCTGCAGAAAAATCTAGAAAAAAAAAAACTACTGTAAAACATGACATGAAAAGGAACATACTTTCTGTAGTTTGCCTTTAATACAGTATCAACATGGTTGTTAGTATCGCATGATACACGATACGTATCGTGCGATACGATATGATACAACAACAAAACGATACAAATCGCACCAATGAATCGATTATGATAAGAATCGGAATAGTGAATCTTTGAAATCGGACGATTCAGTTATGAATCGTGAATCGCTGCAAATTTGCGATTCAAATTTTTAAAAAAGCAAAACAAACAGTCGCAGAAGTTGAAAAGATAAAAATGTAATCTGAAGAGTTATTTTGCTTCAAAAAAATTTGGGATTTAAAATCCCATCTGAAACTCATAATAACAAACAATAAAAGTGAAAAAGAACAGAAAGGAAAACAAAACGAAAAAAAATCGAGTAGAAAATGGGAAGACGCATTGAAGGTTCTTGAAGTTGAAGACCAAGAAGACGCGTCGAAGGTTCTTGTCTTCTTGACGTTGCAGAGAGTTGAACGCAGAGAGTTGAAGCAGAGAAGAAACGATTTGCAGGGAGACTGAGTTGAACGCCTGAAGGAATCTGAAAATGAAAAACAGTAGAGCATGGTTGTTAGTATCGCACGATACACGATACGTATCGTGCGATACGATACGATACAACAAAAAAACGATACAAATCGCACCAATGAATCGATTATGATAAGAATCGGAATAGTGAACCGTTGAAATTGGACGATTCAGTTATGAATCGTGAATCGCTGCAAATTTGCGATTCAAATTTAAAAAAAAACCAACAGTCGCAGAAGTTGAAAAGATAAAAATGTAATCTGAAGAGTTGTTTTGCTTCAGAAAAATTTGGGACTTAAAATCCCATCTGAAACTCATAATAACAAACAATAAAAGTGAAAAAGAACAAAAAGGAAAACAAAACAAAAAAAAATCGAGTAGAAGATGGGAAGACGCATTGATGGTTCTTGAAGTTGAAGACCAAGAAGACGCGTTGAAGGTTCTTGTCTTCTTGACGTTGCAGAGAGTTGAACGCAGAGAGTTGAAGCAGAAAAGAAACGATTTGCAGGGAGACTGAGTTGAACGCCTGAAGGAATCTGAAAACGAAAAACAGTAGAGGTTTAAAACTGAGTTGAACGCCTGCAGGGATACTGAGTTGAACGCCAGTTTGGGTAATCTTTAAAACTCTTCAGTCTTCACTATTTCAATCTTCAATTCTTCATCTTATAGGTAATTTTGAAGAGGTTTAAAATATATTAAAATATTATAAAATATCTCTGAGTTGCAGCTGTGTGTGGTGGCCTTGTGGGTACCGTGTCATGCACTGATGTTATACATATGTTGCAGCAGCATTTAAAGAAGCTTTTTAAAGTATTAAAATTTAAAAATCTAAACTTGTAGTGTTGTCTTGTCAACTTTTCAGATAGTGGGTAATGGATTACTATTATATTATATTATAATACATAGTTACATCAATTTTTAACTTACATGTGGAATGGCAGCCGTTGAGTTTATGTAAAGTGGATATATTAACGTCAACAAACATATCATGTATTAAAACATATTATAATTCAGATAGTGGGTACTGGGTACAGTGTCATGTACTCCTTATTTGTATTGTTGTTGCCCTTGCACATCTGATCTGAACGTCAACAAAGTTAACAAACATATAAAGTGAATACTGAATATTTAAATAGCTATGTACAGCGATATGGGATGATCCAAGTGTCTATGATTTTTTTTTTACATTAAAGTGCTAACTGCAAAGTCTATATATGTTCACTTGTGTTGTGCTCATAACACCTAATTTTTGCATCTTTAATTTTTTTTCCCTTGTACAGAAACAATAAAAATGGCTCCAATGAAAAAATCTCAAAAACAAAAGGATATAACTTGGGATCATTGTAAGTCCCCTAGCAATAGGTTGAATGTCAAATGTAACTATTGTCCCAAAACAATGTGGGGAGGAGCATTTAGAATGAAGCATCATCTTGCTGGAACACACAAAGAAGTTGCTCCATGTCAACAAGTGCCAGAAGAGATAAGGAATCTATTTATAAAAATATCGGAAGCTGCAAGCAATGATGATGAACTAGAGTGCTTTGATGATAAAGATTCACAAAAAAAGGGAGCATGGATAGCTTTATGATTAATAAAAAAGGTGGAAGTGGCTCATCTACAACGAAACAACAAACTTTGAATTCAATGGTGAAGGATAGAGATTTGGTAGTTCGAGATATTTGTAGATGCATATATGGCAATGCATTGCCATTTAATTTGGTAAAGAGTCCATTATTTATTAATATGGTGAAATCTATTAGTGAATATGGTAGAGGCTTAAAACCACCAACTTATCATGACGTGAGGGTTTCATACTTGAAGAAAGAAGTAGATTTGGTCCATGCTAATTTGGATAAATATAAGCTGGAATGGAAGAAAACTGGTTGTACATTGATGTCAAATGGATGGACTGATTGAAAGGGTAGATCTCTTACTAATTTTCTTGTTAATAGTCCTAGAGGGACTGTTTTTATAAAATCTGTTGATACAAGCAGTCTTATTAAAGATGCTGAAAAAATGCTTGAATTACTTGATGAGATGGTGATGGAAATTGGTGAAGAGAATGTCGTTCAAGTAGTGAAAGATAGTGCTTCAGCCCTTGTATCTGCTCGACAAAAGTTGATGGATAAAAGAAAGCAACTCTTTTGGTCACCCTGTGCAGCCCACTGTCTTGATTTGATTTTGGAAGACATTGGTGGCATTACAGTGTTCTATAATACCATTTGGAAAGCAAAGAAAATTATGACTTTCATTTATAGGCACACATGGGTTTTGAATTTGTATAGAACCTTTTCCAAAGGTAGAGAGTTAGCTAGGCCAGCAATAACAAGGTTTGCTACATCATATTTGACAATGCAGTCAATTTTAAAACAAAAGACTGCACTTCGATCTATGTTTACATCTGAAAAATGGGTTAATAGTGCTTATTACTCTAGGTCGGAAGCCAAATTTGCAGAAAATGTTGTTTTGGCTGATAAAAGGCTTTGGAAATCAAGACGAGCTCTGAAAAATAAATGGGTGTACAAGATTAAAAATGAAGAGAACGGACAGAAGCCGAGATACAATCCTGAATTGTAGTGAAAGGCCGCAATCAGAAGAGAAGAGTAGATTTTGAAGAGATTTTTTCTCCTATGGTGAAAATGACCTCGGTCCGAACCGTGTTAGCTATGACAGCTTCGATGGACCTCGAGGTAGAGCAAATGGACGTGAAGACGACATTTATTCACGGTGATTTAGAAGAAGAAATATATATGGAATAACCTGAGGGGTTCTAAGCTCCAGACCAAGTAGACTTGGTATTTCGTTTGAAGAAGAGCCTCTATGACTTGAAGCAATCACCTCGGCAGTGGTACAAGAAGTTTGAATCATTCATAACTAATCACAAGTTTGAAAAGACAGAAGCCAACCACTGCGTATTTGTGAAGAGGTATGAAGACGGAGATTTTTTGATATTATTGTTCTACGTTGACGGCACTTGTAGGGAAAGAGAAATCGAGGATAGTCGCCCTGAAGAAGGCATTAAGCTCGTCCTTCGCAATGAAGGACCTCGGCCCTGCAAAGCAGATTCTCAGAACAAAGATTATCTGAGATAGACAAAAGAAGCTACTGTGACTGAGTCAAGAAAGTATATGGAGAAGATATTCAAGAGATTCTGCATGGACAAAGCCAAAACAGTGAGCACCCCTTAGCCGGACACATAAAGCTGAACCAGAAGCAATGTCCGAGATCTGATGAAGACAAAGATGAGATGCTGAATGTCCCGTACCAATCCGCCGTCGGAAGCTTGATATATGCAATGGTTTGCACTAGACCCGACTTGGCATATGTTGTTGGAATGGTAAGCCGGTATTTGTCAAACCCCGACAAAGAGCACTGGGAAGCAGTGAAGTAGATCTTCAAGTACCTCCGAGGTACCACCGACTTATGTCGCCGATTTGGAGAAGGCAAAGTCGAGTTGCAAGGCTACTCGAATTCTAATTTAGGGGGAGATTTCGACTTGAGGAAGTCGACGACGGGATACATGATGAGATTTGTCGGAGGAGCTGTCTCTTGGCAATCAAGACTTCAGAAATGTGTTGCACTATCAACAACTGAGGCTGAGTACATTGATGCGATTGAGGCAAGCAAAGAGATGTTGTGGATGAAGAAGTTCCTCATGGAACTCGGCCATGATCAAGACAAGTACGAGCTGGGTTGTAACAATCAAAGCGCATTCCATTTTGCGAAGAATTCGACTCATCACTCCCGCACTAAGCACATAGATGTGAGGTACACTAGATCTGGGATGTGGTGGAAGGCGGAGAGCTCGAACTCGTCAAGGTGCACACTGACCAAAATCGGTCCGACATGATGACGAAGTCGGTTCCAGCAAGGAAATTTGAAGACTGCTGTGAAGGAGCCGTGTTGATGCTGAAGCCGACACATTGAAGTCGGAGGGGGAGATTTGTTGGAAATTGTTCCTTCTTAATGCTTGGCTCAAGTACCAAGTTGGAACTCTCCACTTTTGGTCGGAGGGGGTGATTTGTTGGAAATTGTTCCTCCTTAATGCTTGGCTCAAGTACCAAGTTGGAACTCTCCACTTTTGGTGCAAGGCTCAATAGAAACATCCTTTGAGTGGTTCATCTCCCTCCCCTGTATAAGCATGTAGCGTGTGAAGTTGAGAGTGATGATGTGAGATAAGATAAAAATACCTCTAGAGAGAAGTTTGAGTTAAATCTCTTTAGGGAGGTTTAATATTACCAACATACTTGGTGAAGTTTGATTGTATCTCTAGTGAAGTGGATGTTTGATTGTTGTAACCATTATTCTTATAGTGAAAGTTTGATTCTGGAATAGTGTCCCGTGGGTTTTTACATTGTGTTTTTTCTTCTCTCTCCTATTTGTTTTGATTTTTCACTGAGCAGTCCGACCTAGTGATATTCATGCCGAGATATTGATGAGATCCGAGATAGAGAATCTGGTTAATTGACTTTCGCACAAGCTTGAGAAAACCGAGTTTCCAACACGAAGTGTGATGTTAAAAAAAAAAAACAAAGGAATTTGATTTTCTGATGTTGCATGAGAATTCAATTCTCATATTGTGACTCAACTAGTGGTGGGCCCCATATTTATTTAAAAAAAAAAACTTTGCACGCAAATTGAAGAGACACTAACATGAAAATTCAATTTTCATGTAAGATGTGAAAATGTTTTCCAGAACACCACAAACCTGAGACACACTTATGTGTTCATGACATTACCTTCCTGCAACATCAGTTATAAATACCTTAAATTATATGCAAATATCTCGAGTTGAAAAATTTCTTATGCACACAACATTTCAACAACATTTTACTTTGGGTTTATCATCTAATCATTTAACCTGACCATCTGATAGACAACATTTTATGGGACTTACAGTAAAAAAAATAAGAAAAAATTCAGCACACAAAACGAATTTCATAACAGAATCACTTTTCCTAGTAGATAACTCTTGTAAAACCTTTTTACTTTATCCAATCCAAAATAAGTTTTGCAACAGAAACACGAAAAATTATTTTTTCGTTTCCCCACCAAAATTATGTTCAATACCAAATTATAATACAAACATGCTATTAAGCAGCTAAAAGTTCATAGACAATTGGCGACACTTCGAAACAAACTGGAATTTGAACTTCAACTAAAACATTTCAGTAAGAAAGTACGAAGAAAGAAAGAGGGTGGCTCAAAAGTGCTTGAAAAACCATCATCGAAAAAACTCAACAGAAAGATAATGTAACTCTCATCACTGCCACCTTACCGTCTTTCTCTCTCTTCTTTGTATGTAAAGAACAAGGACATAAAAAATAAAATAAAATAAAATGATAATAAATTAGGCAATCAGAATGAGTGGGGGGATTGTATTCATCATATGAAACATCATATGAAAATATTGTTAAATATCATCATCATGCCAAGCTTCAACCCCAAAAAAAAAAACAAGAAAAAAAATCGATAACAATCAACAAGCAGAAAATTAACAAGAAGAAGACATGGACGGAAGGAAGAGTGGAATCCTCTCAGACAAATGCCTCGATTTGTCGTCACAATTGTTAAGAATGGAAAATAGATCGGACTCGTCATCATTGTTTCATCATCACAGAGAAAACCACACCTTAAATCCTTCCTGTTCCTTCATCAAAATTTATTCCAAAACAACAATAATCAAATCGAAAACATAAGACTAAAAAATAACAACAACAATGAGAAAAACATGTCTCCCAAAAAGATACGCAAATAGAGAAGCACAGAACCAGAATTTTGGTAGAGAGAAACGGTGGCTATAGCTTCACTTTATAGGTCACCGGTTCCGTTACGAAGCTTTAGGGTTTGTGTTAACATTAGGGCTTAATAGCCTAGACCCACACTAATTGGGCCAAACATTGCCCATGGGCCTAATAAAGAAAATTGTTAGCCTACCATGTTTATCTCACGAAATTAATCCCAGGCTAAGAGCATAAATGAAATGTGACGAATAAGATAGATGCATTGGATTGAGATTTTAATATATTATTTTTGAATAGAAAAATTCATTAGTATTTAATTAAAATTATAAAAGATTGAAAAATTCATGTCATATTCCATTAGGATTTTAAAATATTATGTTAGGGTCCGGACAAATTCGGTGGTGTTCAATCAGAATTTTAAACAAAGAAAAAATAATTTTGTGGTATTAAAAAATCTGACTATTTTGGTGAATTTTCTATTTGTATGGATTTCATAAGACTTTTTATGAGAAGTATGAATAGGATGCCTCTTTCACGAGTAAGAACGACAATTTTCAACCTTTTGGTCAAATTCAAAAGTAAGAACAATACGATACTAATGAGTGTAGGGCTAGTACATATATGTGGAGAGTTGCTTCTTAGTAGGACATCAAGTTACATCAAATTACTGACAGAGAAAATTATATTAGGTTTTCTTTTTTATTAATATAATTGCATTTCTTTGTAATTCTTTTGTTGACTCTTGTAATTTTTATTTTTTTTTTGAAATATTTCAATCGGTTCATCACTTTGTTACTAGTCCGATTCGGGATGGATCTAGGATAAGGCTTTAAACCCCTTCCAAAGGTGGTACTAGGTGGGAGGATCGAACACATGTTCTCAACCCCACCTACTCAGCTCCCATTGACTCTTGTAATTTTGAATGTTTATTAAAAATTCATATAATTTTAAAACATTATAAATCCACATTTCCTTTCAAATCTTATAAATCCTACTAAAATCCAATATTATAAAATCTTGATTTTAAAACAATCTTTAAAAAAATCTTTAAAGTCACTACAATTCTAGATAATTTTTTAAAAAGATTTTTTTTATCTTAAAATGATCTTTTAAAATCTTAATCCAATACACCCCCTAAATTATGAGCATAAATAATAATACAAGGGAAGAAATTTATCTATCAACAATTTTTATGTACCAATTTGTGATTGGAAAAAGTTCATAAATCCCTATGTGGTTTACTCTTTTATTACTAACATTTTTATGTTTTTTTTATCGATTACTCCACTGTGATTTTTTTCATTCAAGTCCTCCTTTAACACTATGAGTAATTAAATTAATTTGCCCAATTTACCCCTATTTTACTTGTGTAATTTTTTTTTTAATTAATCTATGTAGAGGTTATACCTATTATCTTTTTTTTCTACTATATTTTACTACCAAATCTTATCCGTTAATTTTTGTCAATCTAATGGTTCTAATTTATTGAGTCACACTTATTAATCAATTATTAATTTCTAATAAATTATAACTGTTAGATTAATGAAAATCAACAGTTAAGATTTTGATAATGAGAGATAAAAAGAAAAAAAGTAATAAGTATCATCTTCCTTGTGAATCAAATATAACGATTTGGGGCAAAAAAAATTTATTTACTGCTATTCAAATAAATAATTATAAATACATAGTTGTTTCGAAACTATTTACGAATCTATTACAGTTACTCACGCCCAAAAATGGGCGTGACCACTTCGTTAGAAATATTTTTGGTTTGCAAAAAAAAAAAAGGAGGCGTGACCACGAAGGCATTCACGCCTAAAAAAAGGCATGACCACTCATGCCTCTTTTGGGTGTGACGAACCTCACTTCCAGTGCTGACACACAAAAAAGTCAACATTTTGATCGTAAAATTTTGGAAGACCATAATTTTTGACTTGAGTATCCAAATTAGGTATAAAAAAATTGATTTCACATAATTTTTCGAGATCTACGCAATAACATATCATTGAAGGGAATTTTGGTGAATTTTTTTTTTTCAAAATTTGGGAAATTTTATCCTAAAACTTCATAATGTTATAACTTTAGTCTCAGGTGGCCAAATCAGTTTTTTTATTTCGCATAACTGTTCGAGATAAATGCATTTGGTATATTTTATATTTGTGAGTGTGAATTTTGTTATTTAAGTTGAAGTTTTGTCTCTCATAAAGATAGTTTGAATTTGCAACAATGGTACCATAATTATAGAGATGTTTGCTAGCTAGGAACATTTCTAATCATGACAGTGATTTTCTCTCCATCAATGTTGCAGCTCATGGTGTTGGTTGGGAAAGAACTAGGAGGCTTTTGGGTTTGTGAGAGATAAATTTGCTAAACAAAATGTCATTGCGTAGATCTCAAAAATTTACGTGGAATAAAAAAAATCAGGTGATTGGACTGTACTTTATTAAGCCACTGATTAGAAAAATAATTTGATTCTGGGTGAAAATTTCCTTGTCATATACTTATAATTCTGATGTAAGATACTTTTTAATTGTTATTGTCCTCTCACTTGTTCAAGAAACCTTGTTTTTCTAGTCTTCAACATATGACATTAGACAATAATGCATGCTGAACCATTCTTGCCTTGTCAGATTCATCTAACCGTTAGTTAGGGATGTGCATGGGTCTCCGAATTGGTTTAAGTGGTTCGGTCAAATGGTTCGGTTCGGTTCGAAAGTGGTTCGGTTCGGTTCGGAAAAAATTAAAGTTATAAAAATTAATTTGGTTTAGTTTGAAAATGGTTCGGTTCTGTTCGGAAACTGTTTGATTCTTAAACCTGTTCTAAAAACTGGTTCGGTTCTTAGATTGGTTCTAAACCGGTTCGGTTCATGAACCGGTTCTTAAAAACCGGTTCGGTTCATGAACTAGTTTTTTAAAACCGGTTATTTTATGGAGCGGTTCGGTTCGGTTCATGGTTCGACCCACTTTTATGGTTATTTTGCACACCCCTACCGTTAGTTAAGTAATAAAAAATTGAATATTCAACTTTCATTGGTGAAAAGAAAAAAAAAATGGCCTAGGGAGTGGTGGTTGGATAATGTTTGGAGAGGTGGAGTTCTGCAGAAAAATCTAGGGAAAAAAAAAAAAAAAAACTAGTGTAAAACATGACATGAAAAGGAACATACTTTCTGTAGTTTGTCTTTAATACAGTATCAATGAGATGCAGGCCTAAATGATCCTCTATATCATTATGTATTTTTAAGTAACATGCCAACACTGCTTAGGTTAGGATATGACGGATCAGTGACCAAGGTTTTACATGCCTTAAAGCAAATCCTGAGGGCACGAAGTTGCAAAGTATGATCCATAATCCTGACCCTTCTAAAATTTTGTAGGCAAGATGATCTTTAGATGCTTAGCCCAGCGGGAAATATACTGAACTGAAGTGCCTTGAGATAGTAGCATTTATTGTAGTTGCTCCACTAAAGTCACCTTCTATTTAGATAATGAAAGCTATGAGAAGCATATTGCTCCAATGCTCTTTAAGATAAGGGTAAAATGGGCAACTTCATTAAATTACTAACAATGTTAAAGGAGAACTTGAATAGAAAAAATGATAGGAGTAATTGATAAAAAAAAAAAATAGAGGTGTAACTGATAAAAAAATAAAAAATAGGGGTTTATGAACTTTTCCCTTTCTGATTTTATGATAACACGTAGAAACAATGTTATGCTGATGTCCTAGACCAGTGATGATAATAGTTGTAGAAGTAGCTACGATTAATTTCTTCAATTTTGCTTTGTCAGCATTTTAGCATGTGTCGAAAGCAAAAGCACCGTACTAGCTAGGAACATTGTGCAAAAATTTATCCCGTTCAAAGCACATTGGAAAGTTTTGCCGTACTAGGAGTCAAATGCATCACCTGACTTGCTGCATTTAGTCCTGTCAACAATTCTGCCGTAACTCATGCCCATGTGGCATGATTTGGTTGAGTTCCGTCACATAAGTTGATGGCACTACTCGCGTCAAATAAGTTGACAGCAGTACTCACGTCAAATAAGTTGATGACACGTGGCTAATCACGTCACATAAAGTGACGGTACTCATTATCCACTGTCGTCATAGTCATTGACGGGATCCATTCCACTGGCGCAAAAGACAAAACAAACCATAATGCGTGGAATATTAAATAGTTAGCCTGTGAATAAAAGGAAAAGCAAAATACGCATAGAATCCGAAATAGTTTCGCCCGTGAATAAAAAGGAAAGCAAAGTACACATAGAATCCAAAACAGTTTCGTCCGTGAATAAAAAGGAAAGCAAGTATACTGACAAACGTGGTAATGAAATAGTCATACACATGTGATTTTTTTTTGAGACATACGAAGCCCACATTTTATATATATATATATATATATATATATATATATATATATATATATATATTCCCTTAGTCGTTCATTGGATTGTTCACAGTAGTTTTGTGAATGTGATTTTTTTTTTTTACTTTGTGTTTTCAATCATTATTTTCTTATTCTGGGTTCACATTTTATGAGTTACAATTTGTGATTTTTATAGTTCATAGTCACCTTGTGGATCTTATCTTGTTATATTAATCATATGGCTATTTTAAGCCTTAATACCAGTAATTAAGTTATATTTTATTTGCATAAAAACACTATTTTCTATCGTAGGGTACCCTAAATTATAAATATTTAATTATTTCTATATTAATTCAAAGTTTCATAATTCAGTTTACTAAAAAAAAACTTTCATAAATCATATTTATTATTTAGTTAAAAAACTAATTATAATTACTAAATAATTATTGAATTACTAATTAATTATTTTAGTTAATAATTTTCTATCTTAGGGTTAATATTTGATTAAACTACTAATTATAATCATTATTTTACTATTTAATTATTACTTCATTATTTTCTTAAATATATTTGTATCCTAGGCTTTCTTTAATTATAAATTTTATTTATTTAAAACACTAATTATAATTATTATTTAACTATTGCATTACTAATTAATTACCTTACTAAATAAGTTTCTATACTATGGTATCCTAATTTATATTTAATATTTAATTAAAACATTCATTATATACTAATTATAATTATTACTATTATAGTAATAATTATATAATTACTACTTAATAATATGATTTTTATCTAGGGGTATAATTACTATTTAATTAAAAATACATTCTACACGCTTACCAAAAAAAATACATTCTACGCTAGGAATTTATTAAAAAAAATTATCGTAGGGTTTTAATTATATTCTATAATAGGTTTTATATTCCTATCAAACAATGTAATAACTAATAACTAAATTAATTAACAAAATTTAAAAGACAATCAAAATAAATAATAAATAAATCACACTACAACATACCTGGTAGCTGCACGAACGGGAGGCAGAAGCAGCTAGAGAAGGGGGGCAGCGCTCCTTTGGCTAGAGAGAGGGGGAGGGGAATTTAGAGAGAAAGAAGAGAAAAATTTGAGAGAAATTTTAGAAAAATTATAAAGAGAGGGTGTGCAAATGTAAAAATGAAAAGGCATAGATATCGTAAAATGAGAGAACCGTGAATGTATAAGCCGTGACTGACACGTGGCGTCTATCTAGTAGACCTCTCCAAGTGCCGTCACTTTTTGTGATGCGATTACGTGATGTCAATTTATTACTTATTTGATGCAAGTAGTGCCGTCAACTTATGTGATGAAACTCAACCATGTCACGTGGCATTAAACTTCTGCAATTTGCTGAGTTGCGTCAAATTTGTTGACGAAACTGAATGCATCAAGTTAGGTGACGCATTTGACTATTCTAGTAAGGCAAAATTTGCAAATATGCTTTGAACATGATAAATTTTTGCACAATGTTCGTAACGGTGCTTTTGCTGCCAACTTTCATTAGAAACAATACAATAGGGTTGAGGCAACGTTAGTCTTTCATCACCAAGTCTAGCTGCTAGTTATTTCAATATCATTATATCCAAAATTTTCAAATGTCTCTTTCACCAAATTACCTCTCAGTCTCGCTCGAGGACACGCACATTTGCCAAGTATGGGTTAAAGAAGGGAGCACACAACCATGACAAATAATAGAAAATAAATTGCCTAAATCCAAAACTTAAATGTCCAATGTAAAGCATTTGAGAACAGAGGAATTTATTTTTTTATTAATAGGCCCATTCATTAACAAAGAAAAGAATGCAGGGAAATGTTGGTCAGTACAACATGACCAGCCCTACATTACTTTATTAATATCAACCTCCTTATCACTTTCTTGTAACATAAGACGGCACCCGACAATATCAATCTCTATCTATCCTTCATCAAACGAAAATAACTGCTTCAGATCAGCATCCGAGGCAGCTTCAAGAATTTTGAGGATTCCCATTGCCATTGCCTGCAGAAACTAACATTCACAACAACAACAACAACAAAAAAAGGGTTAATAAAAAAGCCAATTCATCATAAGGCACTTTATTTTTTTTTAATCTTTCACTAAAACCAAATCAAAAAAGTTTTACCTTGGGAGTTGTTATTAGATTGCGTTGGTTGCTCAGTGGCGATAGCAGTGCGGTGGGAGGGTATGAGAACGCCAGGCCAGGAGCGGCACATGCAGTGCTTTCCGTCATCAATGCTTCCATAGAGAGTGGTCAAGTGCTTCCCACATCCCCCCCATGTATACTTCCCACAGGTTTTGCAGTCCACCCTATAACACATGTTTTTCCAACTCTGAGTAACTCGGATGCTGCCTCACGAGTACGAGTATCACACAACCAAGGATTTTATAACAGGTATATTGCTACCACTTCGTTAACATCAACCTTTTCTTTGTTTATTTTGTCTCTTATGCCACCCACTCGCAGAGCAAGGACACAATTGGAAATAACGCCTTGCATAGTTATTTGGTTATTCCATTCTGGAGATTCGATTTGGGTTGATTTGGATGAGTTTTTTTTTTTATTTAAAAAAACACTTTTTTTTCTTGAAAAAAAAAAAGTACTTCCATTTTTAGTTCGTTTGAATATATATTTTAAAAAAATAGAAGTCACCAAAAAAAGTCAAAAAATCTACTTTTTCTTTTTTTCTTTTGGATTGGATTGCTCCATTGGTTAGGTTACCTAGCATCGGCATTGGCAGGTGAGTCTCTCAACGAGGATTTTCTGCATACACAAGATCTCGAACTTGAGTCCTTGCTTAAGCGAACCCAAGGTAAAAAATCTACTTTTTTTTCATAAGCTAAAAATTTTAACTTCTAAAAAAAGCAGAAGTCAAAAGCCAAATATTTTTTTCAAAAACTAAATATTTTTATAAAGGGAAAGGTTATTCTACCTACTCCCAATTTACCTACTTTGTCTACCCCTCTCAACATCGTTGGATTACGATCTCATCTAATTGTCCAGATTGAAAAGATAAATAAAACTCTTTTACTCTTTTATCTCTTTCTCTCTCTAACTCCACCCTTATTCTCTCCTCCCCTACGATAAAGAAGACCTAATTAAACCAAGATAATGTGATTTTTTCTTCAAAATTAAAATCACCTAATCGTGATTTTAATCTTTCTCTCCTCCAATTTCTCTCTCTTCAATGGCGCTTCAACATCAAAAAAAGGTGCAAGCCTTTTTTCTCAATTCATCAAACTCAATCGCCATTGCTATGAGCATTTACATAAAAAATTGAAAATGTGAGTCAAGGAGAAACAAATCCATATGCCCTATGTTATGAAATCAGGTATGTCTATTGTTCGGCATAACATAAGGAGAACAGAGGTCCTTTCCCCATTTAAAGGTGAAAAAACAAGATAAGAAGAAGAAAGAGATAAGTTGATTCAATTTCAAATTTCAACAGCAAAATAGGAACATTATTGTAATCGTGGATTAATTCAAAGGAATAGATTCTTCGTGGTTTTCATTTTTTTGTATTTTTGTGATTTCTGTCATGTTCGATTATATCAGATTCAAGAAATTTTGAAAATTATATTCATCCAGCAGAATTATCATGCCATTAATCATTGATTGAAGTTAGATTCAAATATAAATTCATATCGTAAATTGCGCAAATCAACAGAGAAAAAGGGGAGGAGAAAGAAAGAATGTGGGAGGAAGTAAGGGAAAGAAAGGGAAAAAGATTTTATTTATCTTTTCAATTTGGACCATTAGATGAGATCGTAATCCAACGAAACAATTGAGAGAGGTAGACAAAGGTAGGTAAATTGGGAGTAGGTAAAATAACTTTAACTTTTGTAAAAAAACACTTTTAAAATAGAAAAGAGATAAAAATTAATTTTTTTTAGAAGATAAAACAAATGGGCTTAGTACCCACTCTTACTTCCCTTTCAAACCAACATCGAGAAGATATTACATTGGACGATTGCCGCGTACCTAGATATAAACGTTCGAGAAAAACATCACACGCACAAGTTTCTGTCCTTTAGGTCTCTTACATTGACAGCAAGTAAATGCTCGAATTCTACACATTATCACTTCAAGTCACAGTTCATGTCCTTTAAGCTCTTTGTTTCTCTATCTTGAATGTTTTCCGTAGATAAGGTGAAAGAACATAGCGGAACGTGTTTTAACACAAGTGTATAATTGATAGAGAAATTAAAGGGGAATAATTTCATAAAACAAAATTAACAGAGAACAGTCTTTTATCAGAACATAACCAAAACAATTCGTTAGCAAAGATGTTAAGTATCCAAGAAATAACGTTAACTTTGACAAAAACATACATTATATTAGATCGCAAGGGGTGGAAAATCCCATGCAAACACGGTAACACTTTCATCCGGTTTCTTCAGTTGGAAAAGAGACCACCAACGTCAACCACAAATTTAGCTTTGATCACATTAAATGACTCTTATGTCAAAAATAAAAATAAAAAAGCGTTCTTCCCAAGGGCAGAGCCAAAAATTATCCAGAGGGTCAATGTTAATTTCTTTTATAAAGGGTGCAAAACATACATTTGCATGATTTGTTTTCCCAAATGATCAAGAGATGTAATTGTTACAAGTTTTACAACAATGTCTGGGAGGCTGTCCTCCGCTCCCCCTCACTCCACTCATGGTTCCCTCAATATATAATAAATGGTAAATAAATTGGAAATGAATCCTATCATGTGTTATTACTCATGACTAAAACGGTTATTTTATTCCCATTCTGGATTTAATAACCTGATAGAAATTACACATAAGAAAATTCACTCCAATTTCCAAAAAATAAAAAATTCACTCCCAAATAAACCTGACATTAAAGACACGTTGTGTTGGCCCATAAAGATTGCCTCAATTGATAAGATAAAATCAAATAATTTAACCTTCCGGTCTTGGGTTCAAATCCACATTTGAATGACACATCTCCCCCCTAAACTTCTTTGTGTCAGACCAAGAAAAAAATGCCTCAACATCTAATCAAAACTATATATTCAAACCTATAATCAGCGCCAAACCTTAAAGGTACATGCATCCGACAATTAACAGTGTTTAGCAGAATGGATGCACATTTTCACGGTTTTTTGTAGGCGTAACATTGATGCATTTTGAAACTTGTGACAAGAAAAAGTAGCTGCACATAAACCTACAGAAAGGAGAATATATGGCATAACACTATTACCCTGAAAACAGTCTACCATGGAACATCCGAGAAATTATCCTATCCATACCCCAAAATATATGGCATTCAAAGTTCAAGTTAAAATACTCCTTCAAAAAGCATCAAGACCTAGATACATCAACATGCATTGTCATCACCTTTTTCTTCGGTTGATTCTAACGCTGGTTTCTTTGGTGTGCTTGCTTCTGCCGCACTGGCATTTGATGCTCGTTTAACTCCTCTTCCTACCACACCAAGGTGTGTGACTCCAGTAGTTCCATTGGTGTGGGCAGTGGAAACAGTTGGAGAGTCAAAACCTCCACTGCTGTTGGCAGTAGCCAACTGTGAGGAGCTCACTTTTCCAAGAGATAACTCCTTCCCACTGCCTGCCTTGGCAGCTGCTGCTATTCCTAGGATCTCAGAGAGAATTGATGTTGGATTCAAGACTAACTGTTGCAGATCTTCAAGCTGCAATTCCATAAATTCCCATTTATATCAAAATAACAACATAACACAAACAGATATTTTAAAAAAGTTTATCAAGTCTACCTTCTTTTCCAGCTCACTTGAGAGACCTGTGAGGGTAGCAATCTCAGCTTGTTTATCCACAATTGAGTTATTAGACTGAGATATAGGGCATGTTTGTACATCTTGATCTAACTCAGAAGCAGATGTCGAATCTGAATAACCCTTTACTTCATTTGTGAGACGATGTAATTGTGCCTTACAGACACAAATAGCCTTCTGGCAATAAGCAATTGCTTCTTCAGGCTTAGAACCAACCTCTAAACACAAGCATATACGGAAGTTTCTTAATTCATGAGTTAAGGTTGTCTAGCAGTGGATGAGAACATAATTGGTCCTCCTAAATTGCAGACTCTGTTAATCAGTGAATTCAGTAATTCAAACCAGCCATCAAAGTCCACACAAAGCAGTAAAATCACATATCCAGACAAGAATTATAACAAGGATACAAGTCAGCAATTTTTCTATCATCTGGTTCAACCAGCTGTTCTAAGATGGACAGTGCCTTCTGGTAGTCAGAGAGCGAAGTTTCAAAATCCTCTGAATAGAAAAGAGCCAAGAAATAATTCAGCTTGTAGTATAATCTTATCCCCCTTTTTGTGTTTGAAAGAAAGTATCAGTCAAATTTAAAATAAACATAAGAGTATGAAAAGACCTCTTTCCAATGCAACATCTGCCAAGGCTGATAATATGTCCACTTGTTCCATTGTATTGCCAGATTGCTTTTCAACAATGGCTCTAGCAATATCCAGCATTTTCCATGCCAGGTCCAGGTCAGACTCGTCCTCATCAGCTTCTGCCAAGTCTTCAGCATCACTATCTTCATCTTCTTCCTGGTCATTCTTGGTGGTTTCTGTTTCGTATATCAAACAACACAACTAATAATGAGAAACTGTTTTGCCTGCAGACAACAACTTCTGTAACTGTGAAATCATAGAATTTAACCAGAATAGTGAATAATAACATAATGCAAATCATATACAGTAATGATTGTATGCTAGCTTTACTAATATTAATAACGAAATCATAGAATTTAACCAGAATAGTGAATACCAACATAATGCACTTCATATACAATACCGGTTGTATGCTAGCTTCACTAATTTGGTAACTATGGTTGGTCTTGTGACACAAAGTGTTACTCCCAACAATTTGAGGTATTATTACATATCTGTATTCACAAGTTTCCTGAACAATATGTTCATTAAACATGAGCTTTTTTATCCCACTGACTTAGTCCATAGCAGATGACAATTAATTTTGAATCTCACCATGGGTACCATGCATGTACATTTGTCAAAGAGAAGGAGAAAGAGATCTGACTAGTGCATAAACGGATTATAACATTTTTTATTTTATTTTTTTGAGTAAGCATTATATAGATCGAGGTAGCTCACGTTTGCAGACACAAAGAATGGTCTAGTAACACTGAATAAAAGGTTAATCCATATTTTTTTCTTTTTTACAACAAAACACTCCATTATTTGCAATGACTGGTGAGAAGCGCAGAATAATGCAGATCACGGCAGCACATTCAAAATAAAACACGTTTTCTAAGCCAACCTTGGCAAAGTGTACTCATTCTTTGTGAAACAAGTTCAAATTTACAAGACAAATATCACCACACAAAGAGGCATTGCTGGAACACTGGCCAAATCGAACAAGAAATTATGAACAAAAGTTGAAGCTACTAAACAAAAAACACTAGAAGCAACATACTGACCATCATCCACTGCTGCACCATGGTCATTTGAAGTCACATCCTGCTCAACATTACTTGAGAAAGATGCAGTGGAAGATTCAGCATTCAAAGAACTCTTCACAGACCCATCTTTAGCAGAGCCATGTTGTGATCCATCCTCCCTCTTGGGCACATCTCCCAAAGGATCAGCTTCTTCCTGAGCCTTGTATAATAGTGCACACCCATATTTGTAGTATGTGTGGACACACTCAGGAGCAAGTTCACCGTAATGAGCGGTCCTATTTTGATTAAAAATTTCTTTCAGAACATTGTAAATACTAAATAGAGCAAAATGAGGCTCAGAAATTTTCTGTAGACATTCTTGGGTGCATATATATTCAGTTTGTACATGGGAGTATGGGACCAATAAGAGTATCAAGTTGGTTTGACAAAATCTACTGATGGAACTCAAATCTGGAGATAATTTCCTAGGGGTCCAGTGCATAAACTACAAAATACATCGTGTCTACCCAAGAGATTTCCAAGATCTATACTGACTATGCATAGTGGGCAACTGGACATAAAAATGCATACAATTTATTGACATTTTTTGAAGATCAAAAGACAATATGATTTCATTTCATCTATTAATATTCTTGAATGTTGATTATGCAGAGTTTGACAACCCGCACTGAATAACTGTATGCTCCTTTTGATTATTGAGTATATACGCTGCTGAGAAAAGAGGTCTCCGACCAAGCAGCAATGCAAGTTAACCATTCCTAGCACAGAATATGCTAAATGAAGACCAGACGAAATAAATTCTTGAGCCCGCATCCATTCGATGCATAGCCTAATAGCGAGAACATGAACTTCTAAGCGAGAATTTCTCCATCTTATTTCTTAATCTTTTTCCACCGGGGGCGTTTGGTTGAGGAGAAATTTTTTGAATACTAGGGAAATGTAATTACTAGTAAAATGGTTGGAAACTGAGTTTGGTAGGAAAATGTAATAAAAGTTGTTTGTTTAGACGAAATATTACCGGGTAAATTGAAAGTTTTGTAAGTCTATGTTTGGTTGAGTATAAAATATTGATGGGAAAGTGGTATAAAATGACAAATATAACCCCATAAAAAAGTGAAACCTTGGCACTTTAGATGAGGGTATTTAAATCTACTAGTGGGTTACACTTTTGCCATTTAATACCACACTGAAGTTGTCTTTCTAAATAGTAACTTTGCCTTGCTTTCTATGAACAAATAAGGAATGCTATGCAAATACAATACTTACAAAAATTTTGTAAAACCATCTACCAAACATTGCTTTCGTACTTTGCCCATTTGATTTGCATAGGTAGATTTTAAGAAATCTTCAACCAAACACCAGATCAAATTCCATGTAAGGGGAACTACTAAAACAGCAAAACGGATAAAGAATTGTACAATAAAATTGTGCAAAAACGAAAGAGAAGCAGTTCCATGAATAATCTCGTTTCAGAAGTTAGTTGCACGAAAAAAAAAATGGAACCTGATCTCGAGAGCACGGCTTAAGTTATCAGCTGCCTCTCCGAAATCGTTCTCTTTCATGGCCTTGTTTCCCTTATCCATCAGCTCATCCGCCAAGTCCAGAGACGCCAGACCAGAAGTTTCTGCGTTGGATAACGACTCAGCGACGGCGCGCGCGGCGGAATCCAAGGTTGCATCGACAAAGGTTCCGCTCGTGTCGTGCTCACCAGGGTTTAGGGTTCCGTTGACGGCGACAGCTTGCGCAGGTTGAGGAACTGTGACGGAAGTTTCAGATGCAGGAGCTTCTTCCGCCATTATCGTCTTCAGAGAATTTCGCTTCAGCAAAGAGTAAGAGAGAAGAGGGAAATTTTCTTCACTTCACAGGACAAGGGTTTGGGTTTTGACGTTTTCGATTCTGGCGCAAAAAAAATGTTAAAATGAAAATACAAACCCGAAACCGAATGGGTCAATTTACCCGCACCGTTACCTGGATTGTTTTGTACACGTGTCAAGCTAATAACGGGTAATTAATAAAGGGGTATTATCGTAATTAAATACACTCGTTAAAGTTTGCTGAAGCCAGTGGCCACACGTAGAGGATCAGAACCTGAGCCATGGTTTGTGCAATCTCCTCACAGTTCCCAACTCTCTCATTTCGCAGTTACGGTGTGCGCAATGCGGCGCCGTCTCCATGCAAGCCGAACGCTATCAAACCTGCAACGGAATTCCCTAGCGCCGGGAGGAGGCAGATGCTGTTCTTTCTGACGGCGTCTACGGCGTTGACGGTGAGGGAAGCGGCATCCGTGGCACAGGATATTCCCCTGTTCGGGATACGTAAGAGTCTGAAGAAAGTTGAGGAAGAAGCTGAGGAGATTGTGAAGGAAGGCTTTGAAGCCGCGGACAAGGGGCTGGTAGCGGCGGAGCGGGGGCTGGAGACGGCG
Source organism: Gastrolobium villosum (assembly GCA_032173675.1). Taxonomy (NCBI): domain Eukaryota; kingdom Viridiplantae; phylum Streptophyta; class Magnoliopsida; order Fabales; family Fabaceae; genus Gastrolobium; species Gastrolobium villosum. The sequence continues at coordinate 215,551 of JAVKPL010010178.1, read as the reverse complement.
GAGAAGGGAATAGAGACGGCGGAGAGGGAGGTATCGTCTGCAGTGAGTTTTGGGGGTTTGGCGCAGGCGGGAGTGGTTGGTGGAGCAGAGGTTTTGGGCGTTTTGATTGCAACGGCGGTGGTCAACGGTATTTTGGGGCCTGAAGCTCAAAAGTCATAACTCATGAATAATGTAATGTCCAGTACATTATTGTCCATCCATATCATCATCATCATTCAATTGGATATATATGTGTGACAATTTATCCTTTCACTCTGTAATTCTGTAACGTTGTGCCTTCTTTATGTGTTTGTCTTTGTAGCTGTGTCATCATATCATGTGAATGAATCAGGTAACTATTTCAATCGTCTTCCGCTTAGTTGATGAACAATTAGGAATGACTATAGTTGAACAAGCTCCAAATGACCGTTGGATTACATTTCCATTTGAGGAAGACGATTACATTTCCCTTTGAATGACTATAGAGGAAGAAGATTACATTTACATACCAACCCAATTTAGTTGACCTTTCGATTACATTTCTATTTGAATGACTACATAGGAAGACGAAATCAACCCATATCAACTAAGGAGTTGTTCAAACATAAGACACTCTCCTTTCAGAAATATAATCTAACTGTCATTGTCATTTGGAGCTTTGAAGAATAGGTTTCCAATTTTGTTTAAAATGTCTCCATTTTCATTTCGGAAGCAAGTTCTTGTTGTGATTGTATGTTGTGCCGTATATAATTTTATTTATTAGGGATCATCAAATAGCAAATAAAAATCTAGTACATTATGTGAATCCAACATTGCAACAGCAACCCATAACTACAAATAATGAAGCCCCCTCAAATCAAGTGATCAAAATAAACATTACTAAGAAAAATATTGCAAACCAGTTAGCTGCCCCGGATATGATGTTGACAGAGACACATTCAAAATACATTGGAGACTTGTCATATTTTTTGTTCAATGTAACATCAATTATTTTTTCTTTAAATTATAGGGACATCATGAAAATTTAGTTGAGTCATGTGACTTATGTATATATATTTATTTATTCATTTGTATCATCAATATTAAAGTAATAATATCGTCCTGATTACCAAAACAAAAAATATGGTCCTAAAAAATGAAATGGTCAAGGAAATGAGAAATTAAAAAATATTAATTGAGAAGAGGATGAAAAATAATGGTAAAAACTAAATTTTAGCTTTTGTTGTAAAAAAAACTACACAATAAAATATTATAATTATTTTTAAATATGAAATGTTAGCATTTTGGTTAAAATCGATAGCAATTTGTTATTTTTTACGGTGGATGAAATTTGTAAATAAAAAGTAAATAAATAGATTTGTATTGTGTTATCAAACATAATTTTAATTCTCAGAATAAAAAAATGTGTTAACAAATGAAATTCTGATTTTCGGACTTCTTTCAAGCGACAAAATCAGAAACAATTGATTCATTTTAAAAACAGTGTGGAACATAATGGTTGCTATGCACAACCTTTTGGGAGAAAAGTAATTCTCTTTTTGTGTCCTGGAAAGGAGAAACATAATTTATTTATTTTATTTACCAGAAAAAAATAAATTGGTTTTACTAAACGCTGAAAATTAATTCTCAGATGATTGTCACACCCTGACTCACCGAAAAAAATATGTAATGTCTTTTTTTAAGTGATGGACCATATTTGTTTCTCTCTATAGGAAATTTAGAGTTTACAAAACTGAAAGCCCATATTGTTGACAACTTGACAAAGTATTAAAGTTTACAAAATAATTGAATATTCGTAAACTCTAAAGACTAACTTTAATAAAACAAGTTAAACTTAGTATTTATAAATTTATAAAATAAAATACATAATTTTAAGGATTTTATAATAATATTTTTTTGGTAGTTTAGAAAATAATACTTAAGGATATTAACTTTCGTTTTATCAAAAAAAATTTATGAAGTGCCTATTTGGATCCTTTCTTCTTCTTTTTTTAATTTCTCTCCTCCTTATATACAGAAACTAGGCCAAATAGATTTTTACAAAAGTTCTTATAATAAAAAAAGCTTTTTTTATGATGAAAAAAAAAAAGTCAAAAACCAAAAGCTTATATGAGGAGTTTTTTTTTTTAAAGCTTTTACCAGCTTTTCTTGAAATGAGATTTGATCTCATAAGTAACTTTTAAACTAAAAAATTGATGTAATCACAAAATAGTTTTTATCTTCTTTTTTAAAACTCCTTTATTTTAGCTTTAGCTTAATAATAGTTTTTGGCTTAAAAAAGTTGATCCAAATAGACTTGAAGTCATTCACTTTTATTATTAAAAGCATACAATCAAATAAGTATTTATTTGAGTCTCGAAAAAAAAAATGTCAAGTCTTGAAATCCGTCATCAATTGCATGTGTATAGTTTTTATTTTTTTACTTTTTGGTAGGCTGAGTATAATATATTTTTTTTTTATAACATGAGTATAATATTTTAATTTCACCTTAGACACACACATGTAAATATAAATTTGAATTTCATTTAACCTTTAGCTCAAAATGATGATAAACTACATCAAATAAGAATAAATTCGGAGGAAAAAATTCATCACACGCGGCATTGACTCCATTTCATTGAACAATGCTTTATTTAATCATATATTAATTATGGGATTTATAAGAGTTATGTTATAGGAAAAATGATTGTGTTATGTTATAGAGATTCATTTTACATGTCGGAGTTTTTTTTTGCTGCGGGCCCTACAAAATGTTGTGTGTGTAGGAACTTTTTGGTGATCATGTTAAATGATAGATGATAAACCCATTAATTATAGGAAAAAGTATGTGTCTTTTTAAAAAACACAAACTTATATTTTTTATGAGAGAGATAAACACAACTACATAAGAGGTGAAACCCACACCTTTAATTTTATTTTATTTTTGTGTTTATTTTTTCATGAGACTCACATCTTTTTATATCTATCTCTCTTTAAAAATTATCTAAGTTTGTGTCATTTAAAAAGATACATATTTTTCTCTTAATTATATCTTCAAATAATATACTGATTGATCTGATATTACTTATACGAGATAGGAGGCACAAGCCAATAAAAGCTCAATAAGGCCAAATACGAGATAGAAGGCACAAGCCAATAAAAGCTCAATAAGGCCAAAAAGACCATTGTTTAATAAGGAGCTCGCAATCTCACGACACATTCAACTAGTTGTTCAGACAATTGGATTAAATGATATCAGTTTCTCATAACAACTTGACCCCTACGTGAACTAACTTAAGGATAACACCTACCTAACCATAGGCATCTTGCTTATAACGTAGCTTGTGAAAGCTAAAATTCTCCACAAATAAGAATAAGCAACGCCATATTAAGGCAACATAAGTAAGGCATCAGTCTATTATAAAAAAAAAGCCCTAGTTAGGATCATCTTTCTATCAATAATTAAACACCTTCTATCTTTACTAACTTAAGTATCGGAAGGTCTTACAAGTACCCCCAATTTTCTCAAATCACTCCAAAAAACTAGTATCAGCTCCACTATCTCGCAAAGCGTCTTGCCAACAATCAACCCAGGCATTCAACAGTAATAGCAGGTTCAAGTGTGTGTGATCTAAGTCAATAATTATTGAACTGATCACTAGTTGAGTATTCTTATTCAAAATACATATATATTTAGTTTTTGAGGTTATTGCTTCTCATGTAATATGAGATAATTTTATTTCCTATATACGTATAAAAGTTTGTGAAACCACACATTTTTATGTGTGTAAAAGAAATAAAATTAGGGTTCACTTTTTCTACGGTCAATGTAAATAACTTATCCACAGTGAGCCCAAAATGACGTCGTTTTGAGGCGGAAATCTAGATATTTTTGTAATTATAATTTATTTCAGGGTTATAATAGTCTTTTTCATTATAATTTTTTAACTTTTCAACCCAAAACAACGTCGTTTTGGGAGCGAATGTCTACATTCTCTTTAAAAACATTAAAGTCATAAAATTATCTCTCACAATATATGAGAAACATTAATCCCATGTTTTTTTTTTCTATGTAAGGAGCCTTATTTTCGTTATAGGTCAATTATAGGAAATATTTTATAGTTCAAAACAAGAAAATAAAAAATAAATGAATGAATGGTTCGATTTTTTATTTTATTTTTCTTTTTCGATAAACAATGAATGGTTCGATCTTAACCATGCAACTGTTATCATGGATGAAACTGTCTATTAATATAGTTTTTTAAATTTAAAAAGTAATTGGAATGATTTTAAGATTGGTTGTGACAGTTAAAAACAAGTCTATGTACTTTTTCTATTAAAAACTGTTAATATAAGTTTTCCCTTTCAATCTTTGATAACAACACTGCTTACTAATAAGTATAGCTTAAATGGCTTCTCTTTCTATTCATTTTTTGGGCATCAATTTAAGGCAACTATGCAAAAAAATAAAAGAAACTTTAATTGTGAAAATTAATGCATTTTACTGAACTACTAATTTAAAAAAAAAATTAATATGAAAAATAAAAAAATTAACATTGAGAATGAAAAGAAAGTTTATAGTTAAAAGCTCTAAGCCAAGTATACATCCTTGGAACGGATGTAAATCACTATATGAGTGTTGCCGCTAACAGAGATAGAGACAAAATTAAATGGTGATGTCCTAAATATAAAGTCTGAATCCGCAAGTTGGAGGGATGTGTGTGTGATGGTGAGGGCTATTAGAAAATAGCAAAGTAACGACACATAAGATGGATCCCCTTGTCTGGTGATGGAGGGATATTTATATGGGGAGAAGATGTCCGACTCACATGGAAGAGTGAGCCGGGTCAACTCTCCTTGGGGGTGCCATGGGTGTCTTACATTGTTGCAGCGGCAACAATATAATCTCTGCTATGTTGGTGGCAGTCACTGTTGCTGTAGCTATAGAAAGAGAAACTTCTATTTAGATGGTCTAGGAGGGCTCAGGTGGCAGGAGGCCAGAGCTGAGTTGATATTGACGTGCTGGTTGTGGATTGCTGTTTATTTGACTGCTGTTATGTTTTATGCTTTATTTATGTTAAGTTATGTTGAGACTATTTGTGGGCATTGTTGCCTTATTTGGTGAGCATGGGGTTTGTCCATGCCACATGATTGTTATCGTCTTTTTATGTTAATGTTGTAATTAAAGTATCAGGATTTTGACCCAGGCTACTTGTGTAGACCTGTGGCTTTAGATACTCACATTATATTTATGTACGAGGTATTCAGTTAGTTGTCTTGCAATTTACATACAGGCAGTATTTTTATGAAAATGATTAAGTAATCAAGTTGGTTAAGTTAATGACGTCATAATTGAATTAAAGAAAAAAGTTATTCCGCATTTTAATTAAGCGTGGCTTAATACGATAGTGTGTTAACAATCCGGGTTAACACAGGCTGTTACAGAAACCATCAAGGAAGATAATATCCCAAGATAAGATATTTTGATATCTTACCTTCGGGACACCGTCCCGTGGGGACCACAGAAGGGAAGAAGGGTTGGTAGCCTTTGGTCAGCTGACGTGGATGACAGGAGGGGATTTGGTCTATCTTAATGGGCCGATCGGTTGTGGGCAATCCAGAACGGAAACTAAATTAATATTAATATTGATTTTTACCAACACATAAGAAGAAAGAGTTTCATTTTAGGATTCATTTTTTCTGCAGTAAACCCAATATGACATCATTTTGGGGCGAAAATTATGGTGCTTTTGTAATTTTAATTTATTTCAATATTATTATGGTCTTTGTAATTATAATTTTCTAATCTTTCAATCTCAAAACGACGTTGTTTTGGAAGTAAATGCAGATAACTTATCTACATTAACGGCAGAAATATTATTCTATTTATTTTATTGTCATTTTCCCGCTATTCTCACAATTTTTAAGTAGAAGACTAAGTTTATGTTCTAAAAAAAATTGATTCTAACAAAATGGTCTTTCTTTAGGTTCTTTTAAGAAGTTAAATTTTTTATAAATTAATCCATGCATGTACTGATATTTTTTGGAGTACGAAGAATTAGGGAGTGCATATTCGGTGATCCATCAACTCCTTAAGTTTATGTTTGATAATCGATTAATCATAAATAATAATAATATATATTTAATTATCTCAATAGATTTTTTAAAAAAATTAATTCGAATCCCTCAACCACGTAGCGGTGAAAAAGACAAGAGTATTAATTTAAATATAATTCAAATTGATACATAATTTATTTAATTAATTTTTTACCAAAGCGAGATAGAGAGAGGGTAAAAAACTAAAAATCTTATTAGCGGTTGCAATAAGCTGAGAAGAGAGTAGCGGTTGCTTGGTACACGTTAGCAGAGGATGGCTCGCCTCTCTTCAAACCCCATCGGTTTCCATAGATTCCGACCCTTCATACGAATTCCTCAAACCCCGCAATTCATCGCAAATCCTCACATCAACACTCGCAAATTCCAGACCTTGTTTTCCCAAACAAATCCAAACCTCAACGAAAATGATACCTCTACTACGGTAAATTTCCCTTTTTTTGCTTTCTAATCTTAGCTCTTACGATAACAAAAACATTCGACGAGGTTGTTTGTTTTGTATCTTAACTACCTTAACCTCTTGTCTCAGTCTCAGCAAGAAAAATTGGTGGTTGAGCCTAGCACGGTCAATGGTGAAACCAGTAAGGCAACAAGTTCACCCCCTCAATTCCCAAGCAAAGATATCAACAAGAAAATCGCAGTTGTTTCTACCTTAGCAGCTTTGGGACTTTTCTTATCTACAAGATTGGATTTTGGTGTTTCTTTGAAGGATCTCTCTTCCATTGCATTGCCTTACGAAGAGGTTTCTTTTCCTTGCTTACCCCTTTCACTATTTCTCTTCTTTCTTGCTCCCCACACACCCCACACATGGATAATTAGGTTGTGCCCTAAACACAAGTAGTTATGTTCCAACAAAAAAAAAAAAAAATGCCTTTCTTTGAACTTGCTGTGTCAATTACTGTGTTAGTAGTGGTCACCTGTGCTGGGCTTTGGTCAAGCCTATGTAAAAACAATTCAGCATATTTAGCCTATTAAGGCTTATTTATAGGCGAATTTCGACCTATTTTAAAAAATAAGAAAGTCTGACATGACTATTGTAGGCCTCCCATTGTAGGTATTAAATAATATTTTTAATTGTATGTGGAAAGTATATTATATTTAATATTCAATGAAAAAATATAAAAATGAATCTAAACCTATAATATTCATAAATTTTGTATATAAAATTTAGGGTCCTAAATATTTATATTAAATAAATATTATTATTTTATTTAATAAATTAAATAGACCAACCAAAAGCTTCAGGCTTGAAAAACTCAACGGCAATGGCTTATTTTTAAACCTTTTTTTAATTTCCAAATCTACATTTTCTGAAGGGCCGGGCCAGACTCAGTGTAGGCTGTGGCGCATTTACACCCCCTAATTACGGTGTTAGTGCTCACCAAGTTTTTTAGTTTCATTTGCGGTTGTTACGTTACATCATATCTGCTCCATATTTTCTTATTATCGTAATTGTACTTTGGTGTTGGATGTTCCAGGCTCTCTCGAATGGAAAGCCTACTGTAGTGGAGTTTTATGCAGATTGGTGTGAGGTATGTCGAGAATTAGCTCCTGATGTCTACAAAGTAGAGCAGCAGTACAAGTAAACACTTCTATTCCTCACATGTTTCCTTGTGTTCTGGGAAATGTCACCACTTAAAATGGATCTGCTTGTGACTTTTGGTGTGTACAATCTTAACACCATTTACTTCTCGAAACAGGGATCGAGTGAATTTTGTAATGTTGAATGTTGATAACACAAAATGGGAGCAAGAGCTTGATGAGTTTGGTGTGGAGGGTATTCCACACTTTGCATTCCTTGATAAAGAAGGGAATGAGGAGGGCAATGTAGTAGGTAGGCTTCCAAGTAAGTTCCTGCTTGAAAATGTGGATGCCCTTGCTCGTGGAGAAGCATCTGTGCCTCATGCTCGTGTTGTAGGCCAATATTCCAGTGCTGAAGCAAGGAAGGTGCATCAAGTTGTTGATCCAAGAAGTCATGGTTAGATGACAGCATAAAGTACCTTCTTTTACTATATTATAGTAACTCGTTTGATTTGTCTGTGAGAAACATCTGAAGAGAGAAACAACTCATCTGCAAAATTTCTATGTTCTGTCTTCCTTATGGTTGGACATTTCATCTAGTTATAGGTGCCAATGTCTTCAGTTTCAGCTATTTTAAAATGACCTTTCAGAACATAGCTGAAACTTTTGATGTATATGCTGTTTCAAAACATCATCCGCTTAATAGAAACAATCTTTCTTTCTTTTTTTTAAAATATGAAACGAGAAAACCTTTGGACATAGCTGTAGCTACGTTAAGTTTTTGGGATTTAATAGAAAAAATAAAGAAAAAAGACTTACCCAAACGGGTACATCCAATGTATTCAAGAAATTTACCAGAGCTAGGCTTACTGACAAAACCAAAGACTAAACCGAAGCAGCGTCTTAAGGCATAACGCTGTTTACCGAGATGCCAAAAGCCCTGTAATTTTGCGAATTTACATCTTCAGTTGCACTTGCTAAATAGACCATCATAGCCTAAGGTTTTGATTATGTCTAGCCATAATTATACACAGTAAATATTCGTAGGTTCCATTCTGTCTGCACAGTGAATTCTGTGTATTGATTACTGATGATTTATGCATATAAGCTATGGTAGTTGTTAGTAAAGCAGAATCCTAATTACAACAATACACAAAAAAAAAGAAAAAAAGAAAGAGCTATAGCAAATTAGCAATAACTGCGAAAGAGAAAGAAAAACTGTTAAATGCCTTTATTATTCACATTGCTGGAGGCTTTCCACCCAAAGCAAGTGTATGTCACCGAACGACATTTCCCAACAAGCTGCTTGTTGAAGGTGAGCTATGTCCACTTAACCAAGGATCCTGCACTGATACAGGAGAGCTATCCTTCACCTCCATAGAATCCAAAAAGATCTCGGCCTTATCTGGAACTATCAATCTCTCACTCCCTTGCCCTGCTCTCTTAACCTTGATACCATTCAGTGACTTCTCACTTCCGTTGCGAGGCGATGAACTTGCGGATCCAACTGGTGAAGCCATTAAAGTTTCCTCCATGGTTGCCCATCCACTGCGCCTGATGTGTTCTAGCTCTTCCGCCACTTCCATCATAGTAGGCCTCATGTCACTATGAAAAGCAAGGCATCTAAATGCAAGCTCAGCCAACTTATGAATAGAATATAGTGTCCAAGCATCTCTATGTGGTTCAAGGAAGGGATCTATGATCTCATCTACAGAACCCCTCCTAATCCTATCAACAGCAAGTGCAGCTAAATTAACCTCACTCTGAGGTCGAGAAAAATCAACCACTTTCTGGGCAGTTATTATCTCTACCAAAACCACTCCAAAACTGTAGACATCACTTTTATCAGAAAGATGGAAGTTCTGGTGGTATTGGGGATCAACATAACCCGGAGTCCCTTGTGGGGCTGTTGAGATATGTGATGTTTCGGTCATGCCAAGCCTAGAGAGACCAAAATCAGCTACTTTAGATTTGAAGCTATAATCCAATAGTATATTACTGGATTTTATGTCTCTATGGTAAATTGGGGGATTAATTGCAGAGTGGAGATATGCTATAGCATTAGCAGTTTCAGTAGCAATGGTAAGTCTTATAGTCCATGGTAGACCTTTACCCCTCTCTCTTTGCAAATGCTGAGATAGCGTTCCATTTGGCATATATTCATAAACAAGTATCTGCTCTCCCTCCTCTATGCAGCAACCTAGGAGGCGAACTAAATTTGCGTGACTCACCGAAGAAAGGAGCTTGATCTCATTCATTACCTGGTCAACACTGTTGTCTCTATATCTTAACTTCTTTATAGCAACCCATTCATCATTGTGAAGTTTTCCAGAATAAACTGTACCAAAAGCCCCAGTTCCCAGCCTCTGCTTCTCAGAGAAAGAATTTGTGGCTCTTTCTATTTCCTTGTAAGGGTAGAAAGGTACACTAGTGTTGCCTGCAGCTTCACGTAATAGGCGCTTTACTCTCGTATGTTTTCTCAACCAAGTAGAACGGCGCCTCACACAGTAGCATAGAAGAAACAAAGCAGCCACGACCAAAGCTCCAGTTACGATCACTGTAAGTGTGAAAAATCATATAGCATTAATCCAAATTCTTCATAACAAAATTTCAGAAGTACATTTTTCTATGCACTTTTGTATCAGGATCATGTGGGAAACATGCATTCAATGATATTATGTATAATAACACATTAACAAAGATTCTCGTATGTAACAAATCTATGCAATCTGATATGTATGGGATCATATATTGGCAGAAGTTAGTCCGAAAAGAAGAGTAGGCGATACAGATGTAAGGTTATACCTCCAACAATAACACCGATTTCGGTTGCTTTCCCACATCCCCCAGACGTTAGTGTTGAAGCACTGCAACTTGGAACTGATTACAAGGCAATTATAGAGAAAGAATTAGAAGAATGACAATATTTTGAAAAGAAAAGCCATGTCTACAAGTAAATAAAGATATATTATTTCTTCCTTTACTATTAAAGAAAAAAAAATGTTTACACTATGTTTATCACAACTATGTAAATTTCGTGAGATGTACTGTTTTAACAGTCCACATTTATACAATCCATCAAATGATTTTAAAAATAAAATAAAATGAAAACTCTTCAATAGATAGTGAGAATTTCTAATAAATCAAAGAAAAACCTCGAACGGTGAGCACTGCCCGTGACAATGTCACTAGGATGTTGTATTGGCTATATAATCCATTGACTATTTTACACATTATATATTCTTACTGATAGAACACACAAAAAATATTAATAACCATTCGATGATTAATAGCTATACTCAACCAACCGATTTGGATGACCTGGATATGCAGCATCTGAAATGTTCCTTGTTGATTGAGTCAAAAATAACTTAACTCAATTACATAACTTACTACAATTAACGTGGCACAGCAACAACTGTTTCACGTTTGTTTCTTCTTTTTGTCATTTCCTAAATTTTAATTCCTCTCATCACCTATCTCTCTTCTTTGACCACAACGAATACAGAAAGAAATATTAAAATCCATCCCACCACACATGTGCAGCCACAACGTGTTGACTTTAATTTTTTAATGATTCTTTCTTTGATTAAGTTACCATTCAAAACAAGATTGAAAACCAAAACCAAAAACAAAACAAAAAATGAAAAAAAGAACATACCCATTTCCCATGAAAATGAATTCATCAGAAGGAACATAAAAATCAGTATGCATAAAATTTAAACAGGAACAAAAAAAAAAAAAAAAAAAAAAAAGCAGTTGCTTTACTTCAACATCTCTTCAAATTTAAGGAGCCTTAAGAGGGCCCTCATGGTCTACAAAGTCTTCAAGAATCAAAATAACGAGCCTTTTGCTTCTAACAGAGGAAAAGTTGATAAGCCTCATGTGCCCCTTAATAAAGTACCAACTGACCTTTAGACCATTCCCAAACTTTCAATTTAAACAGAGTCTTAAATTTGCATCTTTCATGTCATTTTTTAAGACTATAATTCTGCACATAACGAAATTTTAAAGTCCTGTGCACAGATGTAAGACTCTGAAAAATTCATACACTAGGCTCCTAGCAAGTTGAACAAGAGCATCTTTTTTCTACGATATAGAATTGAGGTGTCGCTACATGGTTGGCTAGCACATAAAGCCTTGACCAGGTGTTACATTCCCAATTACCCCGTTAAAAAAACCATTATAAATTTATAATTATTCCACGAACAAAGAATAAAAGTATAAATAATAAAATAAATGACGTTTTGTGAAGAATCGATAAAGTATGATAAACAAAATTTTAATCTGAACTAACCTCGCCGGCAACCAGTGCCACCGGTGAAGCCGTCTCCCCTGAAACCATCGTCACACTGGCACCGGAACCCGGAGTTCCGTCCTCGGAGAATAACCGGTGTGCAGGTAGCGTTGGAAGAACATTGACACGACCCTTGAAGCCACCATCCCAACTCAACAACCTGAAACTGTAATGAAATATCTTTGCTCTGTCCAATAGCAACAGCTGAGAACATGTAGTTACAACCAGTTCTGTTCAATTCATCGTATGTCACAACATCCAACGTTTGATTACGTGGCTGCCGCCGCGAAAAGCAACTGATATTACCACTTCTGCTATCGCAGTTTCCAAGCTCAATCTGGCTCCCCATAAAAGTGGAGGTAGGAATAACGCAGCCATCAAGTGGAGCTGCACAATCTTGCACCAGAAAGCTATTGTTCCATGTGGGAGCAAAGTTGTCACCGAAAAGAGGGATAATCGAATGCATGCTACGGTTACATTTCGCAGGGAGATTGATGAATATACTGTTACTTGTTACGTTCTGGACCAGAAAACCACCTAATTGGACTTGGTTGTTACTGTTACAGTTTAGTTGAACTCCACAACCTTTAGAGAAGCCTAAAGGGTACTGAAGGGACTGTTCTCCGCAACGGCTCTGGCATGTTTCGAAGTTTTGTGCTCTTGTTGTTGTCCACGCTATGAAGATTGTGAGCACGATGGTGAAATTTGTCCGGTGATGAAGAAACATTTTTGGAACAGGGTAATCAATATCATCACCCTTCTGCAACTAAAAGAGTAAAGCAGAGTTGTTACCTTTTAGCTTTTGAGAAATTAGAAAATCATACATGGTAATGTTTTTGTGAAGCATCAGATGATGGATTGAATGAGAAATTAAAGCTTGTGATCGATGCCGTTGGGTAGTCATCTATCTCAATAAATGCTGACTCATGGAAAAGAACCAGTAACAATAAAGTTTTGATTTTGTTTCAATGGAAAACGAATTTTTTTTTTAAAAGATAAAAGAAAAATTGAAAACTTTGAAAGTAATTGTTGCGATTGTGAGCCATAAATATGCATACCTTCAAGGCTCTGCAAAGGTTGAAATTAATGGCTGTAGCAGTTGGAGAAGTAATTCACCACACCACACCACTCGAGGATCGTGTTTGAAATTGAATTACTTGAGACAGAATAATAAATTTGCATTAAAAACAAAAAAAAGAAGAGTTCCCCTTTGTCAGCTTAACGTTGTTCTCCAAATAATGAATCAGTGGCATAAACAGCATAAGCATATGTAGCTACTTGAAGGGTATTGTGAACCTTCGTTTATTCACACTTATTCTGTGGCATCTGTGTGAGTCTGTCCTTGAAGTAGAATGTGAAATACATGTGACCGTCGACATCTTTTTTTTTTATTCTTTTGCTTGTTAAATGGCGAATATACCCTTCACTGATTTTTCTTCTGCACAAAATGCCCCTGTTCTCTACAGCAAATTACCTGCACTGCACATAATGTTTTTAGTCAGCACAAGGCAAATCATATAATGTTTGACTAATCGGAGAGTGCTTGTCTGGTTTCAGGCCTACCCAGACTTTGCTTTTTAAATCTGCATTCCATGATTAGACTTTTAAAAACTCAATCATTTTACATTGATTTGATTCTTTTTAATGGAGATTTTAACTTATCACCGTATCAATTTACTTTTACTGGCTTAATTATTTTGGATTGAATTAAAAAATATGTCACACCCATATATCATATCAACTTAGGGAAAAAAATGAAATATGTCCCTTTGTCTATTCACAGAATCACATTATTGAAATAAAATTTTGCTATGCATTTTGGATAAAGGAAAAAAAATCATATCTCCAGACCAAAAGCATGTTTCATTTAGGTCTGTTATGATGAGTTGATTATAATCGAGAAATATGGTTGCGAGACCAAAAGAAGGTTTAAGGTGTGAACCAAAATAGAAATATAAGAACCTATTTGCTTTATTTATAAAAAAAATATTGTTTATTTTTTTGTATTTATGAATAAATAAGAAATATTATTTTATTTTATTTTAATTATTTTCCATATAATTTTAAGAAAACAATAAAAGTGAAAATAATGTTATGTTTTATAATTATTAATAAAACAAAAATATTTTTTCAAACCGAACATATTTAAAAGTCTATTTGGTTTATTTTTAATTTTTTTAGTTAATGTATTTTCACTATTAATTATAAGAATATTATTTTATTTTACTCTATTATTTATTTTTAAAATTTTACAAAGGAAATATTTAAAAACATTATTCAATTAATTGGAGCCGCCGTGAACGTGATGATGAGGATTGACCCCGTCGCGCAGTGGCGGTGGATTTTTGTCAGATACTTTGCAAGATGGCAAGTATGACACACCAAAGACCAGATTCGTGCAAGTGTTTATTAATTAAAACGTTTTATAATTGTCATGTTGAGGAAGAATTGAAATCTCATGTCGTAGAGATAAAAGCATATGGGATCCATGTGTTAGAAAAAATTGTATGTAGAAATCATGTCAGCAAGTGTGTTTTTAATTCTCATGTTAAATAAGAATTATAAAACTCATAATTAAAATATTATTTAAAGAGTACTATTGTTTATTGATCTAGTGCCAAAATAATTGACTATCATTATACGTGCGGCTGTTTAAGATTAAATAATAAAATTAATTGTTTATAAAAAAAAAAATTAATCTCATTCTTTTATCTGTGTCAATTTTTTTTTTATAAAATTATATAATTGTCAATTCATTGCCCTGCAAATACATAAAGAAACTTTGTTCAGGTATTATTACAATGTCTGAATCACGGAAATATTTAATATAATTCAGGATCACTGAATTTTTTCGTGCTCTCACTCAAAAAATTAATTTTTTTTTTGCCCTTATTATTTTACCACTTTTCTAATTTTACCCTCTTTTTTACAATGTCTCCAAAAATGGTGGTCCCGGATCTCTTTTTTTTTTGGAAAAGACCCGGATCTCTTTAAATAACCTTCTGAATCACTGAATGCGCAGTTTTAAGAGAGGTGACATTTGCGGCTAAATAGACACCTAAAATTGGTTAAGGAGGAGCACAAATAGGGTATGAAGGAAATTTGAATAACATTTATAGATAATGAAAGATTAAATAATGATTAAGAAAAAAGACGCAGCTGAATAAAAAAAAAAGTTATCTTTTTTTAAATGAGGGAAAAGTAGAGGTGAAGATGGTGGCTATAGTCAGCCAATACATTGTAAAATGGCTTGACCAGAGCAACTGGAGGAAGTGGAATGTGCAAAAACAAGCCACCTTTGACTATGCTTCACGTCATCTAATTTGATTTAAAGATAATAAAATACATTAATAATTATTAATAAGGAAATTGTTTTTTAACAAGAAACTTCTTATTTTAAAAAATGATTTCGGGAGAATCATTCCTATATTGGTCCGATCATACTTAAATTGAATTAAGTCAGATAATCGGGAAAAAATGGATAAATGAAAAAAGTAGTAAGAGAAAAATCATTCCGTAGTCATTAAAACATAAACACTATAAAAAATGGAGAAAGAACAGTTTTCTGAGTTTTGATTGATATTAATCTCCATTTTTCCTTATATGATCACATAAAGAAAAGTAAAATAGCGAAGTTTCAATTAATTAACTTTCAATATCATAGTGTTGCTTAGGCTAACAAGGGATGGATGAGATTGGGGTTGAGATCAACGACAGTTATTGCAATTAGGGATAAAAACTTTAATTGATTAAAACGCACGCAGTATTATTTGACTGTCTTAACTCTTAATAAGTTAATAATGAAACTGGTGAAAAGACTACGCAAGACTAATGATATTTATATGAGCATAAAATACACAGTTATCAACCCGATCATATGATAATAAAGGAAAAAATGTATATCATTTTAAAGAATGTAAAATTATGTCATTTTAAAGAGATAAAGAGATAAATAAAGGAGGAAAGAGAATGGACCAAAAAATATAAAGGTGTGAGTCTCACTTTTTGTGAGAGTGAAATGACATAAGTTGTATATAATATTTTTCCAATAATAAATTGTTTTGTTAAATTTCATAAATCTTAATTGAAATTCAAAGCCTCGAGCCACCGAGTCAAAAACAGAAGCTTTTAATTTTTTATTTATAAGAGAAGTAGTTTAAATAAAAAAGAGGTTAGCACAAAAAAGCTGTTTTTCAATACGTGTACAGATAAGAGGGTAGATAAAGCCAGCATCAGCCAGATAATTCATAGCCATGTGCAGCTCTCGAGACTTGACTTGCATTCGCTTTGTTTGGCCTTCTTTTTCAATTTCTGTCACCGTGCTTTTGCTTTTTGGCATTGTTAGATTAGACTAGTGCGTGTCTTTCCTTCATACAAAACGCTGCCTATATTCCTAGCATCGCCCAGATTATCTATCTATAATAAGGATTAAGATATCAATTGTCAATGTGTTCGATTACATTTTATGGAATTTTTTGGTCTAGTGTGCGGAATTTTTTCTTTGGCATTTTAGATTAGGGGTATTTTGCTTCAATACATGTTGTTCTTTTTTCATTTACCCATCTAATTACAAATACCACCATCCAGGTGATCTTTCCAAATAGTGATTTATTCTTCATTTTACACACATGCTTGAAATGCTAGGGAAATGTGTTAGATGGGGAAGTATTTCAAAAACTTTTGCCAAATATGGACATCCAAATTTACCAAAATGAGATGTATGGGGAAATAAAAATATAACTTGAACCAAACATCCCCTAAGAGATTATTGAATCTATGTAAGATTATTATGTTCTGGAATATCAATGAGGGAGGTGACATGCATGGAGCATTTGGTAGAGAATTTTTTTTTTATCCGGAAATCTAAATTTTTAAAAATATGATAAAAATATTCAATTTATGATAATATTCAAAAATTAAAAATTTAGAAAAAAATTAATTTTTCCAGAATCCTTGAAAATATCCCCTAGCAAACCCACAAGGTTGCAGATTATTGTGTGGTATGGTAAATAGTGTAGTCAAAAAGTGTGTTGTGTATACAACGACAATTAAAGAGAGAGTATAAAAGTGTGTATTTGGGTTGACTTAACATTTTATTTATAGATGGTTATGTGACATGAGTGGAACTTTGGATTTTTCAGGAATATTGAAGGCCCAATACTTGATCCACTAGTGATGTGATAAGATTGATATCTTATTAAGCAAGATAATTTCACTATACCTTTCGGTTGTCTTCTGATATGGGCTCTCAATTAACCTTTATTTATAGATGGTTACCTGATATGAGGGAAATTATAGATATCTTATAAATACTTGGGCCGAATACCAGATATACTAGTGATATGGTAAAATTTATGGGTTTATCATCTATCATTTAACATAACCATAAAAAATTTCCTACACTCACAACACTTTGTGGGACCCGCAGCAAAAAAATAAATAAATTCCGACACGCAAAACGAATCTCTATAACATAACACAATTATTTTTCCTACAATATAACTCTTATAAAACCCAAAATTTATATGTTATTATGCAATATTCTTTACTTATATTTATTCCCTGTCGTCTGTTATGGGCTATAAAAATATGAGTTTTATAAGAGTTATGTTGTAGGAAAAGTATTTGTGTTATGTTATAGAGATTCGTTTTGCGTGCCAGAGTTTTTTTTTTTGCTGTGGGCCCCACAAAATGTTGTGAGTATAGGAAATTTTTTCTGGTCATTTTAAATTATAGATGATAAACCCATAAAAAGTATGGGACTCACAAATTGGGCCGTAACACAATGTATCAGGTCAATTACAAGTTACTCTCCTTTTCATATAATTTTTTTTTATGACATTTGAATTGACTAATCCAATCTTCTTATATCATGTTGATCATATATTTATGTCATATTTGCATGTTATCATCATTCACTATTATTCAAAGGACTTTGGAGGAACTTTGTATAAATAACATCGTCATGTGAGCTAATCACCATTTAATGAGATGCAGAAAGTCAGGGGTAACTAATAGAAAATTAATGCGAGGAGGTCTCTCAAAAATGTTACGTAAGCCTGAGAACTCTCCAATGCCATTTTTTCTTTTATTCATAACTAGTTGTTGTCCAATCTTACACTAAAGATTGATATTTCGTTTTCATACAATAAGAAAATGTAAGGAAAAATTACAACGATAACAAAGTAAAAAATAAAAAATATTTTGTTTTCATGTTTCAGTTTGAATGAAGGAAAAAACAAAGAATTTGGTAATGGGATATAAATATTTTTAGCTCCCCACTTTGAAATGTTGTTATATTTTAGGCTTAAAATGGCGGGTGCTGATTCTACGGGAATGGAATAGGAAGATTATTCTCCCACTCCATCATTGCGTTCCCATTAATTGGAAGATGACGACGAAGATGCTTGATCACATACGCGATCACACGGTGTGGCTGAAAATCTGCAAGTTCGAATTTATATGAATTTATTTAGAATGTAAAGAAAATGAAATGATTGAATATTAAATAAATTTCTTACAATTGAATATTAATATGTATTTTTTAAAAACAATTTCAGTGGTTAATTTTTCATCTTTAAAAAAAAAACAATAAATTTACGGTTTCATGGAACATATACCAAATTTTATTTACTATGACCGAAATGGAAAAATAAAGCAAACAACCACTTCATTTATACACCGCCAAGATATAAATACACGTGCACTCTCCTTTCTCTTCGCCAAACGTTGAATAAATGTCACATGATTATAGGATTAGTATCTCTTCTCTCTCTCTCCTCGATACGAATTTCTAGTCTTGTCAAAACTTAAAATACTATGCGTTACTCTTTGAACTCATTTTTTGTAAGTATTTAATTTTAAGACTTTAATTTTAATTCTCATAAACTATGAATTTGTATATTACTTAATAATGTGTTATTGCATAATTTTAAAAATAATTTAATGTTAATATAATTATTATCATAATCAAAATTTATAGGTAGACAATAAAATTTCATGTTCAAAATGAATCAAAATTAGATCATCTGCAAAATATAAGTAACTTAGATCCTAAAATTTAAGAAATATTTATGGAGTAAGGTGATATGATACTCACAGTTTAATTTCGTTTATAACCTCCTATAATTATATTTTAATAGTTAATCTTCACCAATCAATAATTATTATTTTCGTAAATTAAACTTATTAATTAATTATTAATTGATTATAAATGATAAGCGTTTGACGAAAATTAACGATTAAAATATGATTGTAAATAAAAAATAAGTTATAACTATAACTTTCTTTATATTCTTATTTAAAAGTCAATAAAATAAATATTAACTTTTTTCCTCCCCTGATATTGGAATCATTTTTTGGTGAAAGTCTGAAATCACTTCTACGATCACCAAAGGCGCGGGCCAATAGGTTTTTATTTTTAGTACAGTAACCAATAGGCTTTTTTCAGTAAAGAAAAGACTTAGACTCGTTAGATCAATCTTAAAAGCCCAATGGGCTTTTTCAGTAATGTGCACTAGCCCAACGGCCCAAAGACAGTGTTCCATTCACAGTTTCACATGGGTGGTCATGGCAAAAGAGATAAAAACTGTGGCATGGTGCTTAAACCCTAAAGTTTGTCGAGCTCAACTGATTGGATTTCAAAGAGACTGAGGGAAACTCGAAATCGCAACAATGTCAGATAGAGAAGACAACGATTCTGACGCCCCTGAGGAATTCACAGCTGAGCAGGTCTCTTACTATTTTCTTATTTTTGTTTCAATGAATCAAATCGAAATCGAAATCATTTTTTTTTTTTTGGAAGAAAATAGATACTTAATACCAGCGTCAACTTCGCAGGGTATTCAACAAGACGAAGAGATTCGAAAGATTCAAAGAGAAAATAAGGCCAGGTATTGCTTTAACCTGTGTTTAATTAGTTACGAGGTTCAGTTTATTGATTCAAGTTATGGGTAGAAAATTAGATACTCTTGAGTTTCTTATATAATATATCTGCAATATGAATCACCAGAATTGTAATATGGATTCTTTTGGTACGATGGGTGGGGTTAGAATTACACACTCTATTTTGTTGAACGATGCGACAATGCGAGCTTCTCATTGTGCTTTATATTAATTAATTAGGATTGAGGGACTTAATGGTTTCGAAGAATGTGTTTGAAAAGAGTTTCATTAAATTTGAACAAACTTGGGTCACCTCAATGTATATAAAAAATGGCTTTTTAGCTGAACATCATTTGTGCTTGTAAGACGAGAGTTTACATATTTATGTAAGGATGTCATCTGTTTCTTGATATATAGACCAACTGCTTAATCGTATTGATCGGCTATGTGCTAACATTTGACATCTGTTCAATTGTTCTTGCAAATATCAACCTACATGTTACTCTCTTTTTTCTGTGCTTTAATCATAGGTTAAGATGTGATTGCATGCTCTTCAGCTTTGCTGAAGTCACCAGTAGGATTTATTTTTGTACTCATGCAAACCAATCAAAGTCAGTGGTGCCTAATGTGACTTTTCCTGGCAGGGTTGTTCGTGAAAGAAAAGAACGTCGGAGGAAATTGGCCCAATCTCGACCATCCAAAGCTGATGAAAATTCTCAAGATGTTTCAGGCACTGAACCTCAGCAAGAATCAAATACAGCTGCGGGGTTTCTTCCCGACAACATTGTCCAAATGCTTGCAGCTCGCGAGAAGTATGTATGACCTCTCTCGCATCCTAATATGCATGAGTTTTTCGGCACATATTTAAGAGGCTATGATTCATTTGCAGACAAGTGTTCTTATCTGACACTGACGAGGAGAAAGATGAAATGAAGCCTACTGCTTCAAGGAAGAAAAAATCAAAGAAGTCAGGGTTAGGGATTTCAGCCTTTCTAATTCTATAATGATCCATTAGTGTTGCTTTTAGTCCTGTGATTAACTATACTCCTATTGTGATTTGCAGTTTTGAACCTCTTATTTTGAGCGAAGTAGGTCCTCCTCAATGCTTACAGAGTGCGTTAGAGTTCTTAAAAAAAAGGAAACTGTCAGTTCAAAGATCGTCTTCAGTTTTGAACAATTCCAACCAAGCATTGCGTCTCCTTTCTAGGTCAGGGGTGCTACGCCGGAAATGAGGATTTTTATATATTTACCAAAAAAAAGTGAGGTGTTAGTGTTGCAATACTTATTTTTAACTTGTTATCTCTGGTGCTTCTTTTGGTCTTGTGAACTGAATTGTAACATAAAGTTATCCTAAATGTTAGTTACAGTTAATTATCCACTTGTGCTCTTTGCCGCATAGAACACGCTCCTCAAACCTTGAATTACTTTTAGATGAGGGAATAACACTGAAATTTCTCTTCCTAGAAGTACCTTTTTAATAACATTCGAAACTCAAATTTGATTTAACTGTAGTGGTACAAACATATATTTAACGTTTAAGGATGGGTCAACCTGATGAATGATGATGCAGTGGTAAGTAACATTAGAAGCAATTTAGCATTAAGGCAATAGTCATATGGGTACATGGGTCATATCGGAATATACTAGTCGGTGAGTTGCTTCTACTTAAGGTGCAGAGAAAGCGTCATCTTGTTGGAGCCACTTCTGCTCTTGGGTTGAGACTGTATTGCCTTCTGAGCTGCCCAAAAGAACTTCAAAAGCGCTTTTGATTCTCTTTAGGGACTTACGGTGGCGAATGCGTTGGAGGACAACTTGGGGCTTGAGATGAGTCTTTGGATGACAACGACGACTTCAAGTGGAGCTCGCTTGAGATGGCACCAACTGTTGCAGAGTCCTTGTCCTCCAGGTGATCAAGGCTAGCCATCTCTGTCTCTGATTCAGCTCTGGAAATCATGAAAGCCATTTCTCTCTGTTTTTGGTTGAGTCAGAATGTTGCTAAACCCAATAGTGTCAAAATGATAGAGGAATATAGATAAATCACCAAACTCTCTCGTTTTAACAATATTTTGTTAAAATTATGTTTTGAGCTCCGCTGTTTTTTCTTTTATAGGATAGGAAGTGGTTTCATACATACTTTTTTTCTCAAAGCCTGTTGTTTTTCTCAAACAAAGGGCAACAAGCATAAGTACAGTGGAAGGGACAAAAAGTGTGGCAAGTGGCAACTGACAAAAAGTATTGGGATTCAGCTGGGACGGATTTAGAAAATATAAAAGGAGAGGAATTATATAAACTTAAATAATGGATTTAGAAATGTAGAATTACGTTGAAAGATAAGACTTCTCATATGAGAAGAATATGGGATCCATATGTTTATTGTGTGCGTAGAAAAAGAAAATTTTCTTCTTTAACCCGAAATATAAATACTAAAATATATGGGCTTTACAATTTGAAGTTAAATTCATGTGATAAGTATTAGTGATAAGAATTAAATGAATATTATTTTTTTGTACATATATAATTAAAAAATTTGAGGGGAGGCGTGGGCCACGCTACGTTGCTACTCCCTGAATCCATCCATCCATATAGGAAAAAATGTAATATGATCTAGATCCACCATTTATTCAATGATCCCTTTTTCATAAATAGAAATTTTTTCCCCATTTTTATCCCTTTCTTTTTAATTTTTCCCCTCCTTCCCACCTTTTTTTCTATTTTGGGAGGGACCACCAGGGTCCTGGCCCACAAAAAATCTTCTCCCATCCACTATTCAGCACATTAGCTTACCATGAAACCACTACAGAGATTCAGCTGGTCCTAGCTAGCTAGGTATAATAAATTAATGTGTTATTTTTTTAATATATACAAAAATTACGATCGAAATTCTTTATCAAGTGATTCAAAGCCAAAGGTTTAATAATATTTTCACTTTATTAATGTTTAAAAATCCTTATATAAATAGATAAACAGATATGTTGATAAAACCAACATTCTTGTCTTAGGAAGGTATGCTATAAGTTGGAGTAAAATTAAATTATGATGCTTAAGCATTGCACCCTGACTAACATGCTAACAGCTATTGCTTTCGGCCTAGTGATAACTGTTAGATCCAACAACATACATAAAGAGAAGAGAATAAAAGATTTGTGTTCTACCGGTAATGGATTTTATACTTGTTAGTTGTTACATGTGGTAAACTAAAGAATGAGGAAATCAGTGAAAAGGGGAAGTGCAAAAGTATAACTCTTCGATGGAGACAGCTTAGCAGATAAACAATAGGCTACGCAAGTTGTTTTCGAATAATTGGATCCCTGCAGTTCTAAAAGAAAATACAAGACTGCTGGGCACAAGTTGAAATCATGTATCTAAATGCTATGGGATGGGAAAATTTTCTTGTAATACCACGTTTAAGTCTTAGTGAAACTACCAACGAGATTACTTCTTTATCATGTGGCCCAATAAAAGTTGCAGTGTTGTATGTCCCTAAAAAAGGGTGGCACCATGTCTTTGTGCCAAATCCAGCCGTTAAAAATATTCAATTTAATTTTATAAGATTTCTCATATAACAAAATTAATTTAATGGATGTGACTGATGCAGTTTCTATAAAAACTCCGGGATCGTCATCTATTATTTTCATTTTTAAACAAAATGATGGCCATCTCCTTGCATGTTTAGGACTTATTTGGCGGAGAGTAAATTAGGAGAGTAAATTTTTCATTAACTTTTTATACTCAATCAGGTTCGAGCATTGTCACTTTTATATTATGAACGGTTTTTTAAATATATTTTTTTATTTTCAGGACTTCAACTCATAACATTTAATTAAAGAAAACAAACCTCTTTAACTAATGATTATTAACAATCACATCTTTTATCATTTCCACTTTATACTTACTAATTAGGGAAATAAATCATCTGCCTAATCATGGAGACACGGCTGAACAAGATCAAGAAGGTTTTAAGAAAGGTTATAATCATTCATTGTTCATTTTCAGACTTTTTTTTGTTAAGTTGACGTGTGATTAAATTATAATTTGTATTTTTATTAGTATTTGTTGTTAAAAGATGTGAGTTGTATTGCTTATCATATGCTAAGCAATTGTCCTTCAACTCGCTGAAATTTCCTAGCATGAACAGAAAATCCCTCTACGCGAATATGACATGAATAATTTTTCTTATCAAAATAATCAACATTTATATGACTAGTTTATTACATCGGTTGACACATTAAAAATATCAATTTTATTTTTTAATAAAAATTACTTAAACAAACTTAAATTATTAAATTGAAAAGGATAAATATACCATTTACATAATGGTTTAATTTAAAACAGTCAATTGCAAGTTAACATGAACAAAAGACGACATCATTTTTTCCAAGTCACTAATTTTTGATAATATGAAATTCAGGGGTGGCAAAATATTAACCCATGGAGTCAACCCATTTAACTCGCCTATTTTAATATATGGATTCAATCAAACATTTCAACCCACTTCATATTAAGGTAGGTTAAAATTGATCAACTTGCGGGTCATTTTTTATGTAAAGTAGCAAGTATATTTCATTGGTCATGTTAAATTTTTGTGACCAATATTTTTATCTTAGTTCTCCCCTATAAAGATGAAGAAAATACATGGTATATGAAGAAAGTTATCCATCTAACAGTGACGGATCCAAAAGAATTTATGAGAGGAGACGAAAATAAATTATCAAAATCAAAAGTGTTATTAAGAATAATAAAGTGGACTAATTATTATAAATATTTTTTAAGAAGAGGTTAACTATTAGCGTTAAAAATCTATTATTATTAGATAAATATCATTTTAGAATAATATTTTTCTTATGTTACATAAGAGAAGTATTATCTCTACACTCACATCTTTTCAAATTGATTCCACAATTTTTTTTCTCTCCTATTTATTATTTGAATAAGAGATAATATTTCTCTTATGCAACATAAGAAAAATATTACTCATCATTTTATGCATATAATAATAGGGAAAAACATATATCCTTTTATATCCTAACCGTTGATTTTCGTCTATCAACGGTTATAATCTATTGGGTTAAACTTAATGGGACAAATTTATTATTAATTAATAATTTTTTATCCAATAAATTATAACCGTTGATTGACAAAAATCAACGGTTAGGATCTAAAATGATATATGGTTATATCATTTAAAAAGATAGATGTTATTCCCATAATAATAATAATAATAATAATAATAATAATAATAATAATAGGTATCTAACCTCATGTTTACCCGAGCATCTAAGGATTAGAAGAAATGAATGGAGATGCGAGATAAAATTAGGTAACACTATAAAATTTATAAATTAAGATTTATTTTAAAATTTTAATTTTTTAAAATAGGTTGATCCGTTAACACATCATAGAACAGTTATTGTTTTCGACACACTTTTAAAAGTCAACCCAACCCAACCCATCCAATCTCTTTTCTGTCGGATTAATTGTGGGGCGGGACGAATCATCCCTTTTATCTTTTATAATATAAAAAAAGAGTTTTATTTTTCTTATGTTGCATGAGAGAAGTTGTCTCATGCAACACAAAAAGTGGGTGGGACCCGCTAAAACTGAAGAGAGAGAAAATAAAAAATGGGTCCCACTCATTTTTTGTGTGTTGCATGAGACAACTTGTCTCATGAAACATAAGAAAAATAAAACCCATAAAAAAATATGGGGACATACCAAAAAAAAAACTTGCGAAAAATATTTGTCCTTTTAGAGATCTAATCTTATATCATTTTAGATTTTAATCGTTGATTTCTGTCAATCAATGTTTTATCGTGATTACTAATTAATTAATAAATTTTAACCGTTGAATGACATAAATCAACGATTAAGATCTAAAATGATTTAAATTTAGATCCTTAAAAGGATAAATATTTTTTCTAAAAAAATTACGTAATCGGATCGTATATAGTCGGATCGTATCGCCCCGTGTTAAAAGTGGTAGACCCTATCCTATATACAGTATTCAACATTTACTTTATGTGATAGCTTGGTGCTGCCCACGTGAGTTGGATTCTTTTCTTTCTTTTGCTTCGTCCTTTATTATTAAAATAAATAATTTGGTATTGATTTATCCTTGATCATTGAATTTGTTTACGTCATAAGTATAGCAAATCTATCTGCACCTTTCTGTCTAATAAATTCCCAATATTATTGTTGTCATCATGATTGAAATTTTAAAATATTTATAAATCATCCCCGTATATTCTCTAGTATACAAGTGTGCACGCGAACAAAAAAGTAAATTAAAGCACAAATCAATGTAACCATGTATCGTTTCTTTAAAGTTTTCTTGTTTTCGTGAAAAACAGAGAAAAAGGCACTTTGTTTTTTTTTGGTAAATTAAACAAGGCACCCATTTTTATTTTTTTTATTTATTTTTTGTTGCAGAAAAAGAAGCACCAAGTTTAGTCAATTGACCAAATCAAATGTGGTTTTTACGGGTCAAATCATTCCGTTTACTCGCTCAACACCTAAAATCGCAAAATTGCTTGGTTTAGCAACTAGGACATCACCTAATCGTTACATAATTCTCTCTCATCTAATCTAATGACCTTTCCTAATCGTACGGTTCCTTTATCCATATTCTTTAGTTTTGGTACGTGAGTTAAGAGATGAACCACATACACAGGGGACGACGTGGCATAAACAATTAGAGATAGAACCACATAGGTCAACATTAATTGTTACAAGCAACGATCTCATGCCAACCCAAGCACCTTGTGAATCCCAATACCAAACCACCCTACCTCCTCCAACAATGTTTGGCGGTTTGGCATGACAAGATATTCACATTTTGTCATTGCTTCTCCTTAAACATTGCATCCATAACCTTTTCCCCTATCCTTTGAACCTTTCGATCGGCTTCTCGTTGTTTCTCTTTTATATATCTTTTTACTTTGCATGAGTGCAAGTAAGGAATAATGACAGGGTCATCGAGAAGAGGACACTTATTCTCGGACGAAGGAAGTGTCCAAGGACGAAGATACGGTAAGTTAAAAAAGAACGACAAGGACGAGTTTGATGGTTATAACTCTGATAATCATCCAAGGAAAAACAGCCCCGTCACAATCGATGCACCACATTTGGATCCTCAAATGGCAGCAGATAATTCCCCATACGATCCATCCCTCTCTCCTTTATCTAAATCTCCATGGTCCTCTCATATGAACGAGGAAACTTCCATGTCCAACGATAACGATGCTCTCGTGGGTTCACTGGTTCGCGAAGAAGGACATATATACTCTCTTGCTGCAACCAAGGATTTGTTGTACACAGGTTCCGATAGCAAGAACATTCGCGTTTGGAAGAATCAGAAGGAGTTCGCAGGGTTCAAGTCCAATAGCGGTTTGGTTAAAGCCATTGTTATTGCAGGGGAGAAAATCCTCACTGGCCATCAAGATGGAAGGATTCGTGTTTGGAAAGTCTCTTCCAAGAACGAACAAATACACAAGCGCGTGGCGACATTGCCAACTTTGAGAAACTACATCAAATGTTCAATGAAACCTAGCAACTACGTCGAAGTTAGACGACACCGTAACATGCTGTGGATCAAACATTACGACGCAATCTCGTGCCTCAGTTTAACGGAAGACCATTCTCTCATCTACTCTGCTTCGTGGGACAAAACATTCAAGGTTTGGCGAGCCTCGAACTTCAAGTGTTTGGAATCCGTGACAGCTCACGATGACGCCGTTAACGCTCTGGTGGTGGGGCTTGACGGGTTGGTGTTCTCGGGTTCGGCCGACGGAACGGTGAAGATTTGGCGGCGGGAGGTGCAGGGGAAAGGGACAAAACATTTCTTCTCGCAAACGTTGTTGAAACAAGAGTGTGCGGTGACGGCGTTAGCGCTAAACGAGGATGGAACCGTTTTATACGGTGGGTCATCTGATGGGTTGGTGAATTATTGGGTGAGGGAAACGAGTCTCGAACATGGTGGGACTTTGAGGGGTCATAAGTTGGCGGTTCTGTGTTTGGCCGCTGCAGGGAGTTTGTTATTCAGTGGTTCTGCTGACATGGCAATATGTGTGTGGAAGAGGTCTTTGAGTAACGAGCATAGTTGCATTTCCATTTTAACGGGACACACTGGACCTGTTAAATGTCTCGCTGCTGAGAAGGATCCTGATGCAATGTGCAATGAACGGCGTTGGATTTTGTACAGTGGCAGTTTGGATAAGTCCGTTAAGGTGTGGAGGGTGTCGGAGACTCCACCGCCCGGTACCATGCAAAACAACCACCAGCCGCCGCGTCTTAGTGGTGAATTCCCTAGAGTCTCGTCCTTGCGAAAAACGGGGTCAAGGAGATACTAACTAGGACATGCATGCACGTGTCTGTGTTTCGTTAATACAGAGGAGGATGAGTGCTGTGTATACTTCGTGTTCAAAGAGTGCAAGTGTGCGTGATAGTTTGATTAATTAGTTACTATTTGTGCACAGAGGAGCATGATGATTGATGATTTTCAAACCATTGTTTATGTTTGGAACACGGGGTGATACTGTTCCATTATTCAAAGTTAGCATCAGCGCATGAGAACTTCAGATTTCGGTTACTGCTCATCATCCCACAGATCATCAATAAGAGGCTTGGTTTGTCCTTTGATAAGTCTCTCTTGATAGATTTCACTTATCTTCTTGTAATCATCCTCAGTCAGTGACCAATCAAAGATTTGCAAGTTTTGCTTCATCCTCTCCTTGTCATAGCTATTAAATGCAACAGCCAAACAGATTAGTCAATTAATAAGTCTGCCTTAAATAGAAAACAACATTAAAAAGAATCCTAGGAGAAAGGGGTAAAAGGAAAAAGTGAAAAAGAAAAATGACTAGGAGAAAACAAACTAAAATATAAATTATTCAAGTGCATTTGCATCAACATAATAGTTAATTAGCATTAATGTTGAGAATCAATTATCACTGTATAAAACTCAATAAAATCAATTTCTTACTTTCCAACTAGATTTTCAGACCATGAGGAACCTTGCTCCATGTCCTTATCTTGAGCAGAAATCTGTAGGCATTTCTCAACTTTCCCCATAAGCATGCTCTATAATATCATATATTAAGACTTTAAATAAATAAATAATACTAAACTTTGAAATCTAACCTTTTTCAATAATCATTTGATTCATTTTTACTATGAAAATATAAATCACATATTACAAATTGTACCAAATTCTGATTTGCCAATGAAATTGTGCCACATAGCACCAAGTTTGCTTCTCCTGGTCAGCTTTTCCTATGAAAATGTGACACGTTTCAGGAAATCATTGGCTACCAAATTTCCTATCGATCACAGCGAACTTGAACATATAACAGTCAACTTTTCCCGTAAAAATGTGTCACGTGTCAAGAGAAATCACCACTACTAAATTCGCTACCAATCATAAAAACTTTTAACACGTAGCAATCTCATAAATTTTATTATTCACGTGATGCTATATAACCAGTTTGGTATATAAATATAAAAAACGTGGAATATTAATCACTGTTGCGTTACTACGAGCTTGAATTGATCTATGATGGATGATGTCACACACTAGAGTCAGAAAACCCAAGTGAGCATGAGAAACAATAGAGCCCAACTCCACAATCATGAGAAACGATAGAGCCCAACCCAAATATTTTCCAATTCGCTCCCCATTATGAATTTATCACTTGTTTGTATTCTCGTGAAGCAGTCCATTGGAAAAAAGAATCTGCCAGTCCCAGTACAGTGAAATTAGAAAAGCTATCCGTTCCGTGGAATCAGATTCTGGTAGTGTGTGCTATTGCATGCAGCATAGCAGACTTCTTCATCACTGGGGCATATCAGCAACTATTAGATGAGAGTGGCCACTCGTGATTGTGTTTTGTGGGTGTATCCACACAACCTCTTCGCCAACTAACACACACCAAAACAAAACCTGCAATGCCAACTGCACCTACATAAAAGGACAAAGTAGTCGCCAGCTGCGACCCCACATGGCCATCGCATTCGCAATAAAAAGAAGAAAGATTCCACAATTCCCGTTTCCCCCTTTGCTTTTCCCTCACTTTCCCCACTTCCTAATCCTATCCAATGCACCACTCTCACCCCTCCACCGCTATTCTATTCACTCTCAACTAGTCTCACCTATCCTATTACATTCATATTATTATTATATTATATTATATCATATTATTAATATATATTTTCTTGGTATAATTTTAATTATATTATATCATATACTCAATCCCATATACTTAATATTATATTTTCTTGCACGACTATTGTCCTAATTTCTTTTATTTTCGTTTCTTCACACTGACAAAATTAATTCCGTAATCTATATACCCTACGACCATTATTCTTTTCATATAATCCTTTTCTTAATCTTTGCATCACTACCGAACCTCAGTTTCTGATTTATTGGATGGTTTTGTTGTATTCCTATTGGGGCTTGGGATTAGGGCTAAAAAATATCTCTGGTTTGAAGCATGTCGCCGGTGGCCGACGATGGTTCCTTGTATTCATTTGCGGTGGAGTACGATGGACCGCCGCTAGGCTACGATCTTCCTCGTGCAGTGCCCATAAGCGTTGACGACATTCCGGTGGCTGCAGTGGTTTCTCAGGTTCCTCTCTCTGATACTCTCTCTTTGCCGGTTGTGCAGCCGCTCCTACCACCCCAACATCATCATCGTCATCATCACACTGTGAAGGAGCTTAAAACACTCGGCTCCGAACCTAGGGTTTCTAAAGAACTTGAATTAGCTTCCGAAAGAACAGTGTCTCCCACTTCCGTGATTGCCTTTGAGAACAGAGCTTCGCAGAGCAACGTTTGTGAGCTCTCCGGCGAATTGAGTAGCTCCGGAGGGTTTGAGTTCGAGTTATCGAATGGGAATGATGGCTCTGGCGAATTTTCTGATGTGGTGGGTGAGAGTGAGAGTTGTCGAATGGGAATGCTTGAAGAATCAAGCTCACGTGAGTTACCAGAGGGACCTAGAATTGGAGCAGGAACTGGAACTGGAACTAGAAGCATAAGCTCCAGCAACGTGGAGTTTTGGGACAAGTCAGGGAGAAGCTCGAGTGGTGCGTTGAGGGTTTCGAGTGGTGGAAAAGAGAGTTTGGATTTCAATGAGTTAAACCAACAAGATTGGGGATCCA
The DNA here is from genome assembly GCA_032173675.1 of Gastrolobium villosum. Classification (NCBI taxonomy): domain Eukaryota; kingdom Viridiplantae; phylum Streptophyta; class Magnoliopsida; order Fabales; family Fabaceae; genus Gastrolobium; species Gastrolobium villosum. Next base: position 184,623 of record JAVKPL010010178.1, on the reverse strand, counting down.
ATGAGTCCGTGTTGAGTTTAGAGTATCCATCAACTCGGGTTTCTTCTTTGAAGGCTGAGGATTGCGATGCTAGACGTCCCCCTCTTGTCACTTTCAATGTGGACTCTGATGATGCTTTGGATGAGGAGGGGTTTGATATGGAGGATACTGTAACTCGACCGGTTAAAAGGGAACCTCTGACAAAGGGAAAGAAAGGGTCGTGTTATAGATGCTTCAAGGGGAATAGGTTCACGGAGAAGGAGGTTTGCCTTGTCTGTGATGCGAAGTATTGTAGTAATTGTGTGCTCAGAGCTATGGGGTCAATGCCCGAAGGTCGGAAATGTGTTACTTGCATTGGATTTCCGATTGACGAGTCCAAACGAGCGAATTTGGGGAAATTCTCTTGGATGCTCAAGCGGTTGCTTAATGACTTGGAGGTTCGACAGATAATGAAGGCCGAGAAGTTTTGTGAAATAAATCAGCTTCCACCTGAATATATTTGTGTGAATGGGAAGCCACTTTCTTATGAGGAACTGATTACCTTGCAGAACTGTCCAAACCCTCCAAAGAAGCTAAACCCAGGAAACTATTGGTATGATAAAGTATCTGGTCTTTGGGGGAAGGTACTTATTTATTTGTTTTTTCTCCATGCATTTTTAATTTGTATGCTGCTTGACTTTTTTTTTTTACTACGGATGCTGATTGGTTTCTAATTTCGCAGGAAGGACAGAAGCCTTCCAGAATTATAAGTGCCCATCTGAATGTTGGAGGCCCCATCCAACCGGATGCTAGCGATGGAAACACTCAGATTTTCATTAATGGTCGGGAAATAACAAAAGTAGAGCTTCGGATGTTACAGGTTTGAAATTCAATATCTGCACAGACAATTTTCAAAGGCTTTCTCGTAATAGCCATACCTTGTTTATTGTAAAACAAAATTGTTGAAAGGATCCTGTTTTGGTTGCTCAGTTGGCAGGAGTTCAGTGTGCTGGCAACCCACATTTTTGGGTCAATGAGGATGGTTCCTACCAAGAAGAGGGACAGAAGAATACAAGAGGGTATATATGGGGAAAGGTAACCTTTGTTTGTTGGGGCGTGTTTGTCTCTTATTTTCTTCCGGCCCATTGTTATTTGATACACACTCTTTTATTTCACTTGTTAGGCCGGAACGAAGCTTGTATGTGCTTTCCTGTCCCTGCCAGTTCCTTCTAAATCTTCAAATTCTTGTGGAGAACAACACTCCAATCTGGCTAGCAGAACAAATCCTGACTACCTCGAGCATGGAATGGTTCAGAAGCTTCTCTTAGTTGGTTGCAGTGGATCTGGAACGAGCACTATCTTTAAGCAGGTGATTTTTCGTTTGATAATTTTAGTATGTGAATCAAGTCACACTTAATGCATTCATTTGGTTTGGAACATTAAATTGGAGTTACCAATATTGTTTTTTCTTAATTCACTTAGAAAACTGAAATGAGAGAAACTACGGGGAATAGTCTAAACTTGAAACATGGTATCAACCTAGTTAGTCATAATATATTGTGCACACTAATAGTGTCAATCCTGCAAAGGTTGATATGTTAATTGTGTGCAGGATTGTGTTTTACTCTCTTTTGTCTTATCTAGTATTTCCTCGTATAGAAAGACAAATTTTGGTGGTCAGTGACAACTCACTTCATAGTTGGACATATTAAGTGATTATACATGGTTACTTACCTATAGAATTGTTGGTAATAGTCAATGTATTCATAGAATTGCAAATATTTATGGCAGGCCAAGATGCTTTACAAAAGCATCCCCTTCTCAGAAGATGAGCATGAAAATATAAAGTCGACCATTCAGAGCAATGTTTATGCCTACCTTGGCATACTCCTTGAGGGTCGTGAGCGTTTTGAAGATGAAAGTTTGGGGGATTTAAAGAAAAGGCAATATTCTGTACTTGATACCACAGGTAGGAGTGCATTTTCTGTGTCCCTTACACCCCTCTCTCTGAAATATATATAGATAGAAAGTGTACATTTTTTTAAATACTTTTTTATACATTGATATTAAACTAAATGATAGTCAGCAAAAATAAATATCCCAAGGTTTGATTGGATAATGCTCATTAATTCCTCTATAGGAGGCAAGTAGATTTCACATTTAGCTTGTCCATTTGTACTAACAGATTGGCTGTTGTGATTATGGTTTACTACAGGAACCAGTCCGAAACTTGATGATAAGACAATATATTCCATTGGCCCAAGGCTTAAAGCATTCTCTGATTGGTTGCTGAAAACTATGGTAGCAGGCAAACTTGATGCTATCTTTCCAGCTGCTACTCGTGAATATGCACCATTGATTGAGGAGTTGTGGAATGATGCAGCCATTAAGGCCACATACGAAAGAAGATGTGAATTAGAAATGCTGCCTAGTGTTGCCAGTTATTTCTTAGAGCGGGTAAGATCTTTCTTTGATTTTTATTAATTTGCATGTGTGCTGTTGTCAAATTAATTGTATATGACCTTTTTACGTATTTATTTGTTACTCAATTGCATATGGAAGAACACGTCGAGTGTTGTCTATTATATAAGGCGAATTCTGTGACTATTAAAGATAATGAGATCCTCCATTAAGCAGCGTAAATGAATGTTCTGAAGTATGAAAGGGAACAACTATTTAAGGTGGACTTGGTAAGAAGTAACTTGTTGCTTCAGGCTGGTAAATTTGTGCTATGAATCTGCTAAGGTACATTATTTCGTTAAAAATCTGGGTAATAGTTCTTATTGGAGTAATCACTCTACAATCTGTAAAGGAATTTCATATTTAGCCAATTATTTTCTTCTGCAAAAATGAGAAAACTGATGGGGGCATAAATTGTTGTGCACAGTGATTTGGGCTGTGTTTATGAGAATAGACGGTGATCGTTCATATGGTTAGAAAAGGATCTTCCCTCTGGGAGAGGGAGTGACTATTGTGCAATGGACATTGGAGTGAAGCATTGTGCTTGAAGAGTAACGAGTTAAATTTAATTCTAGCTAATTCTGATGTTTATGAGGAAAAATTAGAACTGCTTTACACCTGTTATGCATTAGAATGCTTTGTCAGTATTATTTTTGCAAATATTTGCATTGTCTTACTTCCTTATTTTCTTATATGTTTCCATTTCTATTTGTTCTCTCCTGAAAAAAGATTTTTGGGCCAGTATCTTTGACAATCTTGTGCTGTTTGTGGACAATGTTTCTAACATCACAATTTTCTGTTTAGGCTGTTAAGATATTAAGGACTGATTATGAACCCTCAGATTTAGATATCCTCTATGCTGAGGGAGTTACTTCATCCAATGGGCTGGCTTGTGTGGAGTTTTCATTTCCCCAATCAGCTACTAAGGAAACTGTTGACAGCGCTGATCGACATGATTCTATGGTTAGGTAGGTGAAAATATTTTGTTCCTGTCTCAGCAAAAAAGCATATCTGTGCCTGTTGTTATATGTGAGAATGTGTTGTGGCCCTGATTAACCCAATTGCTGTTATAGTTGTTTTTTCTCATGGAAAATGATAACACTCTCAAAACTGCCAAGGACTGTAAACACAGCTACACCAGAACTAGAAAACTCCTACAGAAACAAAATGCAGACTAAGTATGGTAGAATTGTAGTGGGAAGAAGGCTATGAAATTGTTGAAAAATATTTTCCCACCGCATGCTATTAAAATGCTTTTGTTAAGCTTTGGTTTGCTCTGTCCTAGCTGGTATGATGTTTACAAAACACAATGGAGGTTTCTTCCATCCGCATGGATATGTGTTTGAAGTGCTCTCACATTTAATGCTTCCATATGTGGTATTTTAGACCCTTTTATATTCATTGGTTAGAGTGCTAATATCATACTTCAAATGGCTATCGAAGTTCATTTATAGTCCGGTTTATTGTGTAAAAGTTGAACTCTATTCCTCATAAAAAGAGCATTCAAATTTGTATATTTCTTTCAAATGCTTGGGAATACTATTATTCCCAAAAGCATATATAAATTACGTCAGAAATATCTGATGATGTTGCTGATTTTCACATGCGAATTTGATTCAAATAAGAAAATTTATGCGTTCCCTACCTCATATACCTGTGTCCAGAATTTTTTATTATCATCATTTATTATTATTATTATTATTATTTTTATTTTTTTTGGGTGGGAGGGGGTGTGGTGAAAGTCATTGTTATGCCTGCTATTGAATGTTTCTAATTTTTTTTACTTTTTGGCTGGTTAACAGGTATCAACTAATCAGAGTGCATGCAAAGGGGCAAGGAGAAAATTGCAAGTGGCTAGAGATGTTTGAGGATGTTGAAATGGTCATCTTCTGTGTCGCCTTGAGTGACTATGATCAGTTTTCTGTCGATGGAAATGGTTGTCTCACTAACAAGATGATATTGAGCATGAAGTTTTTTGAAACCATTGTCACTCATCCAACTTTTGAGCAAATGGACTTCCTGTTGATATTAAACAAATTTGATCAGTTTGAGGAGAAAATAGAACAAGTTCCTCTGACTAAGTGTGACTGGTTCTCTGATTTTCATCCAATGATTAGCCGCAGTGGCACCAACAGCAATAGCAACAGCATTAATAATAATCCACCCCTCGGTCAGTTGGCTTCTCATTACATAGGGGTTAAGTTTAAAAGGCTTTATTCATCTCTTACAGGGCGAAAGTTGTATGTGTCCCTGGTGAAAGGGTTGGAGCCTCGTAGTGTTGATGCTGCACTTAAGTACGCCAAGGAAATTTTGAAGTGGAACGAAGAGAGACCAAACTTTAGCTTAAGTGAGTACTCGATGTATAGCACTGAGGGGAGCTCATTCTCTCATTGATTGCTAATTTAGGCAAGAGTTGAAAGTCATGCTTGTGCATGACTTGAATTCTGTCTGTGTACATATATTGCTAACTGGGTGTAACAGGGAAAACATTCATTCTACAAGCTATCGACTTGTAAGATGCACTAGACACGGTAGGTAAGGTTTCAAGAGGTTAGGGTATCCTGTGGTGAGTCAGTCAGCGCATGCCACACAAATCAAGGTGTAATGATTAATATCTATATTATTTTTTCACATGGTAAAGTAATATCTTGATGTTTGAATTTGTATATCACTGTTAGCCGGTCCTTCAACTTATATATTTGAATTGCAAACCAGCTTGTGTGCTATAAGAGATGATACGCCACGGCGGAAGCTTAAGCTGTTTACTATGCTCTCTGGCATTATACTATTTGTGGATGGCATATAAATGGCACAATACACGTGAAAGTTATCCATTCACTTTGCTTTTTATGGGATGAATTATAGAAAGGAGATCGGTAGAAATAAAAATAGGTGAATATAAACCACAAGTGCAGAATTAGAGAGTGCTACAAATTGCCCTAGCTATCTTAACCGAGTGTAGTATCATTAAACAAGTTATTGCAAGATGGAAAACCTTATAAAACATCTAGAGGCTCCCTGCCCCATATTTTGAGAAAACTAGCCTAATATAATCTAGTCCTCATAATTCATAAAGCTTGGTGTTCAGACGGGGGGTTAGGAGAACTTCAAGAGGGGTTGCTTTCAAATTTGTGAGTCCAATGCTCTCTGTCATATCTACAACTTGATTTGGAGGAGAAGCAACATTGAAAGAGTGCAACAGTCTAGCCAGGGTCAAGTGTACCACTCGCAGAGCCAATGAGGCCCCAGGACATGCTCGCCTTCCGGAACTAAAAGGGACGAGCTCATAGTTCTGACCTCTCACATCAACATCTTTGTGGCTTGTCAAGAACCTTTCAGGCTTGAAATCATGAGGATCAGGCCAAACACGACCATCCCGTTGGATCTTCCAAACATTCACCATTAAATGTGTACCAGCAGGAATGTGATAGCCGCATGAAAAAGTACAATCATCCATGGCTGAACGAAAGGTGATAATGGGACTTGGTGGATAGAGGCGTAGCGTTTCCTTAACAATGGCTTGGAGATACACTAACTTCTTTATGTCAGATTCTTCCACCTTCCTGTCCTTCCCTATATGAATGTCCAGCTCATCTTGTGCTTTTTTAAGTTCCATTTGATGGTTTAGTAGCAGAGATAGCGCCCATGTTAGAGTGACCATGGTGGTGTCACTTCCTGCTAAAATCAGATTCTGCCAAGATATACCAGCTCATGGTTGGAATTCCATTTTAGATCAGATGTCAAACCAAATGGTAGTATCTACCAAAAACTGAGATTTTCTTCTTAACAAAAGAATGATGTTGTACTGAATCAGATTATATGATAAAAAAAGAATGCAAACCTCGGAGAAGTGGACACTTAATTAGTTCTTTATGAGAAGATTTAAATAGAGGAACCAAAGTGGACTCTATAGTTACATACCAATTTTCTCCATATCTATGTCATGTATTTCTGTTTTATAATTCCTTTTGTCTCTCTTCATTGAGAGCTCATTTTCGGTACAACAAGAGTACTTACTCTTTTGCCAAAAAAGAAAAAATATAAGATATGAATAGAAATAACTATAAAGGTGAAGATAGTGTAAAAATATTACTTTTTACTATATTTGATAAATGATGCAAGAGTATTGGGTACAAAAGGAGCACCGACAATATTTTGTTGTCATAGTGTCCTTTGGGAAACAGTCTCTTTGCAATTATGCAAGGGTAAGGCTGCGTACAAAGATTTCCTCCACCCCACACTCGCTAGTCGGGTTTAACGGGGAGTGGTTTTTTTATTTTTTTTGCAAGTGTCATTTGGGAGCTTTATAGCACAAATTCCTAAATTCCTTTTAGAATTCATCCATTATATGTTTTATCATAGGCAAGATTTTCTAGTAGCAACCATGAAAACTAGCTAGCTTAACACTTACCAGGGCAGTAGCCTTGATGATGGTATCTGAATCATAACCAGAAATCTCTGCATCCTGCAGAACATTCAGCATAACGTCCATGAAATCCTGTTCTTCCTTTCCATTCGTATTCAACTCTCTTTTCCTTTTGTGTTCCACCAGCCATCCTTCAACCACAGTATCCAATTCACTAGCTGTTCTCTTCATAGCCTTTTCATATCCATTGAAGTCTAACCACCCCAGAAATGGAATTGAATCAGATAACACGAACACCCCAAACAAACAAACACAGTCCCTTATAGCTTTCTTATACCTTCTCGCTTCACCTTCTGCATAATCATCACTAGCCCCATAGTATGGCTTCCCTCCCACCATTCTGAGAGCAATATTATGAGTCAAATCCCCAAACCACTGCTTCATATCAACCAAAACCCCTCCCTGAGGACAACCTTCCCTTGACCATAACTTATAAAGCTCTCTTATTGCAGCCTCTAACTCAGATGTTCTTGTGTTCTTGAGCAGTTCAAGCCTGTGGTTACTCAGAAGCTCAACAGTAGCTAATTTTCTCATCTCACGCCAGTAAGGTCCATAAGGAGTGAAGCCAAACATTGCACAGTTATAACCCATTAACTTTGAGGCTGCAACACAAGGCCTGTCTGAGAATGTTTTGTCATGAACGGTAAAACACTCCTTTGCCAACTCCCAACTACTCAAAACCAAAACTTTGTATGAACAAAGTGTTATTGTAAAAATTGGACCATGTTTATCAGCCATCATCCCAAGTGTTTTGTGTGTAAGTTGATGACCCCTGAAAAGGTGAAAATGGCCAATAATTGGCCACGCACCTCCTGCTTGAGGTGCAGTGCAGATCTTTGTATTACGACTACGTGTTTTCTTTAAATGATAAATCAAGGCACATACTAACAGGGCAAGGATGGTTGAAATGAAAGTTTTGAATTCCAAAGCATCCATGACCATGAGCTTGTTGAGCACCAAATTAAGATAAAGTATTTATAAACGACCAAACAAGGAAATTTGTTTTTTTTAAAAGATATGAGGTCAGCTATAATAACTTATATAAGATAATATTTACTATTTTTTTTTTTTTTGGGGTAAACAAAATTTACTAGTTAAATTAATACTTGAATGTGATGTAAGGAGGAAGTTTTCATGCCACTTGTGTATCTAATATGGTACTTATCATGCTGTCTATGCATCACGGTTAACTTTTAATATAGAGACTAATTTGACTAATTGAGGAAGGATGTGAGTGATGTTTACCAGTACACCACTGCACTTTGTTATATATTATTTTATAATTTCAATTAAATTTGTACAATCAATGACCCTTAATTGATACTGACCTACGTGATCACTGATTCGAATTTAATACTATTGAAACAGTCTACTACAACAAATATAATTAAGCTATTTAAATTGGGTATATCTTTAAAAAGTCTTTATAGGGATATCGTTGCTAGCAAAGGTAGAGACCAAGCTAGACAATGACGTCCCAGATATGATATTCGACTATATAAGTGGGGTGTGTGTGTTGAGTTGTAGTGAAGGCTCATGAAATTGGCAAGGTAATGGCATATAGAGATTAGATGTCTTGCTTGGTGATGGAGGGATTATTTAATGGGGAAGAGGGTGTCTTGCTCGCATGGAAGGGTGAGTCAGGTCAATTCTCCTTGGGGAGTGTCACGGGCACCTGATATTGCTACTGTATTATGGTTTCTGCTATACTGGTGACAATCACTGTTGCTGTAGCCGTAAAAAGGAAGCACCTATTTAAGGAGTCTGAGAGAGCTACTCGATGGTGGTAGCATCCCAACATATGACATTTTGATGTATTATGTTGGTAAAACTGTATGTGGGGACATAAAGGAGTAGGGTAGGTAACCCTGATTAACAGGACTGACGTGAATGAACAGAAAAGGCTTGGGCATGTCTTAATGGGCCAACCGATTGGGGCCATCCAGAACAAAAAGTATATAATTTTTTCTTCTAAGTTTTAAACTTTTTTTACCACGAAAGAAGGTGCAAGAAAGAAAAAAATATAAACAATATGGCATTCGTCTCCAATATTAAGCTAGGGAAGCAAATAAATTACATTTTGGATGATTCGGTCGACCGAGTCCATACAAATTCACTCGTGACTTGCGTACCACCATAAAATTCCCATCCACTTGAATGTCGTTGTTGAATTTGTTTACCTTTGACTGATTCGATTCAAAACAATATAGGATAATTTATACTTATTATCTATTTTTTTTTTACTATCTTTTATTATTAAATTTTAATCGATCTAACGGAAATAATTTATGGGGTCATATTTATTAATTAATTATTAATTTACAATAAATTATAACCATTAGATTGACGGAAATTAACGGTTAAGATTTGATAATAAGAGATAGTAAAAAAATAAGTAATAAATATAACCTTTCCCAAACAATATATATATGAAAAAAAATATTTAATTATTTTAAAAAATTTTATCTAATATTCACGGAAATGATATTATTTTGAGTTGGAAAATTAAAAAATTAAAATGATAAAGATAATTATAATCTTGAAATAAATTAAAATTATAAATACATCATAATTTTTGTTTTAAAACGACATTATTTCAAGAAACTTTAGATAAAATTATCTAAAATAATTTTAGAAAAAATCGAAACCACTTATATAATAAGTTGATAATGATCTCGATACCTTTATTTCCTTTTTTTAACGGGTGTGGGAAACCGAAGATTTCGATCTGTTTTTAACTTTTACAACTGGTTCAAGACTTTGTTTTTGTTTCCCCCTTATTGCGGAACAAACTTCACGTGGCTGTGTCATAAAGCATGGACTGATTACTTTCTTTGTCTTGATTACTTTCTCAAAAAAAAAAAAAAAAAAAAATAAGCAACTTGAGATTTGTCTCATGTAGTTTACCTGAGGTGGAGATTTAAGTAGTATCAAGTATTTTTCATGAAAAAAAAATCAATTTAATCAACATAAATTCAATATTATATTCTAATAAATATTGAGTTTATACATCATTTCACTTATATAGTTTGCTCATTTCTTTGTGATGTATGACTTTTTATCACTCACATTTAAATTCAATTCAGGAGACTTGAACTCTAATCCTTATTTGAAGAGAATTGAGTTCCTTAATGCTTTTCTTATTACTCAAACTAACATAAGTTGCTAATTTATAACTAATAAAAAATGGATAATTTTATGTTGCTAGAAAAGAAAATCTCTTTTATAAAAAAGATTTTAACAAAATACTATAAGTAATACGTAGTTATAATATTAAATTTTTTTTTTCTCTTCTCATATATTAATTGTCGGCTGACGTGACGAAGAGAAAAAAATAATAATTTTACCATTATAACTATATACTATATGCAGTGTAGTGTAGATTTTTTTTTGCTAGAGATAATTCTGTCATGTAACCTAAGAAAAATGAAACCCTAAAAAAAAATATCAATAAGTGAGCGTTTTGTTAGCATTGCTTCCGTACAATAACAACTATTAGGACTTACGAAGACTTGAACGTAGCCTTTGCCTATTTCTATCATCATAACCACCTAATAAGGATGAGTTAGGCCTCCATGGCGACTTGTGTTTTCTTTATGTGGACATCATGTCTCCTTATTGTTTCAAACCAGAAAAAGTAGCAAGTTGGTGTCACTGGTGTGCACAGGGTGGAGCCAACGAAACTCCACTCTATTCAAGTTCATTTGTCCTCTCTCACGTTCATTTTTGGAATTTTTACCTAAATATAAATTTTGCTTCATTAGGCCCCTCTCACGAAATACAAAATTTTCTAGCTTGTCATTACTTTGAGTGCTATATGTTGGATGTGGTTGGTGTAATCTATGATTTTGTTGGGGAGCTAATAGTGGAGATTAAGTGAACCCATCCTTACGGCAGAATTAGGTGGTCTATATTGTCGAGTTTAGTGTCCTAGCTAGGGATAAATTGCCGGCCAACATTATTAAGTATCAGAGACAAGGTCAGCATTATTCCAATGCAGAATTAGAAAACAATTATGAAAAGAAAATAAATACATGCTTACTATGAATTAGTAAAGTAGAATTATGATGGTTAGAAGCCTAGAAGAACCTGAAGTTTAGAAATTGTATTGGAAGAATCCTAAATAAATCAATTATATTAAAACCATCTTAAAAAGTAAACAGGTTGATGACGGTATGTGTGTCAAAAGAAGAAAAAATGGAGTCTTGTCTTGTGGGATTCTTAACATCACATCCATTAAGTCTTGCTCTTCATTTCCTTGATCGCCTGATAATCTCTTCTGCTAGTGTTTCTGCAACTACTCCCCAACTAGTTGGTCAAGTTTTTAAGTAGTCTCCTTCATTTCCTTTTCATTATTACCATTTATATTTGGGAAAAGTATTTGTCCTTTTAAATGACATAACTTATATCATTTCACTCTCACAAAGAGATGGAATCCACACCTTTATATTTTTTTTGTCTACACTCTCCTCCTTTATCTATCTCTACACAACTTTACATAATTTAAAATTATACACATTTTTCCCTTTATATTTATATCCCACTACCTAATAATTGGGATTGCATCAGAGAACACAGTCACCCCAAATAGGTGTATTATAGAGTCCCTTATTATTTTGTGGCAGAATTGTCGAAGTCCATGTACATCAAGGTATAATCATGTTCTTTAGACTTAGATTCCAACTTTTTGCAAAAGAGGGATTCGGGGAACAACTTCATTTGACAATTGAAAGTAAGAAGTAGAGGATGTTCTTTATCTTGTTATTATAATATGCCTTTTCTGAATTTTCGTGGCTGCCTTTTTTTTTTTTTTGGCCTTTTATACGATGTTCAAATGATCTCAAAGTGTTTTACTAAACATTATATTTGTGACTAATGGATGGTGACTTTGCATCTTCTCTTCACTATTGCATTGCTAATGTCAGCATCGAGATAATTGGTGGCAAAATTAATATCTAACAGCTTACTGGAGAATTTTCATACTTCTTAATTGAAGGATACGTGTTCAGCAAACAGGTCTCTTTACTGAGTGAATATTCGGTGCACCAGGCTCACATGAGCATAGGAAAGAGAGGAAGGAACATGGAATTAATTTCCTTCTTTTCCCTTTTTTTTAGTTTGGGATATGTGAAAAGTACTTCTCTAGGTCACTGGAGCTCTAGTGAGCTCAAAATAATACTGTTTTCGGTTATAAGATTAAAAAATTATAATGATAAAGAATAATATAACCCTGCAATATATTATAATTACAAAAACACCTTGATTTTCGCTCAAGAATAACGTCATTTTAAGCTCACTATAATTTTATCTCGGATGATTAAAAAAATCCTTTACCCTAACATATTTGTACCATTTGATGTTTAGAAGCTCATTGCCAGTTCATTTAATAATTATTGGGCCTTCATCACTGTTGGGTCAAGTCGATTCTCAAATCAATTGCGGAAGCGAAATAAAAAAAATGCAAGAGGAGAGAGATGGAAAAGAACACAAGCAATTTGTTTAACGTGGGAAAACTTCTCCAATGTGAAGAAGTAAAACACCCACGGGACACTAGTCCAGAATCAAACATCCCTAGTTTTTCACTAGAGGTACTCAGCCAAATTCTTTCTCTCATGGAGGATTTTTTCACCTCCCTCATGGAAGATTTCTTCACCTTACTTTGTTGATCTCATCTCTTCCTCTATTTATAGATGGCTTGGAGGGATATCTTCAATGCTATAGATTCTTCTTCATTTAATGTGGAGGATTTCAATACAACTCTTCATTCTCCCATGAAGTCCTTTCCTTTTCCCATGAAGCCTTTTCATTCTTCCATGCATTGGAACTTGTATGTAATTAAGGAGAAATAATCCAACAATTTTCCCCCTTTTCATCTTAATTAGAGGGGACCTTCATATCCCTCCTTCGCAACAAGTGTAATCAGTACTCGCTCCCCCCTCAAGCAAAAGTCTCTTCGAGTATTCATGGGGTTCATCAATGTTTTGTTTCTCATCAAACATTGGCTCTTCTATCAAGGCTTGGTTGCACTCATCAAGACATATGCGTATCACCACAGGCCAATCCACCATTAGCTCTGATACCACTGTTGGGAACTCGGTTCCCTCAAACTCGGCTAGGAAGCCTTTTGTGCGGAAGTCAATCAACAAGATCCGGATCTCGGATCTCGGCAGTACCTCGGCCTAAATATCACCAGGTCGGACTGCGCAGCGAAAAATCAAAACAAACAGGAGAGAGAAGAAGAACACAACCAATTTTTAACGTGGGAAAACCTTCTCCAATGAAGAAGTAAAAACTCACGGGACCTAGTCTAGATCAAAAATCCACTATAAGAATAATGGTTACAATAATTAAATACACCAATGTGGTGGTTAACTCAACCTCTCAAACAATTGTGATAATCAAACTACCCTAGAGATGTTTCACTCAAACTCTCTCTAGAGATATCTCAAATGCAAAACATAAAGCTTTTGGTCAAACAATCAAATATTTTCCCTCAAAGCATCATCATACTCAAACTCACACACTACATGCTTATATAGGTAAGGAAGATGAACCACTCAAAGAATGTATCCCTTGAGCCAAGCATTGGTGGAGGAACAACTTCCAACAGTCACATCATATGGGTCATCGAAACCCCTTTGATCCAATATTGGCCAAAAAAAGACAAAAGTTGGTACAGGCTTTTCCATTTGAAATTTGAACGGGCATAAAAATTCACAAAAATATTGTTGTGTACTTAAGTTATATACAGTTACTCCCAAAATAACATGGTTTTGTGTTTGAAACATTAAAAAATTATAATAATAAAGACTATAATAATCCTGAAATAAATTAAAATTACAAAATATCATAATTTCCGCCCCAAAACTACATCGTATTACGCTTACTGCAGATGACTTATCTGCATTAACTGCAGAAAAAGCGAAACCAAGAAAATTAGAAGAAATCAAAGACAGTTTGAACATATTTTTTTTATTATTAAAAAAATATTTTAAATATAAATTTTAAAAATTGATTTTGAGATTAGAAGAATAATAAAATTTATTTGAATATAATTATATTTAAAGTTATAAAGAGTTTATACTTTATAAAAATGTCATTAATAAGATTTTATAATAATAAAATTGCTATCATAAAATAATTAAAAAAATTAATTTTACAAAAATATCATTTATGAATCTCGTGATTATAAGCTATGAAGCACCGACACTTCAAAAACCCTGACGTGTCGTGTCCGACACTCTCGGACACTCCACAACACTCCAATACGCATTATAGAAATTCAAAAAAGTTTTATGATTACGTTGTGTTGAGTTTTTAGTTCCAACTATTATATTCATTGGATTACCATTACTATTTTATTGAGTTTAATATAAATATTTGGGATATCTTATGTTTCTTTGCAAAATTTATGAATATTATAAATTTACATTCATTCTTTTGTTAAATTATTGAATATTAAATATAATATACATTACATAAATTAAAAATATTATATAATATCAAAACGTGTCCTAACGTGTCGAAATTTAATATTTTTTAGAATTAACGTGTCGGAATGTCGTGTCATATCGTATCTCGTGTCCTGTGTCGGTATCGGTATCGGTGCTACATAGATTATAAGATCATCGAAAAAAAATTAAGAACATTTATCAATTTTAAGTTTTTAAAACTAAAAAATTATTATTACTTTAGGAGTCATTTTTACAAAACAATTCATTTCAAACAAGTTTTTTTTATCTTTAAAAAAAAAAAAAAACTATTTTTAAAATAGAAATCAAACTCTATTAACCTGAATGACATTGTTTATTATTATTATTATTATTATTATTATTATCAATAATAAATTACTAAAAACTCATTTGTAATTTATGAGTATAATAGGAGCATCCGTCGACAAAAGAATCACAAGCTTTCCCCAGACATATAAGAAAGAGTGCGGTTCGTTTGATAAATTCCCGTAGAATTTAACCACCAAGTTCAAGATGGATTGGCGTAAAACATGTTTAATTTGATCATTTGAGATTTTAAAAATACCATGTACTGACCTTTGATTTATCTTTTATTCAATTATAATATCTGTTACCTATATTTTATTATGTTGTCCTTTTTATTTTGAGACACATATTATGTTTTCCTTAAGTATGACAAAAAAATGCACAGGATAAATTACAAATAAATGCAGTGACATAAGGATAATTATCCAAACGCTCGCTTTGCCAGTCCCTGTGGCCCATTATCCAACTACTCCTTTCAATTTAAAAATAAATTGATACTTAAAACTTATATCTCCGAGTTATGACAGAAGAGAGTATTCGTGCCAAAATAGCAAGTTGGGTTATCTCAAAACATAATGTTTTCTTGCAAAATAAGCACATCACATTAATCACTCCAGCAATATCCTAGGGTAAAATAAAAAAAAGTCATCCTCATCATGGTTTTTTGAGCCTAGACCTAAGTCTTCCAGCAATGCTGTCTGAGCAAGGTTTGGAGGAAGAAGCAAGTGGCTGCTTCATGGTACCTGAACTCTCAACTTTTTCCTTCTGAAGTGACTTAATGTCGTCCGAACACTCAACTTTTTCAAGCTGATCCTGCTTATCACAGAAAACCAACGATTTCTTTGCCGAAACAACATCACCATCACTTTTAGTTTCAGCTATAGGATTCAATGACCCGAGATGATTCTCATTAACCTCAGGAAACTCATTAACATCACCATCAGAGAAAGTTAGTGACCTTTTTGCTGAAACTGGGTTGGGAGTATCTGCATTTTTCTCCTCATCTATATCTGAGCGCCGGGTTTGAATGAGGTAGTGTGCAACTGATTTGTAACCCAATGCTGATACCTAAAATAAGGAGAAATTTGAGCTTAGCTTCAACTCAAGCTTTGAAGAAAGAACTTAATGGTTAACAAAATTATGGTAAAGAATTAGGAGTAACCTTTTTATATAGAGCACCAGTAGGGGCCCATCCTTTTGCATGACGGCATAAGCTACAATTACAAATTCCACGACAAACCGGGCATATCCAAGTTGGATTTTGTAAGGCTTCAAGTACATGCTCCCCATATCTACAAAAGCAGGATAAGGAAAAAGAAGCACCAGCTCAGATTAAGTGTACAACTCATGGGAAATCATAAATTGCTGGGGTGGTCATGTTCAAATTAAAACAAGCAATACCAATGGTTAGACTTAGGATAGATATGAAGCGTAATAATATACGGAAGTTACATGATAAAGAAACTAGCATTATGATAAATAGGTACATTTCATATTAGCCAAAAGATTCCAGATAAAATATTCAAAGCATAATCTAGGAATTTTTGGGATATATTTCTGGGCTCTGGCATAACCATGCACCATTAATCCTGAAAACAGTTTTAGATGTGTTTGCACATGCGTGAGATTAGACTTTGATAATACCTTGAGTCGTTAACAGCTATCATAACTGATAGCCATAGAGGCCCAATAAGTTCAGCCCAATGAATTATGTTATCCAACTCTAACAGACTATTAGTTATTCAGTTACATATGTGTAACTGATTCTGTTCAATCATTGTGTATATAAGACAATAGCTTTACTGTAATGAAACACAAACCAAAACCACTCCCCGTTAAACCCGACTAACGAACGTGGGGTGGAGGAAATCCTTGTACGCAGCCTTATCCTTGCATAATTGCAAAGAGGCTGTTTCCTGGATTCGAACCCATGATCTTTCAGTCATAAAAGAACAGTTTTACCACTGCTCCTATTGGCCCCCTTTCTATATTGAAATAAAACCAACATAAAATTTTAATATGGAGAAGAACCCAAGGATAGGAACATATGGTTCAAATGGCATATTTGCAAAGACAACATGACTGATTCAAAGTTACATCCTATGAACATTTATTGTTGAAATGACTCAAATGAGACACCTATTGGTCCACCAGCATTGCCAAAGTGATCTAAGACTTGTTTTACTAGTCAAGAAATTAAAAGAAATAGGGAAAGTATACACTACGAGACTAGGGCATCAACGTTATCCTGATCTTCCTATAAAAATATCCCATCAAAACCGCACAATGAGGAGACTGTAGTATCTCTTACCAAAGATGTTAAACGGCAGAAACATGTAGTAGAAAGCATACCTCTTATATAGGCAATCTCCGCAAAACTGCCCTTGGACCATGTTGCATTTGCATTGGATACAGCATGTACGATAACCAAGAGTTTTTTGCCTACAAAATATTATTTTCATCTAATGAACAAGTTCATTAAAAAATAAAAGGGAAAGAAAAAAAAATAGACAGACGGATAGACCATATAACTAAATCATAGCATAAATGAGGTTATGGTAAAAATGATTATTTTTCAAAGATCGTGAGAAAAGAGAAAGGCAAAGTTTATGAAAAGAATATTGAACCTTTTTTCTTTACGGCCATCAAAGATGTAAAATGAATGGTTTAAAACTAAAAGGGTACATGGTAAAATGGACAGACGGATAGTCCACATAACTAAATCATCGCATAAATGAGGTCACGGTAAAAATGATTATTTTTCAAAGATCGTGAGAAAAGAGAAAGGCCAAATTTATGAAAAGAATATTGAACCCTTTTTTTTTTTTACAGCCATCAAAGATGTAAATGAATGGCTTAAAACTAAAAGGGTACCTTTCTTTATGTGTGCAGAGATATCGAGTCCTTCAAAGATTTCATTGAATCAAGTTCACTCAAATTCGTGCCCTTATTAACATTTATTCAGCCAAAATAAAATCTAATTAGGTTACACTTTAACCATGGCCACCCACAACCCTTCCTATTTCGGAATAACTAGAACATGAGCTAGTAGTGCACATGAACCCTCAGAAAACTACAAAACTGTTATCACTCTGCTATTCCACATGAAGAAGGCACCCTTGGACCATGTTGCATTGGATACAGCATGTACGATAACCAAGAGTTTTTTGCCTACAAAATATTATTTTCATCTAGTGAGCAAGTTCATTAAAAAATAAAAAGGAAAGAAAAAAATAGACAGACAGATAGACCACATAACTAAATCATCGCATAAATGAGGTCATGGTAAAAATGATTATTTTTCAAAGATGGTAAGAAAAGAGAAAGGCCAAGTTTATGAAAAGAATATTGAACCTTTTTTTTTTTACAGCCATCAAAGATGTAAAATGAATGGCTTAAAACTAAAAGGGTACCTTTTTTTATGTGTGTGATAAGACTGGTGATTAAATCAGAGATAAAAGCACAACAACACAAGGAATTTGGCCCAGAAACCTGGATTTTCTTCTGTATATTATGAAAGAAAGCAATTACAATATAAGGGTTGTTTATGGCAAGAAAGATTAACAGCAGAACAAATAACAAAATCAACTACAAGCAAATAGCTCCAAGGCTGGTTCAGTGCAATTAAGAGGCACTGATCTCTCCCAAGAACTCCCAATATCCCAGCCTCCTCTCTCCTTCATTTTCACATGCTTAAGTAACCGCTTGGAAGGCACACCCCTCCACGTCATCTTCCCTCCACTACTAACCAATTACACTAACCAACTTCTCCCTAACAGAATTTCCCTCAATACCCACACCTACATTTTCCCTTCTCTCCTCTGAGTCAGCAGTGGGTTTTATTCCCCTGTGATACTTTCTACTATACACCTTAAGAGGCATCTTATCAATACTCCCCCCAAAACCTTCACCTTGTCCCCAAGGTGAAATTCTGGAAAATGAATATCAAATTGAGCGGAATCCTCCCAAGAGTTTTCAAAAGATGGGAGCTGTAACCATTTAATCAAGACTTCTACACGACCCATAGCATTCTTTCGCCATTGAAGGACTGCTTCCGGTTGAACACTGAGTTCCCATTCCTCATTTAACACTGGTGGAAGTGGCTGCACTGGAGCATTAGAAGAGACCGCCTTTTTAAGGAGGGAGGCATGGAAAACGTTATGGACCTTACATTCCGTTGGCAAAAGTAATTTATAAGCCACAGCCCCAATTCGCTCCACAATCTCATAGGGGCCATAAAAACGGGGACTAAGTTTTTCATGTAATTTTTTTTGCCAACGACCTCAATCGATACGGCTGAAGCTTAAGATAAACCATGTCATGGACTTGGAACACCACATCGCGTCTGTGTTGGTCAGCCTGCCCTTTCATCCTACTCTGCGCAACCAAGAGATGCTGCTGCAACTCCTGTAAAATTAAGTCACGGTCTTGCAACATGGCAGATACCTCATCTACTGGAGAGATTGCAAAACTTGACCGAAATAAAGTAGGTGGCGCGCAACCATAGACTGCCTTGAAAGGACTGGTTCCAGTTGCTGTTTTGAATGTGGTATTGTACCAAAATTCTGCCCAATGAAGCCATGATGACCATGTGTTGGGTTTAGGGGAACAAAAACACCGTAAATAATCTTCCAAGCATCGGTTCACTACTTCTGTCTGCCCATTCGATTGAGGATGGTAAGATGTGCTGTACTTCAACTTGGTCCCACTACAACGAAATAATTCTGACCAAAAAGAGCTAAGGAAAACTCTGTCTCTATCGCTTACAATGGATGTGGGGAATCCATGTAACTTGACCACTTCCTTGATGAACAATAGAGCCACCACCTTAGCAGTATACAGGTGCTTGAGGGGAATAAAGTGGGCATACTTAGAAAGGCGATCCACCACCACAAAAATGGTGTCATAACCGTGAGCCTTTGGCAGACCTCCTATGAAATCCATGGACAAATCAGTCCATGTGCTTGTAGGAATCGGCAGTGGCTGTAAAAGCCCTGCAGGAGATAACGTTGAGACCTTGTTTTGTTGACACACGGAGCAAGCGGCTACATACTCCTTAATTCTTTTGTTCATGCCTTCCCAATAGACCAGACTATTTACCCTTTTCAATGTTCTGAGGAACCCGGAATGTCCCCCCATATAAGAGTCATGAAATTCATGTAAGACCAACGGAATAAAGTTGGAGTTTTTAGCCAACACTAACCTGCCTTGATGATATAAACGCCCTCCATTCAAACTGAAACCAGAATGAGCGTTTGGATTGACTATCAAGTCTTGAATGATTCCTTTCATTCTGTTGTCCTCCTGCAACTCCTGTTCCAATGCTTCATATTTACTAACATCCACACAAGAAAGGGAAAAACATTGCAAATTACGGGACAAGGCATCCGCCACCTTATTCTCTTTACCCGGTTGATACTGAATTTCAAAATCGTATCCCAGAAGTTTGGAAACCCACTTTTGCTGCTCTTCACCTAGAACCCGCTGGTCATTGAGGAATTTCAAACTCTTTTGATCTGTTTTAATGATGAAATGGCGGTCCAACAAATATGGTCTCCATTTTTGTACAGCAAAAACAATCGCCATCAGCTCTTTTTCGTAGACTGACTTCTCCATTGCTCTAGGAGAAAAAGCTTGGCTGATGTAACTAAGAGGTCGGTCTCCTTGTGTGAGCACTGCTCCCATTCCCCTTCCAGACGCATCGGTTACAACAGTGAATGGTTTGCTAAAGTCCGGCATTGCCAACACTGGAACGGAACACATGGCAGTCTTTAATTGCTCGAAAGCAATCTGAGCTTGCGTACTCCAAAGGAAAGCATCTTTCCGTAGCAAATCAGTCAACGGTTTTGCTATTTGGTCGTACCCTTGAACAAATTTCCGATAGTAGCCTGTTAATCCTAAAAAACCCCTTAACTCTTTTAAGGTTTTAGGACTAGGCCATTGAGACATAGCAGCAAGTTGGAAGGGTCAGCTTGCACTCCTTCCCTTGAGATTATATGACCAAGGTATTCAATCTGTCGTTGACCAAAGCTGCACTTCTTTCTGTTTGCCACAAGCTTATGCTGCCTCAGGATACTCAAAACGGACCTTAGATGCCCCAGATGCTCATCAGGACTTTGACTGTAAACTAAAATATCATCGAAGAATACTAACACAAACTTTCGGAGATGAGGTTTTAGTATTTCGTTCATGAGAGCCTGGAAGGTAGAGGGCGCGTTGGTAAGCCCAAAAGGCATCACCAAATATTCATAGTGGCCTTCATGGGTTCTGAACGCCGTTTTGGGTATGTCCTCCTCCTTCATGCGTATCTGGTGATACCCAGACTTGAGATCTAACTTAGAGAAAATGCCAGATCCACCCAACTCGTCCAAGAGCTCCTCAATCACAGGAATTGGGAATTTGTCAGGTACGATTAATTTGTTGAGAGCCCTATAATCAACACACACTCGCCAACTGCCATCCTTCTTCCTTACCAAGATCACGGGGCTAGAGTAGGGACTGATACTAGGTCTGATCATCCCTGCAAGAAGTAACTCAGAAACCAAGGATTCAATCAAGGACTTTTGATAGTAAGGGTACCTGTAAGGGCGAATATTAGGCACCCCACTCCCTGGTTTGAGTTCAATTGCATGATCCTGACGTCTGCGTGGTGGTAAACCCTGAGGTTGTTGGAAAATGTCTTCAAATTCCAGTAACAAGACAGACAGCTCATTCCATGTTGTTTTTGCTACTCCATCATCTTCCGGAACCCATTGAGGCTCGATGATGCATCCCTGAGCCTTGTCCTTTAGTGTCTTCACCATAGACCGAACAGACGTCCATGCTCCTGTTCGAGAAAGAGATGGATCTCCTCGAAGAAGCATTTCGTTCCCCTCAGTATTGAACTTCAAAGTCAGCTTGTTAAAATCTGCCGTAATTTCCCCCAACCCTTTCAACCACTCCATCCCCAAAATCACCTCCGCTCCACCCAACTCGAAGACAAATAAATCGATTTTTGCCTTAAACTCCTGGATCTGTAAGCCAACGCGACGGCACACTCCGTGGCTCCCCACCTTATGTCCATCTCCCAACACGACCTTAAAGTTGCATGAATCTTCGATAGGTAATCGCAACCTTTCAGCCACCTGACGACTTACGAAATTGTGAGTCGCACCGCTATCAACCAGCATCGCCACCCTCTCATCATTCATCGTTCCCCATAGCTGCATACTTTGGTTTGAAGAAAGCCCTAAGACACTGTAAACGGACAGCTGCAAAATCTCCGTTTCGATGGACGGTTGCTCCTCCCTTTGGGTTTCAGTGTTCACAGGAACCTCCAGATCTGCCAACTCCTCGTCCTCCTCCACCACTAACAGCTGCAGCCGCGCGTTCCGGCAACGGTGGGTGCGATCCCACTTCTCCCCGCACTTGAAACATAGTCCCAAACGGCTACGTTCGTGGAGCTCCGTCTGACTGAGCCGCCCTCCACCTCTTACACTATTACTACCAGTCGACTCTAAGGTTCTAGAAGCTCCCTCCGCTCCCACGTTATGAGAACGCGTGGAGTTTCCTTGCCCAAAGCGCTCGTCGTTTTGACACGGAGCATTTAGGTTAACGTAGCTGGGCCCTTTTGATTGAGGCCCATTAGTAACTTTCGTGGGCTGACTTGTGCGGCCCAACCCACCTCCTCTCCCAGTCCACATGTTTGTGAGCCCACCGTTGACCCAAGAAGAGTTTCGTCTCTCAAGACTCATCGTCTTCCTCATCATATCCGCCAACGACACAAAGCTGGTTTGCATCAGCTCCGTTCGAAGGCTCCCTTGAATTCCGTGTAACCAAATCTCTTTCAGCATGGTTTCGTCGGCATAACGGATGGGGCTGATTATCCTCTCAAACTCAGCCCTGAAAGCCGCGACGCTACCTGTTTGTGACAAACTCATCAGTTCCTGGTATGGGCTTCCAGTCAACTCCAGCTGGAATCGGTCCATGACATCCGTCCTAAAATCTTCCCAAGATGCGTTCGGGTTACTACGTTCCCAAACAAAGAACCAATTTAAAGCAGATCCATCGAGAACCACCATGACCGCATCAACCTTCATCCGTTCGGGTATTTCGTTAACCAGAAAATACCTTTCCACACGGGTCACCCAGGCGAACACGTCATCACCATCGAACCTAGGAAGCTCCAGTCGAGGTTGACGAGACGGTCCTCCACCCAACGTAGCAGCAATCGGATTACTCCCTTCGGAATCCGCGGATTCATTGCTTCTCCGACGCGATCGACCCCGGCGAGGATTCCTTTGTAACATGGTAACAATCTCATCCAACCGACGATCAGTTCGGACTTGACGTTCTTCGGCCTCCGTCTCGATTCTACGTAGACGCTCCTCAACAACCTCCAATCGATTATCCATATTGCGCGTGAATACCATCCAAAGCACCCCAAGGATCGGAGTGCTCTGATACCAGTTGATAAGACTGGTGATTAAATCAGAGTTAAAAGCACAACAACACAAGGAATTTGGCCCAGAAACCTGGATTTTCTTCTGTATATTATGAAAGAAAGCAATTACAATATAAGGGTTGTTTATGGCAAGAAAGATTAACAGCAGAACAAATAACAAAATCAACTACAAGCAAATAGCTCCAAGGCTGGTTCAGTGCAATTAAGAGGCACTGATCTCTCCCAAGAACTCCCAATATCCCAGCCTCCTCTCTCCTTCATTTTCACCTGCTTAAATAACCGATTGGAGGGCACACCCCTTCCACGTCATCTTCCCTCCACTACTAACCAATTACTCTAACCAACTTCTCCCTAACAGAATTCCCCTCAATACCCACACCTACATTTTCCCTTCTCTCCTCTGAGTCAGCAGTGGGTTTTATTCCCCTGTGACACTTTCTACTATACACCTTAAGAGGCATCTTATCAGTGTGCACAGATATCGAGTCCATCAAAGATTTCATTTCGGGAATCAAGTTCACTCAGATTCCTTTATTTAGCTAAAATAAAATCTAATTAGGTTACACTTTCAACACAATCTCGGCATTAAAATGGCCACCCACAACCCTTCCTATTTTGGAATAACTAGATCATGAGCTATTGCACATGAACCCTCAGAAATATCACTCTGCTATTCCACATGAAGAAGGCACCATACTACATAAGACACGGGAGCCACCAAGCTCTGCCTGCAAGCTGTTGAATTGCACTAACTGCCAACCCAAACTTAACACCCAGTAAATGAACAGTGAACACAATAAAAAAAGTGGTATTTTATTTTCTGGCATACAGTAAATGTATGAATGCACTAACCGTTCACAGAGCTGCTATAATACATGCGTACACAATAAAAAATAATGGTATTTTATTTTCTGGCAAAAAATGTGTGTCATGTTACCCACAAAGCATGTCTCGAAAGGGGTATTCAGTATTCACACTTAATAAATAGTAACTACAAAATCATGGCAGACAAAAAAGACAATGCACCCTAAAACCACTCATAACAAATTGAATATAGAGTGATACTTTACTCTTTTATTTGGGTAAGAGAGAGGTGGAGATGCTAACCTGCACTGGTGACAAGTTTTCCCTTGGACGGAGTCATAAATTCGTCTCCCATCCTTCCCACGACCATCGACGAACAGCGTCCAGCTTTTCTCAGTGTTGCCCAACAGTTTCTCATGTTCTTCAGTGTAAACCTCAGGCTTTGAACCTTCCTTTATCAAAACCTTCCCATTTTTCAAATTCAAATACTCAGATTTCTTGCGGGGCACTTCAAAGTAACTAACACGAGACACATTCTGCAATCTAGGAACAAGAACATAAACACAAAAACTAGGCAGACAGATATATTAAAGATTGGATTTTTGGGGCGAAGATTAATAAAAACCGGAGACCCTTTTCTTGTTTCGTAACATAGCATAAGCTGATATACAGATAGTGATAGAAGAACCTGGAAGAGCGGCGAACGGGGCCAGAGGGGACAACAGTAGTAGTGGTTTTGTGGTGGGTTGGGGTGCGCCTGGGCTTGAGGGAGAAAGAGAGGTCCAAAATGCCCAACTTTCCCATCCTCTCGCGGTTTTCGCGGATTCTTTGTTCTCTGGAGATCTCGTACAGAGACATTTTGTGTTGATCATGGTTACCATTCTCAGGCTGAGGGGTGTTGCTCTTTGCAGACTCTGCTGTTCGGCTTATCTTTCTCAGAGCGGGCATTGCTGAGTTTGAATTTGCACTTTGAAGAGCCGAATCCGCAACGGTCGATTTTCTGGGGGTTTTGTTTGGAACGAGATTGACTGACTGAGACTGAGATAGTGCTGCAAGCTGCCCACACTGACTCGTCCCCTCAATCCCAGACTTCTCAATAATATATTTATCTCATTTTACATTTAGATAAATCTAGGCTTAGGGTTGAATCTCATGTTTCTTTTTTCTCTCTTCTCTTACATATTGATTCCACTTATACTTCTATTTTACTCTTTTCTACCACATAAGAAAAATATATCCTATAAATCTATTATGTTAATTTCTTAAAAAAATAACCGCTATTATTATGCTTTTAATCATATATCCTTTATATAATTTTAAACACTTATCCTTTATAAAATTTTCCTATCTAAACTTATTATTAACATTCTGAGGCATATTTGATGCATAAAATAAAATAAGATTTTATAATATAAGATCTAATTATATAAAATTTGATTAATTTTTAATATTATCCGACATTTGACGTAACATTATATAAGTAATATATTATATACATATGATACTATATAAAATAATATATTATATAAGATAATATTATTTCGTGTTTGATTGTGCAATGTATACTACTAGATGGAATAATAATAAATATTTTTGATAAAAATATTCTTTATTAAAGAATTTATATAATTCTTTCAAATATATCATATGATATTAATTTTTATAAAAATATATCGATCAATATGTCCAATAAAATATATTAATTTTTATAAAAATACAAATCTTCAATATTTAAAAAATAATAATGAATACTATATATATTAAAGCACCCGTGGCCATCTAGCACAATTACACGATCATGACAAAAAGAAGAAAAAAAACATAAAAGTTCAAATACACTAATTTTCAGAATGAACTGGATTAAGTCTTCGCTCATATGATGCTTCTCCATTATCATGTCTAAATTAGATTATGGGAGAAAATGTACAAAGCACTGATCGAACCATGTTCACTATTATCAACAACAAATCAGTAGCTCAATACAAGTAGCTAGATTCCAAAATCTAGATATTAAAATATTCAAATTCTCTAACATAAATATTTGTCAGAGGAACGGGCACCAATTGAAGGCACCAATAGCTCCATTAAAAAGATCCTTTTTCATCCTATAGTTCTGCACCAATCTTGATATTAAAATATTCAAATTCTCTAACATAACCAGCAACGAAGGCACCAATAGCTCCTTTGAAAAAAAAACCTTGTATGTACCCAAAACAAAAAACTTGTTATCATATAGTTCTGCACCAATTGTTCCACACCTATGTAGATTCCTCCTTTGGCAGCAAACGCCAATCCATGGTTGCCCATCATCTTGAAAGTTCTTATCAGCCTAGGAAGAGCAACATTTCTCTCAACCCGAGGAACATTATACCAGGTGGATAGTGTCAGCAACTAAACCAGTTGTAGCACCCTTAATAGTTTTCATGAGTGATGAATCCTCTTCCTCCAAGTACCTATGTTCTTCTCTGCACAGCAACAAAAAATTGCGAAATGAAGACAAAAGTTTGATCTTAGATCAATGATCAAATCACTACTATTCATTACTCATGCCAGAAGATGCAATTAGATCACAACATCCTACACTACAAGCATTTACCTCTGAAACAGAACAGAGAAACACAATTTAACTTGAACTGTGTGTGTGTGTATATATATATATATATATATATGTACATTGAATTCAATTTCATACAAAAAATGTGTCACACAGGTTGTTTTGTGGTTTGGATAACATGTATTGTGCTTTCCTGGGTAGCCGCAACAACCTAAGCAATCTCATCAAGCAGTATCGTCTACCAAAGGGAACCAATGAGGCCATGTTTATCATTGAAGCCTATAGAACACTCCTTATTGTTTCAAACCAGAAAAAGTAGCAAGTTGGTGTCACTGGTGTGCACAGGTGGAGCCAACGAAACTCCACTCTATTCAAGTTCATGCAACCTTTTAAGCTAGACATTCAGACATAAGAAGAAAAAAAAGTAATGTAGCATGAATTTGTGCTCTCTCAAGTTCATTTTTGGAATTTTTGGTCCGTATTGTGCTAGACCCACTACTGTATTATTTTACCAAAATATAAATTTTGCTTCATTAGGCCCATCTCACGAAATACAAAATTTTCTAGCTTGTCATTACTCGTGTGCTATATGTTGGATGTGGGTGGTGTAATCTATGATTTTGTTGGGGCTAATAGTGGAGATTAAGAGAAGAAATAATGGAGTCTTGCGAGATTCTTTAAATCACATCCATTAAGTCTTGCTCTTCATTTCCTTGATCGTCTGATAATCTTTTTTGCTCAGTGTTTCTGCCAATGTTGTAAAATCCGGACTGGTCATTCACCCGGTCGAGATACCGGGTCAATGGGTCACTGGTTCAATCACATGACCCGGAATGTATATGCAAATTTATAATTTATATTAAAAAAATTATAAATTTACTTAAATATCAATAAAAAATGATATCAGTTTCAAATATATAATATAAAAAATAATAAATTACAAGTCTTAAAACTTAATTTACTTAAATGATGCTTAAAAATATCAACCAACTAGAAGTGTTAATCTATCTCGCCCAACCATTTCTTATGTAAAACAAGCAACTATAGTTTTTTTTTTCTTCCATAATGTCTTTCAATATCCTTTTCATCACATATAAGTGGGACCCGAAGTCATTTGTATCCTACAATAGTTCATTCAGCACATGCATTATTCGATTATAAAAGGAAAAGCAGTCCAATTACAGCTGCAATATAATGCTTTCTAACATCATTTTTCAAGGCTAATTCATCACAGGAGCATTTTTTGTACCCATCAATTGTAACAACTCTAGTCTATAGACAAGGCAACAAAGAAAATAATAAAGTATCAGAGTTGCAAACTGTCACAAGTGTTTATTAGTTCATCAAATAAAAAAGACAGATTAACCCTGTCGGATCGCATGTAATTTCAACACCAATATAGGGGTAAATCTCTTCTATGTCAATACCACCATTTTTCTTAGGGTTATGTTTATCTCATTTTATATGAGATAAACAACTCTACTACACACACAACAAGAGGTTGGTCCCACCACTTTTTTTTTTTCTCTCCTCTTATCTATGAGTCCCACTTATACTTTTACCTCTACAACATAAGATAATTTCTTTCCTACAACATAAGAAAAATATATATTTTTTTTTATGTACCAAAAGAAGCTTATGAAATGTCCACCTTTGCATCCATTAATTGATTCGACAAAGCTAATCAATTCTTGCTCTGAAAGTGAAATCAGATTGCTTATTACAACTTAAGTAAAAAAAAAACTTAGATATGAGGAAAAAGATAATAATGTACAATCATTCAAACAAAGTACAATGAATAATTAAACAAAAAGAACAATTAAATGTAAACAAAGTGCCAATGCGATTGGGCACAGCGAAAACAACCAAGAGTAAACTCCAACGCATAATTTGCTCTAGCTTAACTTTTTTTCTAAAAGCGCACGGATGCTAATAGCTCAAATAAAAAACTGTTTGATCAGAATTTAGAAGTTAGAAGCATAGTGAGAATGAATAAACAAGGAAAAGATCCAACTTAGAAGAGATCAAAACTTAATGTCAGCAACGCAAAGGGTAGCTCAGTCGGCAACTGAGCTTCCAAGATTTACTTAAGTAGTGAAGCTCAATGCACCTATCTATACCAAAAAAAATAAAAAATTGGGATATCTCCGGGATATACCAAAAAAAAATAAAAAATTAATGTGAGCGCCATCTTTGCCCATTTAAACTTACTTGTATTTGAGATTCTAGGTTGAAGTCCCACATCGGCCTTGATATAAAGTGATATACCAAAAAAAAAAAACCAAGTGCTGTTAGTTAACAGGGTTGATTTTGACTAGCTGGTTCGCAGGATTTTACGAACTCGGCCGGTCGAACCCGAGTGGCAGCGGTTCACCGGTTTCCGGGTTGAAACTCTTAATAAATGGGTTTTATTTTTCTTATTTCACATAAGATAAATCTTCTCTCCTACTCTCACAATAAATGATGGGACCCACTTTCTCTCCTACTCCCACAATAAAGGATGGGACCCACTTTTTTTAAAAAAAAAAAAAAAAAACTGGGACCCACTTTATTTTTTAAAAAATAAAAGAGAAAAAACAGAACACGGAAATCGAAGTGAGAGTAGGAGATAAAATTTCTCTTATGTGACATAAGAGAAATAAAACCCTTGATAAATTACTAAAAACTCATTTGTAATTTAAAACATGTTTAACTTGATCATTTGTGATTTTAAAAATACCATTTACTGACCTTTGATTTATCTTTTATTCAACTTTATTCATTTACAATATCTGTTAGCTATATTTTATTACATTGTCCTTTTTTTTAGATACATATTATTATGTTGTCACAAAAATATGCACAGGATAAATTCCAAATAAATGAAGTGACATTTTTTAGATTATACATCAGTAAAGTAATCATAAATCACTAGTTATGTATGACCTACTTTAATGAAAAAAGTTATATGTACAACTATTGAAGAACAATAAAAAGAAAAACCAACTCAATTACAGGTAACCTTAATATGACAACAATAATATGACTCTGTACAGGTATAAAATCTTGGGGTAGAGGAGCAAAAACCGAAAGTCTATTAATTGGGGCGAGAGGTTAGGATTTATTCAAAATAGGCCCATTTGTGGGTCATTAATTAAGGGTGTTCAACGGTAAAACCAAAAGATGCTTGCAATGGAACAATTTCTGGTAAAAATATATCTGCAGAAGGACAATTATCCAAAGGCCCACTTTGCCAGTCCCTGTGTCCCATTATGATCAGAGAGTGTAGTATTGCTTTGAGGGCTAGCAATAAATGTAAGGAACTACTCCTTTCGATTTAAAAATAAATTGATACTTATATCTCCGAGTTATGACAGAAGAGAGTGTTCGTGCCAAAATAGCAGGTTCGGTTATCTCAAAACATAATGTTTTCTTGCAAAATAAGCACATTAATCACTCCAGCAATATCCTTGGGTAAAATAAAAAGAAGTTTCCTCATCATGGTTTTTTGAGCCTAGACCTAAGTCTTCCGGCAATGCTGTCTGAGCAAGGTTTGGAGGAAGAAGCAAGTGGCTGCTTCATGGTACCTGAACTCTCAACTTTTTCCATCTGAAGTAATTTAATGTCATCCGAACATTCAACTTTTTCAAGCTGATCCTGCTTATCACAGAAAACCAACGATTTCTTTGCCGAAACAACATCACCTTCACTTTTAGTTTCAGCTATAGGATTCAATGACCCGAGATGATTCTCATTAACCTCAGGAAACTCATTAACATCACCATCAGAGAAAGTTAGTGACCTTTTTGCTGAAACTGGGTTGGGAGAATCTGCATTTTTCTCCTCATCTATATCTGAGCGCCGGGTTTGAATGAGGTAGTGTGCAACTGATTTGTAACCCAATGCTGATATCTAAAATAAGGAGAAATTTGAGCTTAGCTTCAACTCAAGCTTTGAAGAAACAACTTCATGGTTAACAAAATTATGGTAAAGAATCAGGAGTAACCTTTTTATATAGAGTGCCGGTAGGGGCCCATCCTTTTGCATGACGGCATAAGCTACAATTACAAATTCCACGACAAACGGGGCATATCCAAGTTGGATTCTGCAAGGCTTCAAGTACATGCTCCCCATATCTACAAAAGCAGGATAAGGAAAAAGAAGCACCAGGTCAGATTAAGTGTACACTCATGGGAAATCATAAATTGCTGGGGTGGTCATGTTCAAATTAAAACAAGCAATACCAATGGTTAGACTTATGATAGATATGAAGCGTAATAATATACGGAAGTTACATGATAAAGAAACTAGCATTATGATAAATAGGCATATTCCATATTAGCCAAAAGATTCCAGACAAAATATTCAAAGCATAATCTAGGAATTTTTGGGATATATTTCTGGGCTCTGGCATAACCATGCACCACTAATCCAGAAAACAGTTTTAGATGTGTTTGCACATGCGTGAAATTAGACTTTGATAAACCTTGAGTCATTAACAGCTATCATAACAATAACTATTATGTTTTAATTAAATCAGCGTGATCAATGATTCGACAAAGTTGTATAGTAAATGATTTGACAAATTTGTATAGTAGGGTAATTAACAAAATGATCAACCACAAATAATTCAAGTTTTAAACTATACTGAAGATAATATAAATTGAGTAATCTTACTTTTTTATTTGAGTGGAATAAGTTGATATAGATGTAATCTAGAAGAACCTTAGCAAATTCATGATTTTCTATATTGAAATAAAACCAACATAAAATTGTAATATGGAGAAGAACCCAAGGATAGGAACATATGGTTCAAATGGCAATTTTGCAAAGACAAACATGACTGATTCAAATTTACATCCTATGAACATTTATTGTTGAAATGACTCAAATGAGACACCTCTTGGTCTACCAGCATTGCCAAAGTGATATAAAACTTATTTTACGAGTCAAGAAATTAAAAGAAATAGGGAAAGTATACACTCCGAGACTAGGGAATCAACATTATCCTGATTTGTCTATAAAAATATCCTATAAAAAACCGCACAATGAGGAGACTGTAGTATCTCTTACCAAAGATGTTAAACGGCAGAAACATGTAGTAGAAAGCATACCTCATATATAGGCAATCTCCGCAAAACTGCCCTTGGACCATGTTGCATTGGATACAGCATGTACGATAACCAAGAGTTTTTTGCCTACAAAATATTATTTTCATCTAGTGAGCAAGTTCATTAAAAAATAAAAAGGAAAGAAAAAAATAGACAGACGGATAGACCACATAACTAAATCATCGCATAAATGAGGTCAAGGTAAAAATGATTACTTTTCAAAGATGGTAAGAAAAGAGAAAGGCCAAGTTTAAGAAAAGAATATTGAACCTTTTTTTTTTTTACAGCCATCAAAGATGTAAAATGAATGGCTTAAAACTAAAAGGGTACCTTTCTTTATGTGTGCAGAGATCTCGAGTCCATCAAAGATTTCATTTCGGGAATCAAGTTCACTCAGATTCGTGGCCTTATTAACATTTATTTAGCTAAAATAAAATCTAATCAGGTTACACTTTCAACACAATCTCGGCACTAAAATGGCCACCCACAACCCTTCCTATTTTGGAATAACTAGAACATGAGCTAGTGCACATGAACCCTCAGAAAACTACAGAACTGTTATCACTCTGCTATTCCACATGAAGAAGGCACCATCACTACATAAGACACGGGAGCCACCAAGCTCTGCCTGCAAGCTGTTGAATTGCACTAACTGCCAACCCAAACTTAACACCCAGTAAATGAACACAATAAAAAAAGTTGCATTTCATTTTCTGGCATACAGTAAATGTATGAATGCACTAACAGTTCACAGAGCTGCTATAATACATGCGTGCACAATAAAAAATAATGGTATTTTATATGTGTGTCATGTTACCCACAAAGCATGTCTCGAAAGGGGTATTCACACTTAATAAATAGTAAATAAAAGATCATGGCAGACAAAAAAGACAATGCACCTTAAACCACTCATAACAAATTGAATATAGAGTGATACTTTACTCTTTTATTTGGGTAAGAGAGAGGTGGAGATGCTAACCTGCACTGGTGACAAGTTTTCCCTTGGACGGAGTCATAAATTCGTCTCCCATCCTTCCCATAACCATCGACGAACAGCGTCCAGCTTTTCTCAGTGTTGCCCAACAGCTTCTCATGTTCTTCAGTGTAAACCTCAGGCTTTGAACCTGCCTCTATCACAACCTTCCCAGTTTCCAAATACTCAGCTTTCTTGTGGGGCACTTCAGAGTAACTAACAGGAGACACATTCTGCAATCTGGGAACGAGAACATAAACACAAAAACTAAAATGTAATTCTCCTTGTAAACCTCAAAGCCTGAAAACTGAAAAACTAGGCAGACAGATATATCAAAGATTGGATTTTTAGGGCAAAAGTTAATAAAAATCGGAGACCCTTTTCTTGTTTCGTAACATGGCATAAGCGATACACAGATAGTAATAGAAGAACCTGGAAGAGCGGCGAACGGGGCCAGAGCGGTGAACAATAGTAGTGGTTTTGTGGGTGGTTGGGGCGCGCCTGAGCTTGAGGGAGAGAGAGAGGTCAACAATGCCCAACTTTCCCATTCTCTCACGGTTTTCGCGGATTCTTTGTTCTCTGGAGATCTCGTACAGAGACATTTTCTGTTGATCATGGTTATCATTCTCGGGCTGAGGCGTGTTGCTCTTTGCAGACTCTGCTGTTCGGCTTCTCTTTCTCAGAGCGGGCATTGCTGAGTTTGAATTTGAACTTTGAAGAGCCGAATCCCCAAAAACGGTCGATTTTATGGGGTTTCTGTTTGGAGAGAGACTGAGACTGAGAGGGTGCTGCAAGCCACCCACACTGACCCGTACCCTCGATCGCATTAACATACTATACAATAGGGATGGTTTAAAATATGAATTTATCATCTATCATTTAACATGATTATAAAAAAAATTTACACACATAATATTTTGTGGGCCCGCAACAAAAACAAAAAAATTTCTGGCATGCAAAGTGAATCTCTATAACATAACACAATCACTTTTCCTATAACATAACTCTTACAAAATCTTTATATATATATATATATATATATATATATATATATATGGAAAAATATTTATCATTTTAAAGGATATAACCATGTGTCATTAACCGTTGATTTCCATCTATTAACGATTATAATTTATTTGGTCAAATTTAATGGGCCAAATTTTTTATTAATTAATTAATAATTTTGATCAAATAAATTATAACCGTCGATAGACGAAAATCAACTGTTAAAATCTAAAATCACATGTGGTTATATCTTTTAAAAGGATAGTTGTATGAGAAATTACATAGAAACTAAAAATTGTAGAGAATGAAGTAATCTGTACTAGGAATTCTATACTTGATATAAATTGCAGGTAATGTGAATGTAATGCTTAAATTAAACTATAGTTAGTGAAGTTGAATTAGTTATTATCGTCATCCATAACTAATTCAACTTCAGTAACTATCATCGCATGTAATGTAATGCTTAATTTTTTTTTAAATAAAAGTCAATCTGAAGTTATCAAAATTTAAAAGAATAATTTAATAAATTGAGGTAATAGAAATTATTTATCCATACAAAAGTTAATAATAATTTAAAAACATTTCAGGATTTTTTATTCTTTTTTAATGGTTTAGTATTTATCTATGACCACTACTAGTATTCCCTTTACCTTCACTTAACCACGTTACTCTTGTTATCCTCAACACAGCTATTCTCGAATTCATCTAACTACGCACATCCTTATACGGTGCTTTACAAAAATAAAAGAAGCCAAAATTTACAAGCTACCACATTTAAGTCAAGAAAAATGGAAGGCATAACATATTAAAAAGTGTAATAGAAAGTTTGATGAAACAGTATACAGAACTAGTTTTATTATAAATCTTTTTGTATAATTCTAGAGTTTCCTTACAAGGTGCAAAATCTAAGCTGAAGCATGAATTCGGATATTTGTAATTAGTCTGGTGAGTTTGCTTAAAGTTTCATGAGCATACATGGTATATGGATGATCTTCATCACAAACTTTTTTACAAGATATATAAGCTCAACAACTGCATGATTATGACCAAATCCGAATAGCAGAAAACATGCAACCCATAAATGCTTCAGATTTTGAGATATTGACCCTTGACTGATAACAGCTTGAACCCATTGCTTGTGCAGATCCAGCAACTTCTCTTTTCTGAGCATATAGTTTAGTTTGATGAGTTCATTGAATTGGATATATACTTGCTTGGTACTGCTCCTTGCAATATTAAATCTTAGTGGCAGAGAAGATGCATCTAATTCTGATTTTTTGGTGTGAGAGGATGTCAATCCACAAGTTAAGGATTGCATAAATTTTCTCCACAAACAAGTCCCCATATGTTTTTCTGGTATCTTGGGTGCAGTGAGTGCTAATAATGAAACTGGAATTGCAATAGGTGCTCTTTTTCTGACTCCTTCCATAGAACCGGTTCCTTTTCCTACCTAGTGACTTTTAAGCCAGCTACTGATCCAACTATGTAAGGAAGCGCATCTCCTTGCAAAAAGAACCAAGTAAGCTCATCAAACACCGGCAAGTTAAGCACAAAGCCATGACTTGGAATTAAAACAACAACAACAACAAATAATCATTGCTAAATAAATTGATCAAACACCAGCAAGTGAAGCATAAAGCCATAACTCAAAATCAAGTTATGGATCATGTAGCTCCAATGCAAAAGTGGAAAAGAGACAATTTTAATTATCAAATTTTCCAATCTCAGGTCTTTCTAGTTCTGTCAAATTCTAAATCCGCCACAAGCCAAGAAAAAAAGGGCAATTGTGATGCATTACAACAATGCTCCTCTTCCATTACCTTGGAGTAACAACATCCTAAAACAAACATTAGCATATTTACAGTAATCAGATAAAATTAAACAATGGTACACAGACTTCGTTGTTATAATCATGATAATGATACAAGCACCTCCAGCACGAAAATCAAATAACCCTACAGTAAAAAAAATTAGCACCAAATTCCTCCAAACATTTATGGTTCGAGAAAAAAAAAAAAACGAAAGGCAGAACTGTGTTAATAACAAGATTGAATCGAGGAAAGTGACATTGATATAACGATGCAACACAATCATCATATAAATATATTTTTTTGTTAATTTTTTTTTTGTTTTTAATGGAAATCGAAGTATTAGATGAGAGACTAAAAATTAGATTTATAAGGGAATGTTGTGAACCATTGAATTTAATTTTAATCGGACGGTTAGGAGATTGGTGATAAGGATTGTAAAGTTATGTGGTGGTAAATATAACCGCCACCATTTAATAATGCGTTGAAGTTAAATTAATATTTTTCATAAAAAAATATCCATTGTCCTCGCTCCTCAAAAGTTGTGATAAGAAGTATAATGACTTTTTCTTTTGGTTGGAAAACTAAAAAGTATAAAGACTTTAAGGCTATAATTTTGTAATTTAAAATTAATTTTCAATTCATAACAATTAAAAAGAAAAATATCTAAAGGACATATTTTTAAAATAAATTATTCAAATGTCACCTTTTTCATTATTTGTTGTCAGTGGTATTCACTTAGTCATATGTTATTTGAACAATGATTCACCGGATCAAACTCATTGTCGAACCTATGACCAAACTAATGCATGGCGACGCGGAGGGATATTTAACGTGTTTGAAAACGCACAACACAGGTGTGAGGGACTTGAAAAATAAACACGCAACTGACACTGCCACGTTCAGGCTGCACCATGAGACACTCCCATGCCAATTCCGTTTTCAAGTTTGACTGGCCAATCTCATAGACTCATACGTGGTCAGGTAGCGTTCAGACGACAGAGTAACGGTGAAGCAAGTAACGCGTTTGGGTGGAGAGTGCAGTCCAACTTCTTATAATTTGAAAATGAAAATGAAACAATCAAATAAGAATGAAAGGAAAAATAGAGGACCCACCAGATTTTGTAAACTTGATTTGGGTTGAGAGTGCACAAATTTAAAAAGTAAACAATTGTTTATAAAAAAAATAAAAAATAAAATAAACAATTAATTAAAACGGTGCTACCAATCCTTCTGTGAAGCGATGTGGCGCAAACACATACAAGATGTATACTGTACAATGATATAATGGAACTAATAAGATATAAGATAGTTATATAACGTTGATCCATGAAACTATATTACAAATACATAATTAAATAACATTATTAATTTTAATATAATAATTCAAACATTTAAAACAACAAAACAGATGACAAAATTATATTCTTACATGTTACTAAACTACCAACGTTTTCCATATGACATTTAAAATAGATGTGAAGACCATATGTTACAAAAATGAATAACAGTCCATGCTTATTTTTTATTTAGTTTTAGTTATTTAAACAATTACTTAATAAATTTTAGGTAGTTATCTGGATTGTTATTTCTTATTAAACTTATTTTTTTCAATAACCTACATTAAAAGCTGCCTTTTAAATTATTTTTTACAAAAGTAAGTACAAAATGTGAATAGTAAAGTCCTATATTTTTAACAATAAGTAGAGCCTTTTTAACTATTTCTTAACATTAATACATAATTTTTTTATGGGACAGGTTATATTTATAAATTTTTTTTGTTTACAAACTCTTACAAATTACACTATATTCTATCGGGAGAATACAAATTTTTGCAAACTACACTATGTTCTCCCAGGAGAAAATAGTGTAATTTGTAAAAAAATCCCAAAAAATTTGTAAACGGATCATATCCCTTTCTTTATAATCAAATTAAAGTTTTACAAAACGTTAGTAGTAAAATAAAACAATCAAATTTGTTTGTAATATTAATCTTGTTGCATACAACAAAATAATTATAATTTCAACTCACTAACATATTTTCTTAGAACTTTAGTTGTTAAATATAAGTTATATTATATTTTAAGCATTTTATTTTTTTATTTATCCAACAACATGATTATATTCTTTATTTAACTAACAACAGAAATTACTCATGTGCGAGTCCATGAAATTACTGTCAAACTTGAAAACGGCATTGGCAGGGACGTGTCTCATAAAGCTTGGAAAAATTTGTTGGATTCGTTATTATGGTACAGCCTGAACGCGGCAGTATCAGTTGCGTGTTTATTTTTCAAGTTCCTCGCATCTGTATTGTGCGTTTTCAAACACGTTAAGTATCCCTCCGCGTCACCATGCATTAGTTTGGTCATAAGTTCGACCATGAGTTTCATCCGGTGAAACCTTTTAAAAATTGAATTACTATGGTCAAAAGGCCAGAAATAATGGATTCGGGATGTATTGTTTCAAAAAGTGAGTTCTTATTTCCAAAAAAATAAAAAAATAGTGAGTTCTTGTTCAGGTGATATGTGACAAAATAGTATCCCAAATGAAAAAAAAAAAAAATACCATCTATTTGCCAAATGTTATCCAGACATATATTTTGTAATATTTCAAGGTTGACAAAGATACAGAGTGATTGTTGCTGCAAAAGATGACCAAACGATGAACGACTCATGCTAAATCTTACAGTTAAAGGGTACATAAATAAATTTAATCAACACTAGAAAGAGAGTGATTCAAGACACTGTCCAGGTATGAGACTGTAAAGATGGAGATAACTTATAAGAATTAATTGGTACTACTTATACTAATAAGATACATCTACTTTTCGGTAGCTCGAAATGGAAGAACTCCATAGTTAAGTGTGTTTAACATAGAGCAATTTTGGGATGGGTGACCTCCTGAAAGTTTTCCTATAAAGTGTGTGAGCGAGAAAAACAAAACACGCTGAAAAG
Source organism: Gastrolobium villosum (assembly GCA_032173675.1). Classification (NCBI taxonomy): domain Eukaryota; kingdom Viridiplantae; phylum Streptophyta; class Magnoliopsida; order Fabales; family Fabaceae; genus Gastrolobium; species Gastrolobium villosum. The sequence continues at coordinate 146,367 of JAVKPL010010178.1, read as the reverse complement.
TCTCGTGTTAGTTTGTGGGGACAATTATTGCTCCTTGAAACGGCAGGGCATTACAAATGATATCAGAGCAGGGCCTCTCTCCCAGTACGGTATGGTTCAAGGACGAATCAGACGAAAGCTGGTGGGCATGTGATAAACCATTAGTTTATCTTGTTTTATAGGCTAAAATAATATGAATTATCTAGTTGAACAAGTCAAAAATTGAGGTTTTAATATGATAATCATGAACTTTATGAATTGTTAATTAAATGATATATATTTTCTATTTTGAAGGGATTTGAAGATAAAAAGGAGGAAAAATTGAAGATATGATAGATGAAGATCAAAACAAGAGGATTTGAAGATCTTAACAAAGATTATCAAGTTGTTAGAGAGGGGGCTTAAGCCCCCAATTCGAAGCTAAAGCCTCCAAAAATCAGCGAATAGCCTCTGCCTAAGCAAGCTTAAGCCCCAATTAGGAAGCTAAACCTGTTGTATAAGCAAATTTGTTCGGCCTTAGCAAGCTTAAGCCCCCAACCTTGGGCTTAAGCGTGAGCCAAGAATGAAGTTCAAACTCGAAGAGCGCACTTAAGCTCGCTCCAGCAGGCTTAAGCACGCTAGGTGAAATTTCCATGCAATCCTCAGCAGGCTTAAGCTTGCTCCAGCAAGCTTAAGCGCGAACGTTAATCGTGCATTCGTAAATTAGGAAGCTTAAGCGCGAATGAGCAAGCTTAAGCGCCCCAAAAGATCCAACTTAAGCCCACTTGAAGAATCCACTTAGGGCACGAATTCTTTACCCTTAAAAACACATTTGGGGGTCAGAATCATTAGTTTTTCACTTTGCAAAACAATTATTGGTGCTTGGAGGCAGAGGGAATGCGGAGAAATACTCGGTTCATGTTCGTGAGCGGCGGAGACGGATCAACATCAAGTCTGCACTGGGGATATTGAAGATTCACCAATCATCTATGGAGTTTGGGGGAGCTTTTATATTGCCTTTCATTCTTGATATTGTTATGTCTGGCTAGATTTTTTATTGTAGTTAGGGTCACAGACCTTATGTGAACCCTTGTTACAACGGATTGATTTATTTTTACTCGTTTATATATTTATCTTTATCTTTACTCTGTACGTAATTTCTATCCCTTTGTTAGAACTAATCAATCTAATAGTTGATGATAGTTTGAGGGTTAGAACCCTAGATAGGAATATTGAGGTTTTGATCTTAAAAGGGAGTAGGATAATGATTTCTATGCGTGCTAGGAATAGATGTATATTTGATTGCAGATGTTTTATTTATCGTGTTCATTGCTTAATTTCGTGAGGATTGCTAAGGGATTAGTGTTCCAATTGGGGTTAAAGAATTAGATTGCCAAAGGATTGAAATTTAACTAATTATTTTTAGATGATAAATTATCTGAGTATTTATGTAAATGTGTATTTCAAATCAATCCAGAGTAAGAAGCGGGGATCATTTGGTGAGTGTACTCTAGCTACAATGTTTTCTCATATTTTATAAAATTAATCTCTGTTTTATTTTTCACAACAAAAATTCCAAAAATACGTTTTTATTTTAGTTTCTATTTTTTTACCCCAAATCAACAACATTTTTTCATATCTATTTGAATTCCATCCATCTTAAAAAGAACGATTATTTGATATTCGATCGCAATCCCTGTGGAGACGATACTTTTCTTATCATTGTATTACTTGTGCAATCGGTACATTTGCCGTGCAGAATCAGCATGTATCGTCCCAAGGGATGGCAAGGGCAAAAAGCGATCGCCGGTGCAAATGAGGCACAAATAATGAGCATAGCTAATGCCAAATCTTGAAGTTAGGGGTACGTGAATAAGTCGAGTCAACAACCAAAAGAGAGGGATTCCAGAGACAGTGCAGGGATAACTTATAAGAATTAATTGATATGACATATACTAACAAGATGCATCTACTTTTCTGTAGCCCGAACGAAAAAATTCCATGGTTAAGATTCCTTAACATGGAGCAGTTTTGAGATAAGTGATCTCATGGGGAATTTTCCTAGGAAGTGTGTGAGTGAGGAGGACAAAGCACGCTGAAAAGTCCTGTGTTAGTTTGTGAGGACAGTCATTGATCCTTGAAGCAGTCGGCCGTTACGAGTGGTATCAAAGCAAGGCCTATCTCCCAGTATGGTATGGCTCAAGGAAGAACTGGATGGAAACTGGTGGGCATGTAACATTTTCCAAGGGCAGATAGTGGTCGTCAGTGCAAAAGAGGCACGGAAAATGAGTGGCTCATGTCAAATTTTGCAGCTAGAGGGTACATGAATAAATCGAATCAACACCCAAAAAGAGAGGGATTCTAGAGACTGTGCAGGTATGAGACTGAACAGTTGGGGATAACTTATAAGAATTAATTAGTACTACCTATACTAACAATATGCATCTACTTTTTGGTAGTCCGGAACGGAATAACTCCATAGTTAAGCGTGCTTAACTTGGAGCAATTCTGGGATGGATGACCTCCTAGGAAGTTTTTATAGGAAGTGTGTAAGCGAGGACAAAATACGTTGAAAACTCTGGTGTTAGTTTGTGGGGATAATCATTGATCCTTGAAAAAGGTCGGACATTAAAATGGTATTAGAGCAGGGCCTTTCTTCCAATGCAGTATGGTTCGAGGATGAACTAGGCGACATGTAACATCTCAAGGGCTGTCAAGGGTAGGGAGTGATCCCCAATACAAAAGAGGCACAGACAATAGGCGGCTCATGCCAAATCTTGCAGTTGAGGGTATATGAATAAATAGAATCAACACCAGAAAGAGGGGGATTCCAGAAACTATACAGGTATGAGACTTTACAGTTGGGGATAATTTATAAGAATTAATTGATACTACCCATACTATCAAGATGCATATGCTTTTCGATAGACTGAAATGGAAGAGCTCTATAGTTAAGCATGTTTAACTTGGAGCAATTATGAAATGGGTGTCTTCCTATAAAAAATTTTAGGAAGTGTGTGAGTGAGGAGAGCAAAACACGTTAAAAAGCCTCACATTAATTTTAGTATCCCAGCCTCATGTTAATTTGTGGGAAAGTTATTGATCCTTGAAGTGGTCGAACGTTACATTCCTATTGCTAGAAATAACAGGTCGTGGATCAATTATTTTCGTTATCCATGTGACACTTGACAAACTAAATGTATTGAATGTGACAACGGACCCTAAAACTTGACATTTTGACATTTTTCTTAAGAAAGATGATATTTGAATAATTTATTTTAAAAAATGTGTCACTGTAACCTTTCTCTCAATAAAAAGAGAAAAATTTAAAACCACGGTCTAAATAACTGTTAAATTCAATTAGTTAAAAAAATTAGATTTATTTCATTAACTTTATCGGTATTTTTTTAAAAAAAAATTGAATTAATAGTAAAATAAAATTTGGAAATGAGTTATGGTTTAAATATCTATTTTAACCTTCTAAACGTATACCAATCATCAAGTTACTCTTTGTATAAATAGATGAAATTGTTTATTTGATATTAACTTTTGTCAACAGATTATTATTTAAAATGAAATTCAAATTGATTTATTTTATTTCTATGTTAAACTAGTTTTTAAAAGGATAAATTTGATAGCTTGTGAAAGAATAATTTCATAATATTCTTGATAAATACATTACCAATATAATATTGTGCATAAATGACCATAAATGTTTACTATATATACCAACTAAATTGTTGAATGCTGAGGGTCAAAGTGAACATGATTATTTATTGAAATTTTTATAAATTATACTCATACAGCTTTTAATTGCCTAATAGACCCGCCGAAGATCCCTTCACCGAAGACAAGCTACTGGATGGTATGAATAGGCATGTATATTACGGAAAATAAATTCTAGGGTTATTTTTTCAAATTTTTTGTTTACAAGTTAAATTATGTATATCGGGTATGGCGTAGGTTGTAAAAATTTATAAACACAAAATTTGTAAACATAATCTATCCCAATTCTCTAACGTTAAATTTGTTTTATGACCTTATTACGTGAAAAATTTAAATTTATTGTTTCATGGATATTGAATAGATAGAGTTATTTTGAAATTTATAAATATATGTGAATAGAAATATCAACATCAGATTTTTAGATGAAAAAACATGTGAAATTCTCACGTGCTAACATACTTTAACATCAAGTCATGAACAATATCAATAAAACAGAGACATGTTCCACAAAAAAAAAATATAAAAAAAAATCAATTAAACAGAGTCAGGTAAGAAGTTTTTTATGGATTTTTAATTTCCATTATAAATGGCCTATTATTTAGTACTAAATTAAAGAGCTAAATTAATCAAAATACGTCGCTTACCTTCCTGCAACTAAAAAAAGGACCCCACCCAAAAATCCTGTCTCATGGAGCTCACGCAACCTGAAAATCAAATTCAAAGCCAACTTCAATAGGACAGAGAAAAACAGAAAAGGTGCAATGCTTGTTTATCAAATTGTCTGCGATTTTTCTTACGTATTAAAAAAAAACTGTTTATTAACTCCATATTACAAAATAAGAAATAAAAAAGATTGATTCTACTTTTGAACACGTTGACCAAGAAAATCATGGAAAGAAAAAAGAAAACACTTTTTAAATTCCAAAGTTGTTAAATTCTGATGGACTGTGATTTAGGTTATCTATTAATATATGATAAGATACAATAATGTTACAAACGATAAAGAGTGCTTCTAATTTCTCGAAGGGTATTCGCTTTTACTTACTATCACCAAACAATACCTAATTAGTTCCCAGAACTTCCTTTCCGAATGGTTTCAGTTTCCTTGAGTACGTCACCATGAATAAAACTAGAGGATCGTTTTGATTTATTAAAAAATAAATTATAAAAAAAAACACAAACAAAATTTTACGTTATACAAAAAACACACACACAACATGAAAAAAAAAATTCCGACAGCACTAATTTTATTTATTTATTTGTTAAACCGAGTTTACAAAATTTTATACTAGGAAAAAAAGAAATTACTATTCATTTATTCTTCCAAGTTCCAACTATAATATGCACGAAATAATACATAATACAAAGTGTATTTCAATAAGTTTTGCGTTATTCTATTCATAGATATCACAATTTTTTCATTATGTGCATTGATTATCAAATAACTAACAAACAACAAATTGTCTTGTAAGCCAACTACTTATATTGAATTGTTGTATTATCTCACATCATGCATCAACTATATGACTTTTAATTGGTAGACATAGCTTACTGTAAAAAACAAAATCTCCGAGACCACGTCCGCACCTTGAGAAATCTGAATATATACATATATTGATGACCTACCACATGAACATTTGTATTCAAATTGTCCACTCCTTTACTGTTCTTTTTTTCAAAAAATAAAAATAACTTTTTTTTTTTTTTGAGAAAAAGGGGTCAATTGAATTTAACTAAAGCGTACAAGTTTTCTCTTGTGAAGAAAAAACGCTTCTTATAAGCTTCTCCTCTAGCTTTGCCTCATGCAATGGTACTTAAGTGCTTCTTGACGTGAACAAAAATCGTAGAGCATGAAAGTCATGGCATTGAAGTATTTTAACGCCTTGGCCCTTCTTTTCTTGTTTGTCAACCTGAGCTTTAATGAAAATGCTGCTGCTCAGAATGATAGTTTAGGAGCTTCTTTCATCTTTGGAGACTCATTGGTAGATGCAGGAAACAACAACTATCTTTCAACTCTTTCCAAGGCAAATATCCAGCCCAATGGAATTGATTTCAAAGCATCCGGAGGAAACCCCACTGGCCGTTTCACCAATGGAAGAACCATCGGTGATATTGTAGGTAACATTTCTTTCAAATATATCTCATCAAGACATATTTTTCTTAATTGTCCTTGTTGTAACAAACAAAACATAACCCTTCATATATATGCACACATATAATATTAATTTTCCAAACAATTAACCTTTCATTTTATCGTTTGATTTCTATATATAATTTTTTTTAACCTTTTTAGGAGAGGAATTGGGACAACCAAATTATGCTGTCCCATTTTTGGCACCAAACGCAACTGGGAAAGCCATACTAAATGGAGTGAATTATGCTTCAGGAGGAGGAGGGATTCTGAATGCGACAGGAAGCTTATTTGTAAGTATTTTTAACTCTCGCGTATTTATTTCTTGATTAATTTTAATCTTGATTTAAAATAAGCAATATATATATAATTGTTCCGTGTTACATGCTTAAATAATTTATTTGTCAGGTGAATAGGATCGGAATGGATATTCAAATAGATTACTTCAACATAACAAGAAAACAGATTGACAAATTGCTAGGTGAATCTGAGGCGAGAGAGTACATAATGAAGAAATCCCTCTTCTCCATCACCGTTGGGGCCAATGATTTCCTTAACAATTATCTTCTTCCGGTTGTTTCTGCTGGAGCTAGAATTTCTCAAAGCCCAGACTCTTTCGTCGACGACATGATCAATCACTTCAGGGCCCAACTTACCGTATACACCTTAATCTAAATTAAACTAACTGATCATTGAATTTTTTTTCTAAATTATGTCAAATACAATGCATAAATTAAGTAACTTTATGAATGAATTAAACTTCTAAAATCATTATTTTTGTTGAGATATATAGTCCCACATTGGTTGGTTGTATGTGCAACTAATGTGGAGTTTATAAGGGGCACTCTCACCCTTTGAGCTAGCTTTTAGGGTGTGTATCCCAAGATTTTTTACATAGTATCAAAGCTCCCCGTCCCCCATTTTCTCTTGTAGAATTTCATAAGGCCTTTGGTACTCCCACGCTTTGAGCTAGCTTTTGGGGTAGTGTATCCCAAGGTTCTTTACAATTTTTAAATAAATTTCATATAAACGAAATGAGATTTTTTACTTTGGACCTTTTAAATTGAATGACAGAGACTTTACCAAATGGATGCTCGGAAGTTTGTCATCGCCAACGTTGGCCCAATAGGCTGCATACCTTATCAAAAGGCTATAAATCAGCTGAATGAAGATGATTGTGCGGACTTGGCTAACAAGCTTGCAGTCCAATACAATGCCCGATTGAAGGACTTGCTTGCTGAGTTAAATGACAACCTCCATGGAGCCACGTTCGTACTTGCAAATGTGTATGATTTAGTGATGGAACTCATAAGAAATCATGATAAATATGGTAAATAATTTAGTCTTAAAATTATTTACATCATAGGAGTTTACTATCTTTTTTTTATAGAGATACATGCTTACATTAAATAGTCATCGCAATTAAATGCATAACCTTTTACTTAAGAATTTACCGACTCAACTAGTATTTCAATCAGATAGTTTATAAGTTTTAAACAGCATTTGTCTAACTAAAAGGTGGTAGATTTTGAATATCAAGTTAACCTATTTTTGGTGCGACTAGTTTTTTTGGATTCTTTTGAGAATCTCTGAACTTATCAAGGGTTCTTATTCTTGTGGCGTTCATAGGCTTATCATTCATTGGATTGTGGCGCCTTCCTACCCTTGTTTTTTGTTTTAATTTCTTTCTTTTCTCGTTCCCAAAAGTCCAACAAAATCAACGCTAAACCCTACATCATCAATTTTCATTTTACCCTACCTCGGATCAGATCTCGTGACCCACTTGTCCTTTTTCGGTGATTTTTGGCTCTATTTCGCATTTCGAAACGTGCTCTTTCACCTCGTTTTGGAATCACTCAATTCCGAGTTGTGCAGCATGAGATATGATCATTTTTTAGTCAGGACGCATTGGAGGGTGAATTTTGGGTATAAATTCCATTTCTAGCTGATCGAATCCGATCACTTCTCTTGAGGTTCATATCATTTGGTAGCTTAGTTGGTTCATGAGAACTGAGCAGGTGGGGTTAAGAGCATGTATTCAATCCTCTCCAGGATCACATTGAATTTAAATCCTTAATTCTGAACCCACCCCGAATCAGACTAATCGTGAAGCCATTAACCTATTGGAATATTTAATAATATATGTTGTTTTGCAGGATTCACAACAGCGAGCACAGCTTGCTGTGGAAGTGGGAGCCAGTTAGCAGGGATAATTCCATGTGGGCCTACGTCTAGCTTGTGCTCAGATAGGTACAAGCACGTGTTCTGGGATGCATACCACCCAAGCGAGGCTTCCAACCTAATACTCGCCAAGCAGCTACTTGACGGAGACAAGAGATACATATCTCCAATGAATCTTAGGCAACTTAAGGATATTTGATCATACATTGTTGTTTCCATAACATTAATTTGTCCACGCAATTTCCGTTTTTATTCAATTCTCCATCAAACTGTAGCAGTCAACAAGGCGAGCTTGGCTCCTTTCTTTTTTACTACGAGTAATGATATAATACTAATTTTACTAGCGTAATTTGCTTCCTTCTCGTTACTTTTGAGTGATGCATTCATGGTCTCAAGTTTTTATCCCGTTGCCAGTTTAACAATTGGTCTTTGCGTTGAATTTGAGTACTTCAAAGATAGTGACTCGTTTCAAGTGGATATGGGTAACGTTTCATCTTCTTGTCGGTTGATGTTGACGATTTTGTGATAGATAACAGACATCGAGGAAGCATTTCGTTCAACAACTTTTTGCGCCTTGGTCGTTTAAAAAATTTAACCTATTCATAACTTTTTTAATTTTGGCATGCATGAGGAAAAAACCATGAAAATATAAAATTACATGGGAAAATTAGTTATGTTTAGTTTCATTTTGAAGAGATTTGAGAGAACAAATTAGTAATATCCACTTATTTTTATCTAAGTGTAGTAAATAAATATTTTTTGCTGAAAAAAATATGTTAAATCCATATTATATATGCCGATATGCAGAAAATTAGAGATTACAACTAAGGGCATTTTTTATTATGTTCTGTTTTCTTTTTTCTTTCTTAAGACTGTTTATTATAATAATTAATGAAATATGTGTTTTTTGTATTTTTTTTATTTTAAAAGTTAAGAGTCAAAACACAAAACAAAAATATTCTCTAAAATTGACTCTAAAAATTAAAAAATAGTTATATTGAAAAAAAAACTATTTTTACAAAACAGACCTTATTAATTTTTTTTTATTATTGAAAATAAAAAAAATTGTTTTTTTTAAAAAAAAATCAAACATGCCCTATGTTGTTGTTTAGATAGCCTATCCCATGTTCCGAACACATGTAACATACATGTCGAATGTATAATTATGCATTGTACAAGGTGCAAGCATGTTTTTTAACGTTGCAAAAATATTTTAGAAAAGTAGCAATTGGTTTGAATTATGTCAAAATTGAATTAAACACTTATTTACATGGTAGACGTATATTTAAATTTATGAAGTTCTAGAAATTATACAAACTCTTCATCACTAATATATTTTTGGGTCACCTTTGTAGTGCAACAATAGTAATTCCATTGTAATAAAATGAAATGGATTTAAATAGATTGACTATTTCAAATTTATAGTTTAGTATCTTTGAAAAAAAAAAAAAAACTTGCAATGTTTAATACACCGAATTACCATGAGTGAAATTAAATTTGATCTAATGACTTAAATATCCAATTGAGAAAGACCAGAACAAGCATAAACTTTTTTCGTGTATATATATTATTTGAATTTATTTTATTTTACCATTATTACATGAAATATTGTCGTTTAAACAGTAAACCAGTATTTCAAAAAATGAAATGTATATAAAGCTTTATATGAGATCTTTATGATTTTTCTTATAATGCTTTTTGAGATATACTATATATTTTTTTATAATTTTTCCCATATTTATATAATTAATTTTTTATATTTAACTTAGGTATTTGAAATTAATTATAAAACATGAAGATTAAGTTAGGAAACAATATATTATAAAACTAAAATAAGATAAGTTGTGGATTATCAAAAAAATAAAAATAAGATAAGTTGTGCAATGAAATAAAAAATATATATATAAAAAAGTACCAAACTAACACGCCCACATCATATATACCAAGGTGGGTTAACCGAATGAATCTTGCCAAACAATAGTGGAGTCATGAAATTTTTTGGAAGGGAACGAGAAAAGAATAATTCACACTAATTTAGACAAAACATCACATAGTGGCATGGGTCGATACGTAGCTAAATTTGAAGAACTTACCAATTTTTCTTTGTATATGAAGAATAATAAGAAAGAAGGGGATAAATTTATGCTGCCTTACCTTTCTTTAAGTTTGGTCTAAGATAAAAATTTCATGAACTTGAGGAGGGCGATCATCACTCCTAGCCCCTCCGTTGCTCCACAGTGTTGCCAAAGAAGATTGGCTAGAGAAAGGACAAAATGTGATGGGAAAGAATTATATATATAAATAGTATTTTAATAATATTACAAAATGTGTGTGAGTGGATAAATTACTAACATGCGTGAGCGTGAAGCTTAAATCAAACTTCTGAAAATTGTTCAGCCTGCAATTGCAAGAGAAGATGAGGAAGCACAAGCATTTTCATTGAAGGGGGGCGTGGGACTCAATCTTGAAACACTCTTCAAGTACTTCTTCACTCTTCATTTTTCAGTGATAGTTAATAACGCACCTCAGCCTCTCTTACCTTCTTTTGGGGTAAAATCTAAGAAAATGATTGAGCTTTTACATTTTAATTTTTCATTCAGCTTCTCCTAATTGTACTAGTTTGAAAAGTCAAGGATGATTTTGGATATGAAGAAGACAAAGAGAAATTAAATATTTATAGGATTAAAATATTAAAAATTGGGGTGCTTAATTCGGTAGTTCATTTGCCAATATATAAGTTATGTGTTTAAAAAAAGAAAAAACAAGAGTGTGCAAGAAGAAAACAAAAAATAGTGAAAACAGCGAAAGAGAGTGTTGTAGCACTTAAAAAGAGGCATTTGGTAGAGAAGAAAAAAAAATTCCAAGCCATATTTTTACTTCATCTCCTACCAAACATAGGCAAATAATTTTCCAACCCCATTTTCTTTGAAAAAAAATATTTCACCTCCTACCAAACACGTGATTGTGAGATTAAAAAATTGTAGCGTTTTCTTCTAAATTATTCTTAATCTCTTTAAATTTCCAACAATTTTAGCTACAAAAAGAATGAAAGGACATATATAACTTTGTGGGTATCTAATTTATTGATAATGGATAACATGATTTATTTATGTGTTCGTCTCTTCTATAACAATAGCATATGAAATTTTTTGTAGCAAACATATTTACACATATGGATTCTGACATTTAAAAAGAAAGAAAAAAGTCGGGATCTACATGCGTAAAATAAATTCAAGAACAAGCTTCGAAATAAAATAGAAAATCAATTTCTTGATTATTCTTTGATTACATACATTAAAAATGAAATTGTTTTGAGTTTTAACTCGGATTCAATTATATATGAGTTTAACAATAAGAAAATACGTAAAATAAGAGTCAAATGAAGTGATCTTAATATTTGTAATAGATTTTTTTTAAATTTTTTTCATATTAGGTCTGTGTTATATTTCAAATATTTTTGTTTATAATATAATATTTTTTATTTTCATCCCATCATTAAAATTCCTGCGTCCGCCACTACAACTCAGCACACATGTTTATCTCCTGTGACAAAACGCGATACAACCGAGATTGGATATAGTTGAAATTTTGACGATGACACAATTGGTATATTTGAAATTTAAAAAGCTAACAATCTTGTTTGTTGTTTAATAACAGAATAAATCTTATGGTTGTTAGTTGGTTGCAGCATTTGGATAAATTATTAAAAATCAAAGGAGCCCAAAGTGGATATGATAAGACTTATTTGTTGGAGAGAATTCAGCAACTGAAGAAAAGCTGTAAACTTATTTGAAGCAATGTTATAAAGATAGAGATGAAGGTAACTCATATTGTTGTTGTTGCAGTGGGATTTAAAATATAGGAGGTTGTTATGGAACATATACGAGACCCATTTATTGCTAAGCTCAATCAGGAGTAATTCAGATATAATTAAAAAATGATATCAATCCTAATATGATAGCATAATACATGGGCTTGGGCTGTTAGGAAAGGTACAAGAGGTCCAGAATCCAATATCCACATGTAAACTCTATAAATAAGACGTACAACCTGTAAGTATGTTTACACTCTTTCTCTCACTGTTTATTATCTTTTGTGCACAGTAATTTGCTTGAGTCGAGATATAGTTGATAGATATTTTAGGGGCACCTAGATCCAAGAATAACATACTAGTTCATTGGGTTAGATATCTCTATCTTCAATATAAAACAAGATTTAAATCCAAAGTTGAAGATGCTTGAGTGATGAAACAAAAAGAGAAAAAGGCTGGAATTTGGATAAGGAAGCATTTGAAGGATAACAGTGAGGGATCAAAAGTTAAGCCAGTGTATCCAAACTTCTTGGAATATAAAAAATACACTCTCGGCTAAAAACTTTTTGACAAGAATATTTTCCCAAGTGTTATGCTCTTTATTGAAGATTTGTGAGCTTAGGTTAAGTGCTTCATGATCAGTTCATTGTCACCTTTTTGTTTATCAAGAAGCTTTTATGAGGTGGTCTTTTGTGTGTGTGAATTTTCTCCATTAACTATTGTTAGTGATAACAATAAGGATAGAATTATCAGGGAATAATTGTGAACTTTGATTTAAGGTGTAAGATCAAAGTGAGTGTATCTCAATGGTATGTTAAGATCTGCTTGTGCTTGAATATTTTGACTCATTAAAATGAGTGAAATTATTTTTTTTAAATCCTATTGGATTAGGGAATCTAAGTGAGTCGTGATTTTTTTTTAACTCCTCTTGAGCCGAAGAGTTTTTTTCACGTAGAAATCGTTGTGTTCTTTTTTTGAGCAGTTTCTGTTTAATTAGTAAAAATAAAATAAAATAAAATAAAATAAAATAAAATAAAATCTAATAAGAATTACAATTACTCAATTCAAACCCTTCTTAAGTAACATCGGAACTAACATATATATCTTGTGACTAGGTAATAGAGCCTTCACATCTACTATATGCAAGAGTGAATGTATTTCTGAAGGATTTTATAAGAGTTATATCGTAAGAAAAGTGATTGTGTAATATTATAGAGATTTATTTTGCGTGTCTTAATTTTTAATTAGTTTTTTTGTTTAAAAAAGTGTGGACCCCACAAAAATTTTTTTCACGAGTGCTTTTTTTGAAATTATAAAAATTTTAAGAATTACAATCCAAAAATATTGTGTGTGTAGGAAATTTTGTTATGTCATGTTAAAGGTAAAATCGAAAACCTTCTCTGAAATGATATTTTATATTTATTTTTGGGTCCATCCGATGTCATGGTACAGTAAGTTGTGTCATGTCATCCTTTTTTTTTTTTGAAAATCAAGGAAAACTAAAGACAACTAAACAGAAACAGCACCCCTGACCGTTCTAGGCCAGGCAACCCCCCAAAAATCGCAACCAACAGCATCAGTACACCCATCAGGAGGGTCTTCAAACACAGAGGTATCCCAATTCAGAGAGATGGCCAAGTTGGCAAGCCAATCAGCAACACCATTACATTCTCTGAAAGCGTGTACAAAAACCAGCTGCCAGTCCCAAGTCCTCATCAACCTGATTTTGTTAACTAAACCAGCCAAAGGATGGTTCCCAGCAACCCCCTCATTGATCATCCCCAAAACCACCTTGGAATCACCTTCAACTATAACTCTCCTATGGCCAATATCCCACACCATTTGCAAACCCAAGTAAATGCCCCAGATTTCAGCTTTGATTGCGCTGCAATTGCCAAGATTTTTAGCAAAACCCTTAATCCAACGACCAGCAGCATCACGAATTACACCCCCACAACCACCTTGCAAATTACTACATTTAGAGGAGCCATCAGTGTTCAACTTGAGCCAGCCCACTGGAGGAGCTCTCCACTGCACCAAAGCAATCTTTCTTCTGTTGTTCTGCAACCCAGCATTACAGTAGAGTTTATTAGCATCCAGAAAATTAGCTAGATAGGTGCAGGCCAATCTTGCAGTCTTTCCATCACTAGGAACCTCTCCATCAAAGATAAGCTTATTCCTTTCCTTCCAGATGAACCAACAGACTAACCCAAACAAAAGGTGACCATTTTCACCATTAACCATACACTTCTTAGGGTCCAAATTAACATAAAGCCAAGACTGAAGAGGAAGGGCCATGAACTCATTCCACCTACCTGGACTCACCAGACTTCTCCAAGTTTTTTCAGACCAAGGACAATCCCTTATCACATGAATACAATCCTCATTACCCAACAAGCACCTAGGACACAGATTCGAATCACTCATGTGTCTTTGAAACCTCCTAGAATTAGTTAGCAGGTTCTCCCCAAGAAGCAACCACAAAAAAGATTTAGTCCGAGGGGGTCCTACCCAGTCCCAAATAGCATTCCAATGGAGATTGAGATTGTTTTCCTCTCCCTCACAAAGCTGCTTGAAGGCAGATTTCAGAGAGAAACGACCATCTTGAGACAGATCCCAAATAATCCTATCACCATCCTCCTCAGGATTAGGAGGACACACACCAGCAATGAGATTGACAGCTTCTTGGGAAATTAACTCCCTAAACTTCTGCCAACACCAATCACCATTTTCATCAACCATATCAGCCACCATCAGCCCCTGCAACACAAGATGGATTCCCTGAACTTTGTGGTCAACAAGAAGGCCAATAGACAGCCACTTATCAAACCAAAAGGATGTTTCCAACCCATTTCCCACCATAATTTTGGAGCCTTCATAAACCTTATCCCACACCCGAGAGACTCCCAACCAAAGGTTGGAGCAGCCAGTCTTCTTGGGAATATTGGGCAGCAACCCATTATTCACTTTATACTTATTTTTTAACACCTGAACCCATAACTCTTCTCTTTGAGCCATCAAACCATGCCCAATCTTCATCATGCTAGCTTTATTAGCCAACCTGAGGTTATGGATACCCAGACCCCCATTAGCCTTAGACCTACACACCACATTCCAAGGAGAGGCATGAATCTTCTTCTTTTCCGAACTAGAACCCCAGATAAAATTCCTCATCTTCTGTTCAACAGCTTCACAGGTACCAAAAGGAATAAGAGAAGTCTGCATAGCATAAGAAGACAGGGCAGCCAGCACTGCTTTTGTAAGAACAGTCCTGCCAGCTAAGGAGAGAGTTTTCTCCTTCCAAGCACTAAGCTTCCTATTAGTTTTATCCAAGATGAATCCGAAGGTGTTTTTATTCACCCTCTTATGCAGAATGGGAATACCAAGATACTTCCCTAAATCAA
Organism: Gastrolobium villosum; assembly: GCA_032173675.1. Lineage (NCBI taxonomy): Eukaryota > Viridiplantae > Streptophyta > Magnoliopsida > Fabales > Fabaceae > Gastrolobium > Gastrolobium villosum. Next base: position 131,156 of record JAVKPL010010178.1, on the reverse strand, counting down.
CTGTGATTGAAAACTTCATGCTCAGGCTAAGTTCCTTCCTTCTAATGTGATTCACATTCTTAGAAAAGAAACACCTGGTTTTGCTGCCACTGATTTTTTGCCCTGACACATTACAGAACTGATCCAGAACATTCCTGATCAAACAAGCTTGGTCTTCACTAGCTTCAGAGAAAAGAAGAAGATCATCAGCAAAGAACAGATGGGATATAGGAGGCCCATTTTTGCCCAACTTAACCGGATGCCACTCTTTCTTCTCCACAGCAGCATTAATCAAATGGCCAAGCCTCTCAATGCATAAAACAAAAAGGTAGGGAGAGAGGGGGGTCTCCCTGTCTAATCCCTCTAGTGGGAGCAAAGAACTCTGTTTGGGACCCATTCCAAAGAATGTTCATGGAGGTAGAAGTCACACAGGCCATAATTAGATCCACTAGCTTCACAGGTAACCCAGTCAAACATAAAGTTTCCTCCAAGAAAGACCACCTAACTCTATCATAGGCCTTTTCAAGATCAACCTTAATAGCCATCCACCCTTTCTTGCCTTTCTTGGTTCTCATCGAATGAAAAATCTCCTGGCTAATGATAATATTGTCAGAAGCCTGTCTTCCTTGAATAAAACTGCATTGGTTAGGCATAATTAAGTGGCTCATGTGCTTCCTTAGCCTAGCAGTGATAATCTTAGTGACAACTTTGTAAATGACATTACATAAGCTTATAGGCCGAAACTGGCTAATCAAATCAGGGTTATCAACCTTCGGAATTAAGCAAACTAAAGTTTGGTTGATACCTGCAACCTTAGAGGGATCATTGAAAACCTCCAGAACCAGCTGAGTCACAGATCCTCCCACTTTATCCCACTGAGTATGAAAGAACACTGCATGCAAGCCATCAACACCAGGGGCTTTAAAAGGCTGCATATTAAAAATGGTTCTCTTGATTTCCTCCAGCCCAGGCTTAACACCAATGCTGGCCCACTCATGATTATCAACCACAGGAAACAGGTTAATGATGCTAGAAGATTGAAACTCCGGACCCTCCTCCATATAAAGATTTTTAAAGAAACCAATCACCATCTCTTTTAAGGCTTCTGGATCTTGTATCCACTCTCCCTGTTCATCTTTCAGGGACATGATCTTGTTCCTCCTAGTTCTAGCCACTATAGAAGCATGGAAAAATCTGGAGTTCCTATCACCATAAGCAAGCCAGTTACTCCTAGACCTTTGAAACCAAGTAATCTCCTCCTGAATGAAGATTTTATTCAGATCCTGCCATAAATCCCTGTGAAGTCTTTCAAGCGATTCATTAGGACCCCTACTGAGTTGGAAGTCCACACCCCTTAACCTTCTTTGGATATTCAACTTTTTCTTCTGGTCCTCTTTGAACTTAAGTTGATGCCACTCAACAGCTTCCTTATGAAAATCATCTTTAGAAGCAGCCCAACCCTTATTCCCACTCCAACAGTTATCCACAATCCCACCAAAGCTCTCATTTGTTAGCCAAGCAGCTAAGAATCTGAAGGGCTTAACCCCTCCAGTCGAGTAACCATCATACCCATTTTTCAAGACTAGAGGTCTATGGTCAGACCCATAATAATGAATATGAGATAAGGACCTATTAGGAAAACTCAGCATCCACCCCTCATTGCCAAGCAACCTATCAATCCTTTCTTGAAGGGCTTCTCTTTTCCAAGTAAACTTGGGGCCAGAGAAACCTAAATCAGTCAAACCACAGTCATTTAAACAATTAGCAAAATCCTGCATGCTTCCCCAATTCACATCAGCACCACCATGCTTATCACTCTCATCCAAATAGGCATTAAAATCACCCATTACTGCCCATTTATCCAGACCCTTGTCAGCTATATTTCTAAGGCCAGTCCACAGGCCAGCCCTCTCAGCCCTCCTAGGACTACCATAAATGAAGGTAAAATTCTCCTCCTCACCAGAAGTGACCCAATGCAAATTGGTGTGAATGAACTGATGATTATCCTCAATGATTCTCACATTAGTGGTTCTTTTATTCCAAAGAAGCCAAATACCACCAGAGTAGCCCACAGCATCTCTAATGAAAAAACTATCAAAACCAAGATTTCTAATGACTTTCTCAGCCTTATTACCACTAATTCTAGTTTCTAACAAAGCTAGAACATGAATTTTATTCTGGAACACCATATCTTTTATGAGAGAGGAAAACCCTTTTTTCCCCGCCCCTCTACAATTCCAAGTACACACTATGAAAGTGAAAAAGAGAGAGAACAGAACACAGACCTCAAACAACCTAAACATTGGTTGTGCTACTGCTCCCCAAGGCATTAGTAATATCATCCAAAGCCATTGCAGACCTTCCTTCCTGGCATATCTCCTTGCCTTCACCCACACCATCCGGAGGAACTTCTTTGACTCCAGGGGACAGCAAAATATTAGCAGCAACACTTCTATTTGTCAAACCAGCACCAAAGCTTCCAGATAATTTGACCTCCGAGGCAGCTTCCTGTCTAACCCCTTTGTTCCCCTTTTTAACCAGAATAGCCTCCCTAGTTAAATTAGCTTGCAAAATACCCTTAGGAGCCTCTTGGTTCAAGGATTGCACCCCCTTAGTACCCGAACCTTTGGTCTCTGACCCAAGCTTATGATTCACACCACTGCCTTCCAGAATGCTTTTCTTCCTTCTTCCATTCAGGTTCTTTTTCTGTTGACTGGGCTCCCCATCAGATTTGGTATTCTTAGTTCCCAGCTCAGGGGAACCACCCTTCACACCATGAGAGCCCTCTCCTGCATCACTCTCCAAGGGCCCAAACCTTGAACCAGCTACAAGGATCTTTGGGGATTTGCCACCCCCATCAGTTGCCAATTTCTCCTTGCTCACCTGCACCTCCTTATGTTTCTGGTTTTGCACCTGCCTTTTATTATTTCTTCTTTGAACTGTCATCCAGCTTCCAAAGCCATTCTCTTCTTGGCTTTTTTCAATATCTTCCTTATTTCCTTCAATAGTAGGATCAGTCTCCACACTCTGATCCATCATCTCTTCCCCAACATCCTTGCTCGCCTTTTTAACATTTTCCGGGTTCAACTCACATTGATCCTTCCTATCGCCATACTGGCCACAAAGAAAGCAAATCATGTGTAATCCTTCATACCCAATGAACAGTTGCCTCTGTCCTATTCGGAATTTTGACAAGAGACTCTTGCTCAAATCAATCTCCACACAGATTCTGGCAAATCTTCCCCTGTCAGTGATCTCTTCAAGTTGCCCATGACCACTGATCCTCAGCGAGCTTTCATCAATCCTCAAGGTTCTCCCCACCATATTCCCCATTCTCCATAGATCTTTGTATGTATAAAACTCCCTAGGGACTCCTGGTATCCTGATCCAAACAGCAAGTTTCTTCACCCTGTCATCATAGGGGTCAAAATTTGGCCTCCACCTCTGAACAATTAGGTAATGATCAACCACAATCCAAGGACCCTGCTGCTGCACAAACAGATAGTCCTGTACCTTCTCAAATTCAACCATATAATGGCTATTTTCTAGATCCAGGACCTTGTAGTCTCCTTCCAGATTCCAGAGTTTATGCAAACGATTCCAAAGGAACTTAGCACCTAACCTCTTTCCCATAAGCTTGACAATCAAAGCCTTACTCCAGCGTTTGCACTGCTCAAGCTTTTCCAGGATATCAAATTGGTAGAAAGGGTTCAGAGGATCATCATCCCCTGACTGCTCATACGCCTTAAGAGCTTCCTCTTCTTCACACTCCTCCCTTTTACATTCAGCAAACCAATCGTTCTTTTCCTCTTCGCGAAACCCATCCCAGACTCCATTCACACGCAGGAGATGATCCTTGTATGAGACCAACTTCCGCGGGTCTCTCTTGGGTTCCTCATCACTGTTGTGCACTGGATCTGCCACCTCTACATCAATCGGTTGACCCTCACCACCTCCTTCAACCTCCATTGCGCCCGCAACTTGAGGTTCCTCATGCATCACTTGATCCATCAGCAAATCTCCCTTCGCTTTCTTTGATTCTCTCCTTAACACAGTTTCCCCCTCCGAATTTGGGGGTCGCGACCCTTTCCTCACCATGAAAACACCAAAACCCTAGCAGAGCTCTAAAAAAGAAAACCACGCGCCCACGCGCCCTTCATTTTCCAGTTCTTTGTTTCAGATTTTCGTTTCCACAGCACGTGGATGGTTTTATCCTGTGACTATCTTCCAATGGCATCCAGAGGTGATTCATAAATTTTGCTAAGCATGTCTAGCACCATTTTCTACTCATTAGCTTGTTATCATTTCAACTGTATAACATGTTTCCTTTATAAATGATGTTGCAGAAAAATGCCTTTGAATGGGCCTCATCTGCGAAAAACCCTCATATAGAGGATGCCATTCTGGTGACTCAGACTGCTGCAAACTATTTTATCAGGTTAGGACTCGTACTTTGATAATATCTTTATAACATTCTTCTCATGCAGTTTAACCAGTCATTTTAATGGGATGAAAGTTGTATTGCTTTGTTGGATATGAGCTCAAATGTTAGGCACAATTTATTATGTTTTGAGGGTATCATTTAACATGACCGCAAAAAATTTCCTACACACACAACATTTTGTGGGACCCGCAGCAAAAAAAAAAATTCCGACATGCAAAACGAATCTCTATAACATAACATAACCATTTTTTCTATCACATAACTCTTATAAAACTTATGTTTTAATTAGGCAAAACTAAGGGTGACAATTTTTAATATGAGTCAATGACAAGAAAAATTGGTGTTGGGATCGATTTGATTTTAAATTTGCATTGTGTTTGTGTTGCTGAAAATAGATATGAAAGAATTTGTGTCATGTTACGTGTCAACTAGCTAACATGACATTGACTCATGTTAATCTTCTTTTATATCAGTGACTCATGTTAATCTTCTTTTATATCACGTTGTGTCCATATTGGTGAAAGTAACATTTTATACATGTTATTCGTGTTTGTAATCTTGCATAATAAGCGAGACACTATGAAGTTGACAGATTATTTGTGACGTGTCAATTCATATAATAAGCCACACACTTGAGGTTGGTAAGTTGTTCATATGTTGATTTAAAAAATAAACAAGTCATATTCATGTCAAAGGTTTTTACACCAATCTTAGGAGAGGTTATACTTACTACATTTTTTTCTTACTACTTCTTACTATTAAATCTTAACTGTTGGTTTCCGTCAATCTAACTGTTAAGATTTATTAGAAATTAATAATTAATTAATAAATATGATCCAATAAATTTTAACCGTAAGATTGACGGAAATCAACGGTTAAGATTTAGTAGTAAGAAGTACTAAGAAAAAAAAATAATAAATATAATCTTCCTCGATCTTTATTTGTAATTGTGTCGACGGTATTTGTCTTCCTGTCAAATCTCAACCCGAAACATACATAACTCGCAAACATAAATTGCTATCCCTAAGCAAAGCTCATTCATTTTGGCACAAGCTCAGTTCAAGCCAACATGCTGATGTTTTTTCTCCCCTTTTCTTAACCATTTCTTTTCTCTCTTCCTAATTACTAATTAATTGTGAATACCATATAAGGCTCTAAATAACAATTTTTATACACTCTTGCTGTTATTTTAACTCGTATGTATAAGTAAAACATGTTTTCACTTTGGTGGATTTGGCTCCAGTGAAGCTAGAAAATCCTCCTCAAACAGACCAGATGCTCAAGCAGTGCGACACAATCTCATTTACAATTACAATCCTACTTATGGTGGGAAGGCTGGGTAAGCCCAAAATGTCTTCATGACAATGCTATTAATTTGCTTTGCACATAAAGTTACTCATGTTTTTCCCCCCTACTTGTAGGAAAGGGTATGATCAAGTTTATCTGTTCGAAAAGTCCTAAATGTTGGAAGCGTCCATGGATATAATTGTGTGCACAATAATAATATGGACTATGGTTGTATGCTAGAGGAAATAAAAATTTTGTGCACAATGATGACTCTAAGATGCCCTGCTCTTTAATGTGTTACATCTCGTTATTGCCCCAAGTCCCCAACCTTAATTAGTATTTTGCATTTGCTATCATTCTAATAATTACATAGCTGAACCATAACTCATTTCGCAACACAAGTTAAGTAGGTGGGAGAAAATTTAAATTTGACTCCTATCGAATACATTTTTGGAGAGGGGCAAAAGATTTTAACTCTGAATAAGTCTGGATTTGCAATTAGTCTCATAAACAACTCAAATAATTGAAACTTGTAAGAATACTTAATAAGATAACTTGCCCAAAAAAAGATTGGATGGCTGAGGCTTTGACTATCAAAATTATTACATGTAGCATCTGGTCTTTAGCACTATTTCAAACTTGCATTGTTTCAATAAATTCTTTTTATAAAATGCATCACGTGGTCGTCTTGCCAAAATCCTTACAAAAGATTTTGGCACTTGCTCTTATGCTTAGTTTATACTGCGAACTGTCTGCGCTACAAAAACATGATGGCTAGCATGCAATGTGTGCTGTCAATGCCAACGATGGAAACTTAAATAAAATTATATACATAGCATGGGAAACGAGGGACTATTGATAAATAATATTTTTTGTACTTTTATTTCTAGTAATTAATTTCACAATAGAACAATCAAATCTCATTATCAATTTACGGACAGCATATTATAACAACCAAATACTATTAGTATTAATCAATTTAACTATTAAATCGATATTTATTTTTATATGTTAATCCATATTTATTATGTTATATTTATTTTAATTTAAATAATGTAATCATAACCGTATAAAGATAAAAATAAATATAATCATTTGATTAACATAATCGATCTAATAGTAAAATTAATTGATAGTAATATTGCATCATTTTTTACTTTAAAGATTGGTGATTAACATAATCGTGTGTGACTCCGTTGATTTTTTTTGATCTAACGGCTCTCAGATGAGGTGTCAAATTTGAAATTTGATACCGATATAAAAATCCTACCTCTTAATAGTAATATTAATTAATTGTTATAATACACTCCCCGTTAATTTATTATAGAAGTTCGTAGTTATTAAGGACTTAAAGAAGAAATTAGAAACCTAGATTATCAACCTTTACTTTCAACGTGGTTAAGCTTCAGCATCTTCTTTAGTTGGTAAAAACGAGAATGCTCAGTGATAAGTGAAGTGATAAACCCCAATTTTAATTTCCCACAATCTCACTTCTCCGACATGCCAAACGACGCCGTTTCGGTTCTCTTCCTCATCGTCGTCTTCCAATGCCTTCTCTCCGCCAAGGCTCACTCGGCTATCCTTCTCCCGAGTCAACTCAACCTTGACTCGCCGATCTCATCGCCGGTGAGTTGCCCCGCGCCCGACCCCAACCTCTACTACCAGCCGGTCATCGGAATTGTCAGCCACCCCGGCGACGGCGCCTCCGGCCGCCTCAGCAACGCCACCGGTGCTTCGTACATCGCCGCCTCCTACGTGAAATTCGCGGAGGCCGCCGGCGCCAGAGTTGTTCCCCTAATCTATAACGAGCCACCGGAGAAGCTTCTCAAGGTATCAATCATCATCGACTGTTAGAACTGTTTGTGATGATATTGAATACATTTTTGCACTCATTGCAGAAGCTCGAATTGGTAAATGGGGTTCTCTTCACTGGTGGATGGGCTAAAAGTGGTTTATATTTTGAAACTATTGGAAGAATATTTGAGGTATCTGTTTATCTTTAACTCTCACTTAGTAATAATTGTGCATGCAGATTTCAGAGTGGCTTGTATTAGATTAAACAACTTGCATTTTTTCGGAGATTCTTTTTGATCCTGAGTGAAACTGAGGCTTCTAGAATTTCAAATATGAATAGTGGGTGTAGGAACTTTTGTCCAAGAGTTTGTATGAGAGATAAGCGGCCGACCCAGTTCAAATACCCACTATTTTTTGCAGAGAGACTGATTCGAACTAAGAGTTTGTATGAGAGATATACTATTAAAATCATTGATGAGCTTTCACTTCTCACCTTGAGCTGTTGGGTGGAATGATTGTTTATCATGGTATTATAGCCTAGTGTGACTATGAGATCACGAGTTTGATCTTCAAAATTGGGCCTTCACTTCTCAACTTTAGTTGTTGGCTGAAATGGTTGTTTATCAGAGTTGATACTTTATAGTTAGTTTCTTTGCTACCTGCAAGTAATAATTTTACTTGTACTCTTGTTAGATAAGTTTGTTTCCAAGATGTTAAAGGAATGGTTTGTTGTTATATGTACTTATGCATTTTAGAATTTTACGTATTAAGTTTTATTTATCTGTGCAGAAAATTTTAGAGAAAAATGATGCCGGACACCATTTCCCACTTTATGCTGTCTGCTTAGGTTTCGAACTTCTATCAATGATCATAAGCAAGGTGAGTTAGCTTTCTTATGGTTGTATAGTATCACTTGTGACTTTGTAAAATTCCTTTTCCCTAGAGGAAAAGTCTGCAGATAAGTCAGATACTTGCCTATTTACCAGGGTACTTTACTAATTAATTTTTTTGCTGAATTTGCTTCAAGTTAGTACAGTCTATTTGAAATCTTATTATGTTGCGTCATGCTGTGAACATTGTTGTTCATATTTTCTCTTGGATTCCAAATTCACAGCTTGTGACAGTAGAAAAATTAGCCATTATATTCTTTTCTTTGCATCCATGTTGAACATTTGGATCGATACTTATGAAATGTTGAGAAAAGTCGAAGATTTCTCATTTCTGATGGTAAATTCCAGTTGTATTCTTTTTTGTGCTTTTACAAGTTTGCCTCTTTTTTTTCTCTCTTGATAATAGGACAATAATATTCTTGAAGATTTTAGTGCACGTAGTCAGGCAAGTACTCTTCAATTTGTGGAGAATGCAAGTATTGAAGGAACTGTATTTCAAAGGTAAACAATCTATGATAATAGTATTTTTCTGATGTAACACTTGATCCCTTAATGGGCATATGATGAAGTTGGAAGCTGGGCTTTGAACTTAAATTGTTATCTCTCTCCAATTTAACAGATAGGGAGAAGGATAGGACAACTTTGTTCCATTGATGTTCTCCCCTACCATGATATTTGTTTATCTGAAATTTTAATCAGTGTTAAAAATTTATAGGCTCTTTAACAATTTGTCACAGTATTTGACGTGCAAGTTATTAATCACTTCTTTCCCTCCCCCAGATTTCCTCCAGACTTGTTAAAGAAGTTGAACACAGATTGTCTTGTCATGCAAAATCATCGTGTGAGTATTTATACTTATTGAATTATTCTTTTGCATGAGAATTTCACAATTTGCCTGGACAAACTGTCATCCATTAGAGTAGTTATCTGCAGCGTGAGTTTACCTTTAAATTAATCCTGTTTTATAAATCAACAACATATTTTTTGGCCAAGTCTATGAGGGTGGTGCTGTTGAACCACTGAATATGAGTCATTGGATCAACTGGATGGTTTTGATGACCTGGTATATATATTTCTGGGCCATCACATGCAAGCTCAGCTATGTCGCCATCACCTACTCCAGTCATCAAGTTCCATTATCTGATACCTATGGGGAAGAAATTGAAGCAGGCTGGTGCAAGTCTATTTAATTTAATATTTGGGGCCTCAAAGGAATGATGCTGATGGCTGTTCCTACCACCTATGTTGATTTCTGTCCTAATAGAAGTGGTTATTGTAATGATGGAGGTGAGGGTGGTGTTTTCTTTGAGAGGAAGAATGTGAAGACTGAAAATTGGGGTGATGATGGATGGCAGTGGACAGAGAAGACAATGGAGCTTCGGTTTTGTCTTCTGTTTCTTCAAAGAAGATAAAATTGTTCATGCAAATCACAATCCTTTATCAAATCCAATGGCCCTTAGTCAGGGGTGCACTTCAGGGTGTGCTGCAGCACAGACTTCGCCATATTTTTTAATTTTACAATCAAAGATTTACCCATTGAACTAATGATAAGAAACTGGATAATAGTGTTCAAGCGTTTAATTTTTTACTTGAATTTTGATATACAGTTTAATGAAGTTCATCAGATACACACATTTGAAATTTGGTAATATAATTTTTATCTGATTTTGGACATGACAGTATGGCATATCCCCAGGAAAGCTTCTGGATAATCCGATGTTATCTAGTTTTTTTGAGATCTTGACAACTTGCAAGGATGAAGATGATAAGGTATTCGATGTTATTGTCTCTTAAAAAGTGATACTGGTTTTCAAATCCACTTTTTGTCATATTCATAAGCTGTTAACAGCTCCCTTCGTGAAGAAATCTAATAGCGTTAGTAATTGTTTTAGGTTTATGTCTCCACAGTACGTTCTCGAAAATATCCTGTTACTGGTTTCCAATGGCATCCAGAGGTGATTAATAAATTCTTAGTGCGCAATCTGTTGCAGCATTGTGAATTTCTATTCCTAGATACTATTTAGTTAAGTTCCTAGAGTACTACGGTGATGCACCGCTTTTAGTTCATTATTATTTCAGCAATGTAACATCTTTTATAAATGATGCCATAGAAAAACGCCTTTGAATGGGGCTTATCAAGAATTCCACACACGGAGGATGCTATTCAGATAACTCAGTATGTTGCAAATTTTTTGGTCAGGTTAGAACTCAGAATTTGATAATATTTTCATCAGTTACATCCTACACCTGCACTGTAACTGGTAGATTGTTCTCAGAAGCCATCAAGCTATCTAACTAGTTTCTTGACTGAGTTATCCAGAGTAATTGCCAGTGCAATGAAAACAAAAAATGATGCAATTTATGTTTACTGTATACAATGATGTGAAGTATTATTGACTTAGTATCTAAACCATTTTAATGGAGTGAAAGTTGTCATGATTACCCTTTAATACTCTCCTTACCCAAATTGCTACGTAATTGTGAATCCCAAATAAGGTTCAGAAAACATCTTTAAGACACGCTACCTTTGAAATGATTGAGCTTTATTTACTATGTCTTCACGTACTAATCAATGGCTAATATAACTTTTTGCCACTTTCACTTCTCCGAACTCCAGTGAAGCTAGGAAATCCTTAAACAGACCAGATGCTCAAGAATTGCGAGACAATCTCATTTACAATTACATTCCCACTTATGGCGGGAAGGCTGGGTAAGCCCAACATGTCTTTACGACTTTGACATTGATTTGTTTTGCACTTAAAAGTTACTGATTTTGATGTTTATGCTGCTTGTAGGAAAGGATATGATGAAGTCTATATATTCGAGTAAGTCTAAATGCTGGAGAAATCAACCGATAATAATGGTGCATAAAAGTCATTATGACTTAACGTTGTATACCCAAGTAAATGTCATTGTTATTATGCACTATAATGACAGTAAGATGCTTAGCATTGTACCAAAAGCTATGCTTATTTGTGATTTGTATCATGTTGTAAGCTGTTTGTATTACAGTGATGTATTTTTTAACGTTGTATCATTGTTGTCATTGTTGTTTGCCCTTTGCTTCTGCTAGAGTTCCAATATTGTAAGCCGTTTATCTGCAGAAAATAGGTAACTTTGTATTACAGTGATGTGATTTTTAGGATGATTTCCTGTTGAAGATGACTTGTTCCATGTAACTTTAGGTTTATTTTCTATCTGAGGCCATGAAGACCAATAATATTACCCATTAACCGGTATTTGTGATTAACATCTGTGATTATGAATTTCAACCGGACAGTTAATATCTGTGATTAATATATTATTAATGGGTTTTATAAAAGTTATGTAGTATGAAAAGTGATTGTGTTATGTTATAGAAATTTGTTTTGTGTGTCAAAGTTTTTTTTTTTTTTTGGCTTCAATATAAAAATGTTGTGTGTTAAAAAAAATTTGTAGTCATGTTAAATAACAAATGCAAACGTGTAACTTTAGTTGAAAGAGAGAGAGAGAGAGATTTCTTTGAATATAATTGAGTCATTAAAACATAGTTATATTTATTTTACGTTGCATAAGATAAACAAATTTTTTACACATACGAAATGGGAGTAGGTTTCACATCTATTTTTTCTCTCTCCTCTCAAACATGGGTTACACTCATAGTTTTATTTCTATAATATGAGATAACTATTTTTTTAGGATATAAGATAAATATAACCTCTTTTACCAAAAAAAAAAAAAAAAGATAAATATAACCTTAAAACATATTCGTTAGAATACATTAGATGGAATGATTTCTTAAGTGTATTGCCACACCCCCAATGATTAGGCCTACTTTTTACGCGTCAATGGAATTTTTATGCCAATTTCAGTCATTTATTTAAAGGATTCTAGACAAGCGGATTTACATCTCTTACAACCAACACACTCCTCTGTTCTTGGGGCAGAAGCAATTTGTTTAGCTTTACATCCGTCCCAAGGTATCATTTCTAAACATCAGTCAATTTATTTAAAGGACGACTTCGGTATTACATTAAAAAAATTAAGAAGAAGAAAGTTTTGTATTACTTATTTTCAAATTATAAATTTTTATGCTTAAAAAGTAAGTAATAAAAAAAATAAACTGATGGGATAAAAAAAAAAAAAGACTTTGATTTTCTCATGTATGATAATTGTTTTCGGACTCAATTACTGGTTAGCTTCATATTTATTTAAAAAAAAAAGTTTTGTATACAAATCAAAAGGTCACAAAATATGAAAACACTTTTAATGTAATATGAGAAATACTTTTTTCCTAAAAAAAAACTTATAAGATTTACATACTTTTTATTGTTTAATTTATAATTTATATTTCTGAGCCTACAAGTTTACAAAATTAGTACGGTCTCCAAATTTTCGCTTCATTTGTATATCTTACTAGCTTAGTTTAGTTCTATTAATTTGTATCATTAAAAATTTTAAGAGATTGAAACCAGACACCAAATTATCAAATTATTAAAGTGGAGTTATTTATGTCGAAAATCAGATGAGAATTCAAGAATTTTGCTGTGGTATTTTTTCATGGGATTCCTATTCATAATTTTAATTCTCATAAATCTATTTTTTTTTTCCCCGAAAGATTTTAAGAATTCTTATACCAAACGTGGGATAACTAGAATTCTCAATGTGAGTCGTCCGGGAATATAAAATTATGCATATTTTCTAGATAACTTTAAATTATTTTTGTAATTTATATTTTTTGAAGGGAGAGGTTATACTTACGAACTATTTTCTTTTACAACTTTTTATAACCAATATTTTAACTGTTGATTTCCGCTAATCAACGGTTAAGATTTATTTTGAATTAATAATTAATTGATAAATTTTATTGGCGAAAATCTTAACCGTTGATTAACGGAAATCAATGGGTAAGATATTGGTTATAAAGAAAAATAAGTTGTAAGTATAATCTTCCCCTTATTAAATTATATCTAAATTAATCATGCATAACTTTTAATTTTTTTAATATTTTATAAATTTGTGGGAATTTAAAAATTCCGGTCCCATTATAGTAGCTAGATGCAAATAAAGCCACAGCTGTACTATAATCAGCTAACGAGTGATCTCTTTCCCCTCAAAGACAAAAGTGAATGAACATTGGCGGGAAAACAATCGGAGGGAAACTGTAACAAGAAAACCCTAACCCTCCATTGGCCATTGTTCTGTTCCAATGGCGCAAACCGAAACCCTAACGCTTCTTCACGAGATCGAATCTCTCGTCTCCGATAAACTTCAAGTGGTATCTCCCTCTCTCTTTCCTCCATTTCATTTTACCCTTAATATTAACAAATATTTTTCGTTTTACTTCTGCAACTCAACCTTACCATTTACTGTGATTTTTAGTTTTTGAATCTCCGAGGGATTTTGTTAAATTGTCCCTCCTTTTTCCCTAATTCCTTTCATTTGATGGCAAGTAATTGAATTCATACGGTGTCGCATCTGCTTTTTTTTTTCTTTTTAGGTTTCATACAAGTGGCTGAGTCGCAGTTATATGGTATCATCCGATGAAGCAAAGAGGTGGGTTTTTTTTATTTTTTTTTAATTGGGTGAAAAGATTTACCTCGTAGAAGACTAGATGTGTTGTTTATTTATTTTTGTGTTGTTATTTTATGAGTAGTTGAAAATTTTGTTATATGTAGGTTGCTTCAGGAGTTTGTTCAACAACATGATAGTGGGTTGGAGGTTGTGTATGCTTTGTCTGGATGGTTAAAGAACAGCCATCCTTGTTACCACATAAGGCTTGTTCCAGGGCCAAAGCTTGCAGGTACTAGGATCTTTTTAAAATAATAATAATAATAAAACTGGGTATTCTAGAGTGTTTTACTTACTGTTATTTTGTCTACATATATGAATTTGCGAGAATATGAGACTATAAAAATTCAAATTTAACTTTCCCATGATGGAAAATGGTTTACTGCTGTACCCTTGTGTTAAGGTAGTTTCATTTTAGTGATTATATTCTCTTGCTCTGATCTTAAACTCTAATCGTATAAACCTGGCTCACTTGATTTATAGTTTTGTCACTATTTAGTTCATGATTGTTTATTTAATTTAAAGGTATCAGGCTTTCTGGGCCAGGCTTAAAACAAACATAACTGGTGGATGTCCTTTTTTCAAGTGGTTGTCATTTAGTATCTGATTTAACAGAACCTGAATTGATTTATGTTTCAGTAATCAGTTCTGTCTCTATTGGAAGAACTGCTTATCAAGAACTTTCATTAGTCGTATAGTGTGCTTAATGTGTTCAGTTTACACTTTGAGAAACATTCATGGTGAATAGCTTTTGAGAAAATTTTGCCTGTCATTCTATGATATGGAGTGGCTAACAAACATCAGGAAGTAGGAGTAACATTAAACCGTTTCTCACTTTGTTGTGCAGAAGCACAAGAGGAATTTGATGGGAATTGCTCAGTTCAGGTATATAGTGTGCAAGCTAGTATCCCAAAGGATCCAGCTGTGCTTTGGAATGCAGAATTCATTCAAGCAGAGGAACTCTTCAAGCAGCCCTCCTCAATTGACAATTGCTTGAGAGATAATAGGTAGGTTCCATGCATGTCTTTAGAATATCTATCTATATTGTATATATGCATTTGGTTTGGTCATGTGATGGCAGATAGACACTGTGAAAATATTAATTTGTCTAGAGCTTGTTATTGATTTCAGTCCGTTTGCTATTTTCGTTTAATATATTACATATGTATATACATATGTATATATGGTGATTAGATAGGTAGTAAGTTGGTAGTGGAAAATTTTGGTAGTGAGAATATCCCTCCTCGATGTATATATGCATATGAACATGAAGATGTAATTTTATGTCATTTTTAGGTCAGTTGAAGGAACTGTGTATGTTGTACAGTAATAGTATGTACTATAGAACTTCTAATAGATTTGTTTACTGAATCACATTATGATCTTCTAGTTTAGATAGGTTGCCTTGCCTGGTCCTTGTTTTCAGAATTAGTGATATTAGTGATCTTGTTTACAGCAATAAGTTGGCCCATTCTTAGATCTCAATCTGCTGACAGGTCATGTTTACTATTGCAACATACTTTTTTCTTAAATGAAAGATTTAATTTCTAGAATCTCTTCATTTGTGAAGAATGTAGTCAATGAAAATGGTTATATTAATTTTCTTATACTGCCAGGATCTCACTCTTCTCTCTAAACAGACAAGCATGCATGAATGTCTTTTACTAGTCCTGATATGTGATATGATGTTTTCATTACTATGTGGAGATATATTTGGGGTTTTTGTGGTGGCTGATCCCCATACTTTTCAGGTTCTGTGGGATCTCTAATTCTTTTGTACGGAGGAATGTGGATGGCCCACCTGTAGTTTCTGCTGCTCCACAGATAAAATCTGAAGTAGGTGCGGGACCAACAAAGAGTAACATAGTTCATCAACCTCCCCAAAATACAGCACATGGTTCTATTGCCAAAGTTGATCCAAAATCACAGAATGTGGTGAAAGTTGTCAAGAGTGAAAGTGTCAAGAGTGAAAGCAATGGTACAAGGAATACAGGAGTTCATGATAACATCAACAAACCTATTGCAGACAAAGAAAATGCCCTTCCCTTGCCCACAGGCAAAAAGAAAGTCCAAGCTGATAAAAGTGGTTCTGTTACTGGAGGTTCATTGGCAAGCTTTTGGGGTCAGGCATCCGCAAAACTCAAGCCTTGCTCCCTGCCAGCAGAAAATAATAACTCAGTTTCAAATCCTGCTGGTTGGTTTCCATGGCACCTTATTCCATTTGCTTTGTTTTAGATTTTCAGATTTTTCATGGTGATTGTAATAGTAATAGTAATATAACAATGTATCTCCAATAAATCTATTGACTCTTAATTCAATCTCTTAGTAGCTACTGAAGATGCCCAAACTCGTGCTCCCAAAGCAGTAGAGGTTGACAGTGGTGATGATGATAATCAGAATGTTACCTTGAGAAGATCATCCAATAGGAAAAGGAGGGTTGTCTTTGATTTCTCAGATGAAGATGAAGATGCCATCAATTTAGCATCACCTGATTTGCCAAATAAACAATCTTCTCAAGATCCAAAACGAAATGACAAAAAATCATCTGAGAAAGCCACTTTGAATTTTGACTTGCAGATAGAAAATAAATCAAGGGTTAAGGAAGAGAGAGCAACTGACCAAAAAGCTCAGCAACCACTGGGAGAAGATTTATCAGCTATCAGCAAGTGCACAAGTACTGGGAAATCATCTACTGATAAGTTTGAGAGTTGTGCTCCTGAAATTTGTATAAATAAGGATAGTGCAAAGAATGCCGCTCCAGGTTCACCTAAGAGGAGAAAAGTGATGAAGACCAGGATTGATGAACGGGGGAGAGAAGGTACTTACATTATTAAATGCATTATTTTCACTCAGCAGCTTCTTTGTTCCCTTATACCATACAAGCTAACTTTGGGATTTCTATTTTGAACATAGTTTTTAATGAAACATCAACGTTTCACTTGTACTTGCATGATTTTGAGGTGAACTATATCAAAATGTTCAGTGAATCTTATTAACCATGAGTTCTTTTATAGGGATTGTCTTTTCTTATGTCATTGAAACCCATCTTTCTTATGTTTGAAGATTTTATCTCCTATAGAGACATTTTAAAGTGGGTCCCACACTAAAAAAAAGAAAAAAAAATAAAATTGATGGCTCACATTTCGAAGAGTCTATGACATGAGATAAGTTCTCTTCAATAGCATAAGAAAAACATTACCCTCTTTTATATTATATGTTTGTATTTTTTTCTTATTTTTGTTTTATTCTTCTCTCCAGTAACAGAAGTAGTCTGGGAGGGGGAGGAGACAGAAGCAAAGAAAGCTGATAAGGTTACAACAAAGAAAGCTGACAATAATGCATCTACCATTGCTTTCAACAGGTTAGCCATACGCTTCCTTATCCTTCATGCATTTGAACTGAATTACTGGAAACAGCCAATGCCCAATACTTCAAAGGTTGAATGACACCTTGTTAGTTGTCACATGAAGCATAGGTGCCTCGTTAGTTTTCTTTGCAACTTGCAAAGTATTTCTGAAGTTGCTTTAAGGTCTTTTTGACAGAAAAAATCTGATTTCATGATATTGAAATATGCACCTTGTTCGTTTGAACTAAAGCAAAATATTGCTGAGATTTGTGGGTCAAAACTAGTGCAGCCAAGGTACTTAACAATTTTAAGGTTTGTGCTTGTTGTTTAATGATCCCATGTATTCAGAAGAAGCAAATTGCTATGACTTGAAGATTTTGATTTGAATTATGGAACCTATTTAAGAAGACACTTAATTGTCTGGTTTTGGCCTTAGTTTTCAGTTTTGCAAAACAGTTTTTTAAAGCAAAATATAAACATTTTTACAATACAAAAACATGAGTAAACTTTGTTTGCATTTTGGTATCTCACATAGTTTTGGAAGGTAAAACACAAAATTATTGTATAATCCAAAATACATTTCCTTGACCTTGTTCTAGGTTCTCAAAAACTGAGTACCAAAAATAAAAAGGTTCACTAGGAACATGGCCATTGGCCTGTGTTGGAACAGCAGCCTATGCTTTCCGATTGTAGTTTTACTTACCTAGGAAATTCCCATTAATGAAATAGCACAGTCCAAGTCATTTACAAAGTTGCCGGCAGTCATGAACAGTAAATAGAGCGTGTTGAGAACAAGAGTAAGACATTGAGAAATGTTATTTTTTTGGGTTTGAAACAGTTTTTAAAGACAGATAAAACATATAATACCAAACATGCTTTTAAAAAACAAACAAACTGCTTCGGGAACAGGAATCAAACGGGCACCATAATTTTACCCTGATTTGAGCAATTCAAGGATATAAGCACTTCACTGGTCATTCTTAGCAGATGATTGTCCATTCTGACCAGCAAGACATTTTTTTATCTCTAAAGCATGTAGACTTCCCTTACCCTTAATCTGGTTTTTCCAATTTTTTTATTTATCAAAGGATTACTGCTTTGTTACGATGTTTAAGCTTGATAATCATGACTAACTTTATTCATTGCAATTCCAGTGCTCCAGCAACTAAGAAGCCACCAGCTACATCAAATACCATTTCAGTTCCCGCTAAAAAAGGAGGAAGCAAGAAAGCAAAAAATTTAAATGATCCTAAACAGGGCAATATTCTTTCATTTTTCAAGAAAGTTTGAGATCTTCACAAATTACTATGTTCAAGAGAAACTTTTCAGCAGGATCATTCATCAATGCTAGTCCCCTTCAGCACTGTGAGGATTTTGCATTATGTAGATCTGGTTCTCCGTTAGTTGGGGATTTCACTGGAATCTGGATGCAGGATAGTTGAAAGACCTTGTGTTTTCCTTACGCACGTTATTGCTAATATAACTAATATTACTTTCGTGCTGTTCTTGCCTGAAATAGCATAGTTCTAGTATGCACAACGAATCACAAAGTGTAAAATAAGTTGAAAAACGACAATATAATTTCTGATATAATAAAGTTTAGATGTAGTATCATTTACATATTTAGGGTTTAAATCGATGTTCTTTCTTAGAAGTACATTTCATTTAGTCCAAATTGCGAGGAAATAATTGTTTCTCAATTTTTTTTTAATACAGATATAAAACAGGAATTTCAGATAATATAATTTGTACACCAATCCAACTACTTGTTTACATTAATTTACCAAGTTTTTTTTGTTTATAAAATCAATTATATAAAAAAGCTGGTCATCCACTTGCTAAACTAGCCTGATAGAGTCCCTCGCACAAATAACTGTCAAGAGTCAACCTTACCAGTTCTTGCATACGTGCATTTTAATTCAATATAACAAAAAAAGAAAATATTAAATTAGTTTTTTCGATCCAAAATGATTTGCATTGTAGTCAATTTTTTAAGTATCTGACCAAGAAAGAAACAGCTGAAAAAGTTGTCCAATAAGTGTTTTTTCACGAACAAATATAAAATCAATGTTAAGTAATTGCCGTATTGGACTTCACTCATCTGGAATGGAAAATACATAGTGTAACGGAGTTTGTATTTACCAAAGAAGAGGGGTACTTGTTATCTGTTGATACAGAACAGACATAATTTTTGTTCAATTGATTGAGGAAACATAAAGGAAGATGTCGTAGGTGAGTACAGATGGAAAGGAAAAAAGAGTTGCTACCCTATGCAAGTTACCAAATCAATGAGGTAACAATATACATGATTTACAATCTGATTCCCATGAATGTTACTATTTATACTTTGTCATCAATTGTCCTGAATCAGGTTAGTTGGCTCACTCAATACATACTTGGGTAGCTCATACTTTGCTCCTGCAAAACAAGTATTGCAGCAAGAATCAGTACAAGAAAAACATTGATGGATACTAATTGTGAGCATTGATTTCCATGAACCAAATCTGCTATTTCTAATAATTTCCAAGAAAGTTTGCTCCACTAGTTTCACTATCACAGTATCTCAAACTAAGTTAGTTTTAAACTTTTTTACTGCACTTCTCCGGCACTATACCGTTCAAAAGCAAGTTTGAAGTTTGTAAATGAATCTAATAGACTACAAGGGCTTTCTCTTAGAAAGGTTTATTTTTTTGGGTAAAATAAATTCAGAATAAGAGATGTTAAAGAAAGTGTTTTGATTGTGAAAGACATGCTTATGTTGTTGGGACAGCTGGGGTGAGAAAGGTGATGGTGGGGCTACAGAGCTTTCTGCAACAACAGTATAATGTATTCCACCATTGTCCACAATAAAGCTGGGTGTCACATGATAAGACTAGCTCTGGACCACAGTTGCATAATTAAATGGAAAAGTATAGTAGTGCTGCTGGAAGTCCACATGGTGGTTCATGGCATAAAAGTACTTGAATGTTTTTCATTTTAACTTCCAATTTCATAAACAGTATTAAGAGTTTAAAATCAAAGGAAAATTGAATCAATTGGGTTTTTCAAATTTCGATTAAACACTGATTCAGATTATAGAAACCAAATCATATTATATATATCCTATATGTTTTTTTTTTCCTTTTTAATTTTAATTTTTGTTCTAGAATATAGTAAATAACAGAATGCAACACAAACTAGTTACCTCTTTCGTCATAGCATACTGTCAAATCAGAACTCTGGACAATGACCCCAGCACTATCCACAATTGCTTGTGCTAAAGAGAGATCAGCCTCAGCAGCAGCTCGAAGAGCATCCCAAATCTCTAGAATGCAGAAAAAAAAAATCCGCGCTTCAATTGACTTAAACTAATACAACTAAACAATGTATTAAGGCAGAAATGAAACAAAACAGAATGATTACCTTGTAAATCTATATAGTAACTTTCTTTTTGGGATGAGAGTTATATTTGTTTAAACATACTATGACTATTGGTATTGTCACTTCATTATTTATGGGACGTATTTGACAAAATAATTTCCTAAAAACTAAATACAATGGTTAATAGACTGTTTGGTTAAGATTTTTTTCACCACAAAAGTGAAATTTGGTTCCATGAGACACGTCAATCCAAAGGAAATCAATCTTCCCTCCTTGCCAACATGCCTTGGGAAGCCCAATTTCACTTTTGTTGTGAAAAAAATCTTAACCTCTTGCAATTGATAAATATACAAAATAACTTTGATCCCCTTTTCTTATCTCCTAGGGGCTAAATGTTATTTCTATTGTGGATTTCACCACTCAAACATCAAGTCAAGCAATCATCAGAACCAATTTGAATTTGTATACGTCCATTCACATATTTCTTGGCTGCCCAGCATTCTATATATAAAGCAAGATAGATAAAGCCATGTTATGTTACATATCCCATATTTGCATGAGTCACTGGCCATCAAACAGGACTCTTACAAAAGTACAGCATTTTCGAATTTTTCCTTCATGTAAATTTATCATCCTTCCTTCCAAAATTAGCTTTAGGCGATTGCATCTGTATGTGTTAATGGTCCTGTTTCATCACTAACATGTTTATTACTATAAAGGGCCGACCCAGTTCAAATACCCACTTCGTGAGTGTCTGGGGAAGGGAATACTCTAGGCAGCCTTTCCCCTACTTTTTGCAGAGAGGCTGATTCGAACCCGCGACCTGACACACCACGGCAAGCAAGCTTACCGCTGAGGCAAGCCGGCCCTTCTATATACTTCACTCTTAATATGGGGAATATCATCATTATCAGATTCTATATACTTTATAATATTTAAGCTTTTTGCTATATGAAGAAGCAGAGCACCAACATAGAAACAACCATTCTGTATCTGAGGCATCATGTTTAATAAATGCAAGAATGGATAAAGCCTTTTGCTTATGATTTGCAATGAGAGAGCAAAAACACAAGTTAGAAGGTAGGTCATTCCTAAAAAGATGATCCTCTGATCTCGCTCACATTTTTTTCTCTTTCAATTAGTCACCAAGAAAATAAATGACCTTATGCCCAAAAAGTAAAAAGAAAAAGAAAAAAAAAAGAAAGTCCCAGCCAAAAAGAAACTATTGAAAACCTGTCCTAACCCAATATAAAGAACTCCATATTTATCAACCAACAAAGCTCAATCTCTACTACCTCAGCCAGTCATCCACTCCCTTCAAGTTGAAGCTTCCTGTCCAACTTATTTTTCCAGACAAAAATTCTTCAATCTCATTGCCACATTCATGGCACCATCATATGATAAACAATAATACAGACTCTCCAATTAAGAGACAGATATTGTCTAGAACCCTGAGAAAAATTGTTTTATAAAATGCATTTTCACAAATTTCTTGTTAGTGAAATACCAACCCATAATTCAGGATCAGCTTTCTATGCATTCTCTGACTTAGAATATGAACTAATGGAATTACCAGTTTAGATAGAATATGAACTAATGGAATTACCAGTTTAGATTGGTATTAGTATTACATGTAAACGCCTTTGATTATTGTCAATTTACGTCTTTAATAATTACCAACCCTATTGTACAATAACCTGGCTATAAAGATAGAGCAATCGTAGAAGATGACCATACATAGAAGACATTTAAATCAGTGAGAAAAATAATCTAAATTAAAGGAATCAAAACATGCAGTGAACTATGGGAAGTGAACTGATTCATACAAAGCAACCGTTTCCACTTAAACTCCTTATCTTCTATGCCAATTTAATCTGCAATAGGCCTTTTGAAGTTCCAAATATGATCATTTATAAAATCGTGATAATACCTTTCCGGCCACCATAGTGAGGGGCTGTGTCCCAAAACTCATCACGCAATTGTATTAGCTGAGTCTTTGTTATTGGCTGAGGATGCTTCCAAGGCTTAGGCTTTCGGATCTTTTTTACCATCCCTGTTAAAAAAGTATCAATTTTATGTTGGTTTAAATGGAAACTGACATTAACTTTAATCTAAAACTTGAGCTTTGTCATCAGGAACAAGCTACTAAGATGATAGACACTTTGAAACTGTAAGGAATGAAAAAACTAACTGCAAGAATGAGAAATAATGAATCACAAGAAAACAGACAAACAACTCAGTCTTAGAGACAGAAAAATAATAATAATAATAATCTGAAACAAGCTATACAACGTGAAAGGAAAGAAATAAATAAAATTGACATGCTGCAGCACTTAATTTTACATAAAACATTTGTGCGGTTAAAATTAAAATCATAAGTTTGCAAAGCTTTTTTTCCCTTCATGATATTATATCAACAGATATCAACAAACAGCAAATTTGAGGTAAGACTAACAAAAAAAAGGATCCTGCATGTTGTAATACTCCACCGTGAATGTATCTATGCTTACATGTATCAATGCAAAGATCACAGGGAGAAAGACTTATTGGTAATTGGTGTGCCTTAGAAAGGAAATGGCATTTTCATATAAATGTTGCTACTTCTTATCTTATTTCCAAGATAGACAAAATTGCAAGGAGAATTTTCAGCATCATGCTGATTAGCACTAAAAGGGCCGACCCAGTTCAAATTTGGTATTTCGTGATTTGCACTATCTCCTAAAAAAAACACAAACACACACACACACACAAAAGAGGAAGCAGAAAGACATCAATCACTTCATAGTGATAACAGATGAGTAGGCATGCTCAAAGTAACGAGATATAAGTGTTTTTTTTATCTGGAACTTAACTTTCTTGGTATTTCCACTTTTCTTTTCACTCTTCTTCACTTGTTATAGATTTCACAGCTACACATTCAGTTTAGGTGAAAGTGGGAAATAAAAGATTAGGCTTTATTAACAGTCAGGATACCCAGGACTCAAGTGGCATTATCAATAGCATCAAACTTAATATTAGAAGATAAATTCATGAGGAGAAGGATCAACTTACATCAGTATAAGAATAACAAGTCTTATACCAAATTTTAACCGCTGATCTACTTGTATCTTAACAGCTCAAATTTGTTAGTCATGTGAGCTGTTAAATGCAAGAGTAATCAATGACTAAGATTGAGAATGTAACTTATACTGATATAAAATGATCCTGTGCCAATTCATAAATATACTAGCATAAATTTAACTTTTTTTGGTTTCTAAAATTCATAATGCTGTTTGTTGGCTTGCTTCATTCTGGTATCTTCAAATGTTTCCACCAAATTATTGCACATCAACCAAAATCTCAAAGATCCAAACTAAAACTAATAGAAGCAGGGTCCGTTCCAGAAAAATGCCAATAGTTCTCATTCTAAAAAGGTATTAAACTATTTAAATATTTATTTAGCCTTTCCAACTACAAACATCTAAATTTCAGCGCCCACTTCATACTGGAATCAAGAGAAGCCAATTTTCATTATCAATTCAATCACTAAAAAACTAAGAGCGTCCCCATTAGAGACTAAATTTTCAAAACTACAAATAAGAAATATAGACCAAGCAAATCACTTGAACTTAAAAGAAAATCTAAGCACCATGTAGAGTTTACAACCAAATACAGCCATTCACAACAACCAAAAAGATTAAAAGAATACCGTATGACAAAAATTGCTTGGAAAAATAAACATAAAAAAAAAAATCAATGATTACAGAGGGTAGGACTTTCATAATTTCATTCAAAATGTAGTAAAAATCCCAAAAAACAGATTTCTTTGCCCTGTGCCCTATGCACTCAAGTTCTTCCTCTTCAAAATTATACTATCCAGACTCAGTACATAACTATTTAACATGGTCATTCACAATTATAGCATCAACAGCACCCCAACAAACAAAACTAAGAAAGAACGGATTTTGATCCCAACCCAACATCAATTTTATGAAGATTTACCAAAACCCAATGCAAACATAAAGCCTAGCTGACATAAAAAAGACAAAGCTGATAGAGAAGGCTCACCATCAGCCTTAGACTGTGAGGATCCAGCACAACCCATTGCAGAAAAACCAGAGCTTGGTAGGAGAAAAGTGAAGAGAGAGAGAGAGAAAGAAGTGAAAGGAGCTTCACTGAGATGGCAAGCCAATGACGTAGCACGTTAACCAGGGTGTAATGGGTAATGCGTACAGCGTACAAGGTGAACCTTAAAAAAATGTTACACTTTAGATATCACATAATCATATACATCAGTAGAATTTAGATCGTGAACCTAACACAATCAATTTTCAAGTTTATTTCTATATAAGTAATTAAAATGATTTTTTTTTTTAATTTAAATTTCATCTTTGTTAGAAAAATATAAAAATTATTAATGAATTTTCACTTAATAACCTCAATTTTTGGATTAAATTAATTTTTTATTTAATATCAGAGCTCTAGTAATCATAATGTTACGAGTTATGAAGCACCAACACTTCAAAAATCCTGACGTGTCGTGTTCGACACTTTCCGACACTCCAAAACTCGTTATAGAAATTCAAAAAAAGTGCAAAAATTGCATTGCGTTGAGTTTTTAGTTCCAACTATTAGATTCGTTGGATTACGATTACCAATTTATTGAGTTTAATATAAATATTTGGGATATCTTATGTTTCTTTGCAAAATTGATGAATATTATAAGTTTAGTTTCATTTTTTTAAAATTATTGAATATTAAATATTATTTAATATCAAAACGTGTCCTAACGTGTCGAAATCTAACATTTTTTAAAATTAACGTGTCGGAGTGTCGTGTCGTGTGTCTCGTGTCGATATCGGTGCTACATAGGTTATGAGTTCAATCCTCACGTAACAATTTTAGTTATTTTTGTAAAATTAAATAATTAAAATGATCTCTGCTCAGTTTGTAACATGATGTATTGATTTCCATGGTAAGACGTCTCTCACGTGAATAAATCTTTAGTATTATTGCTGTATCAAGATTCAGTGCATCTCATTAATGAGAACAGTAAACATCATAGGAGAGAGAAAAGATTTGACAGAAAAAAATAAAATTAGCTGATAGATAATATTTTTGTTGATGAGATGTACTGAATCTTTGGTATAACAATAATACCAAAAATTTATTCGTCTCACAGATCAAGGCAACCTCTTTGATCGGTCAAATGAATGTTGCTCCTTAAATTAAATTGATTTATTTTTATCCAGTTAAAATATTTAATAAATTAGAATCATTGATTATAAATAAAATTAATAATGATCGAAATGAAGAGTATAAAATAATCCTAACTCATAAATATTTTTAGTTTAAAGGAGAGGTTATACACTTATACTTACTGCCTCTCTTATAATCATCAGATGAAATTAAATCAACGGATATTATTTGATACCAAAAAATTTCTCTCTCTTCCATAGTTAACCACTTCTCACTTTCTTTTTATTTTCCTTCTTCTATCATATCTTGATGACCACTATCCAATGGTTATAAAACAAGGTAACAAGAGGTGGTAAATTTACTTAGTAATAAGGATAACATTTTCCATAATTTAAATATAAAGCTAGTTTTGTTGGAAATATTAATAAGAAAAATGAGTGACCATATTTAATGAATGTATGGAATAAAAAAAAAACTTAAAGTATATTTAAACTTCTAAAAAAATTTGGGTGATGCTCTCATGTTGAAAAAGACATGATATGATTATAGAGTTTAATGGGTATAATGTTATATCATATAAGAATATTTTCCTACCCTCACAATAAAGAAGAGACACAAAGTGGATTAATGATGAAGGAGAAGAAAAAATATGTGGACCTCACCTCTTAGTTGTATGTGTAGGAAAATTTTATTAGATTATGTAACATGATACTCATGAAACCCATGATTATATGTACAATTATAACTATACAAAGTGGATTAATTATGATAAAAGAGAGGAGGGGGGAATATATTAAAATAGATAATTATTAAATTATAATCATTTATTCATTTTGTATGATTATGATTGTCTACGTGATTACGTCGTATTTTTTTTTTTTTAAACGTATCAATTTCCAACTTAAATATATTAAAACTGAGTGACATTGTTTCCAAAAAAAAAAAAAAAACTTAGTGACATACTGACATTGATTAAGAAGAGGGAATGATAATGGCTCAATGACAAGGATTACCAAGAAAGAAGATAGAAAGGAAGCAAGAAAAAAAAAAAAAAAAAGAGAGAAACATAGAAAGTAGTCGTTGGCTATCACTGTTCCTCGTTGTGCGTGGCATTGTGATGTGTATGTCTTTTTCTTTTCTTTTTCTTTTTCGAATGAGTGGGGCAATTTGTGGAGAATCTGTACCAAGTATGAAAACATGGACTAGACAGACTCAAAAAATAATCTAATCTACGTGACCCATAAAACTAACTATTTAAACAAAGGGAATATCTTTCTTATCTCATCCAATATAATAATAAAGTAAAATTCGTTAAGAAAAAAATGGATCTCATCCGCTTTTAAGTATTATATGAGACAAAATTATCCTAAATAATATAATAAACAAAATTTTCCTTTAAAGAATTGATGGAGAATTATGGAAAAATATATAAAAATGCTTCATTTAATGGGGAAATAAATTCTATGCTCTTTCTCTCTCCTCCTTATTTCTCTCCCTCTCCTCCCACCTTCTCTGTGCAGGACCAATGATTCCGAATCGTTACATTTTCTCTCGCTTAAAGGACTCATAATTTTACTTTTAAAAAAAAAGTTGTTATAATTTTACATTTTACATATATTTGTTACTTTTTTGCATTTTTTTTTAGTCTATACTTTTTTTTCTTACCTTCTAATTTTATAGAAATATAAAAAATAAATAAATATATATATCAAAATACGATCATTTCATTTAAAATAATATAAAACTATGTCTTTTAAAATAATAAATATTTCCCCTTGTTCTTTATCCCAGCAAAGTAAAAAAAAAACTCTCTTACACGTAGGCAAACATGAGAAAACAAAAGAAAATATTCCTAGATTCAAGGTAAACACATGTTAGAATCGTAATTATAAATATTAAATATCACATACTAAAACAAATCATAGAAAAATAAAAGGTATTATAACTTAAATGAGTTTTTTTTCTAGATATAAGTTAAAGAATAAGTAAGATATACATTATCTTTTATTTTTTCTTTTTATTAAGAGAAATATTTTTTTTTTATGTTGTTGGAGATAGGGGTGTTCGCGGTCTGGATTAGATCGATCGGTTTTGGAAGCAAAATTCATCTGATCCAATCCCTTCGGTTTGATCACATAATCATCCATTCGGTTTGAATTTTTTTTCAAATCCGATCTGATCTAATTCAAAAAAAATTCGGTTGGGATTTGATCGGTTTTCGGTTTTTTGAATATCTTAAAATTTATTTTATGATTATTGTGCAAATACCATCTTTTGTATATATTGACTTTGTAAAAAATAATTTGAAATACAAAAGAATTAATAAACTAAATATAGTTTTTTTTTTTTTGTAATGAGATATGAAACTCTATAAAGATAAAATTTGTTGATGAGATGTGACTAGATTTTTTCTTGGGTTTAGTTGATGGGTTAATGGGTCTTGGGTTTAGAGATTTTTAGACTATGATTAAGAAAATACCCAAATAAGTAGAGGGAAATGAATATATTGGATAGGTTTGGACTCAATCGATTTTTATCAACCCATCCAAAAATCGATCCAATCCAATTAAATTTTACGGTTTTTTTTTTTCGGTTTTCGATTTATTCGATTATTGGTTACTGCGGTTTGAATCGGTTTGGATCGGTCGATGAACACCCTAGTTGGAGATAGTTATCTCATGCTAGTGAAACAAACTTATAAAAGAACACACAAATAATTGGAGAGAAAAAATTAGAGGTGGGATCTATCTTTGCTATGTGTGTTTAGAAAATTGTTTTATCTCATGTTAAATGAGATAAATATAACCCTTCTATTAAATAAACTTTTCTTGTTTTGCGCCTAATAAATCAAAGTTGTCATTTTGGCAAGATGCTCGTGTGGGTAGATATGTTCGACCTAACTTTCAAAAGAGAGAGAATGATTGAAACAAAAAACTTAATTATGGATTGTCACAAATACAGACTAGCAAACAAATCAGCATACAGCAGAACAGCCACCCCCTAACCCTCTCTATTTCTACTAATTTCTGGCAAGTACTTGATATAGAAACAATGTTGGGGTTTGGAATATTTTATTTATTTATTTTAAAATATTAATGGTTATTCACACGATTAATAGGTTTGACTAATCCGATTTTGAATTTGTATGTCTTCATCTTTCTCAGAAATTATGACCTCAGGATTTGAACCTACTAATAAACCAAATCCTGAAATCTAATGGAATAGTCACTAAACCAACAAGTTTATTTATTTGCAAAGGATTAAAGTAACTATTCACATAATTTTTTATAAAGTAGCATTCTATATGTGCTTTACATTGAAATGGTTGTGGATGAAATATATTATTAAAAATATGGATGGAGAGTTTTTTATTCTTGTAGGATGTGTCTTTGTTTACATTTTTCCCACTCTTTTTCATCAACAGAAGTGGGGTATATTCAATTTTTCTTTCTTTTTTACATTTCTATTCATATCTAAATTTTTTTTTTGACTTTAATTTAACTCAGCTTAAATTTTAACTTAGGTCTACTCAAATATTCTTCTACCGAGAATTTTTATACACTATGCATAATAAATTGGTATCAGATACACAACATTATGTGATATTCTTAATAATGTTAGTTAGAATGAGTAATATGCTATTTGTTGGAATATTCTCAGAGTTAAACTTTTTTTAAGGAATACAATATTTCCAAAAAATAATTAAAAAATTATTCCCTTTCAGTGGGATGAAGAATGATAGCATTATCCAACACCATTAATTTAAACCTCATTGCCCTATGAATATCTCTCCTTTTTTTATTTTGTATTTGGTTCATGCATTTGTGAGCTCCAACTATCATAGAACATAGTTGAGGGGTCAATTAAGAGTGGTAGATGAGTCAGTGCTGATGAATGACGATATATAGAAGTTATAATGGTGGTAACTCATGAGATATGTCAGTTGCTTAAAATGTCCAAATCACATGACTCACAATATGTGAGGTAAGCCATTAATTTTAATTAGAAACAAAAAAGAGTTACAGATATGCATTAACATATCAAATGGTGATAGCTCAGTTGACGCATGGGAGCTAAGCAGGTGGGGATGAGAACATGTATTCGAATCTCCCCAGTACTACCTTTGAGAGGAGTTTAAAATCTTAATTTGGACTTGCCCCGAATCGGATTAGTTGCGAAATAATGAACCGATTGGAATATTTCAAAAAAGATATACATTAACATACACATCATTTTACATTTGCAATAGATAATGTTTAATTTTTACTTTCTTACATTTATACCATCCAACAAATTATTATATGAAGACAACACACCCCATCGTTGATAGAAATGCAAATAGAATGGTTAGTTCATTGAGTTCACAAAAATTAGATGGATTCCTCCTCATGGTTATAAGAAAAAGCAACTTAAGTCATCTTCAAAGTTCAGTGTTTAATGCTTCAACTAAAAAGATAATGATTGGATTCAAGAAAATCAGTAGTTGGGAAGAAGAGATAAGTAATTAAAAGGGAGCAATCTCCTTGAAACTGAAAAGCTTTGCATGAGGGCCTGCTAATTATATAACAAGCTTTTCAGCACATGGATCAAAATTAATCCTCCAACCTGGATGGTTCGCTAAGCACAGAACATTTGCTTATAGTACAGCTTCAATTACAGACCAACTTCAAACATTTGTAGGTGCAAATATTCAATCTAATGACATAATACAATACTAGTGCAAAACAAATTATACAAAACTTAGTTACTGAGAGTTGAACCGTAAGGAGTCCCCAGATACAAACTTAGTCCTCATACTGTAATGGTCAAACTTTGGATTGTTATGATCAACAGCCCTTGTCTCAACAGGTTTTGATTCAGATCCAACTGCCCCAAAAACAACTTCTCCACTCTTTTCTCGCTGCCTATGTCTTGGCCTTTCTTTGTGGCTCTTAGATTTAGTGTATGGTGGAGTCTCAGTAGAACCATAGAATTCAGCATACTCAGGTCTTTTTGATGAACGGTGCTTACTTGACAAAGAAGGGTCCCTGAAACTGCTTGATTTTATCTTTGGGGGCTTCATTTCTGTATAATTCTCAGCTGTGCTTGGAGTTTGGACAGGCGGCACCTGCCTTTTTTCAGTAAGAGGGGCAGGAGCGCTTTGCCTATTGACCAATGGAGGCTCCACTTCATCTTCGGGCATCACAAGACGATCTTTCAGTGGTGTTAGACCTCTCTTGGGGCCATTAAATTTGAAATGGGAGGGTATGAATTGAATGAAGGCACTAGCTAATGCTTCAAGGGAGAACTTAGAAAGATCAACAAGAAGCTGTCCAAAAGAAGGCCATCCTGGCTCCTCTTTATTGCTCTCCAGGATTGACATGGTTTTTTCATTGCTTGCTTGCCCTTTGAAAACTCTTTCTGATGGTCGCTGCAGCATTTATGCAGTGTAATTAGCCAACCAGCAAGGGTAAAATGCTTTAAAAAAAAAAAAAAACTAAACAGCATCACATAACAATTCGAATTGGACTAATCGGGTAATCAATGAACCATATGGGAAACCAATATATATATATATATATATATATATATATATATATATGGGAAGATAACAAATCTTACACCCAATCTTAACAATTGATTTTTGTACATATGATGGTTTTGTTTTCTGAAAATTAATAATTAATTAATGATAATAATCCAATTAATTACAGTCGTTTGATTTATGGAAATCAAGGGATTAGATTGAGTGTAAAATTTATTATTCTTACACCGTTGTAAGTTGATCATATCCCATATATATTAAAGAAAAATAGGATTTTATAGCAAAATTGTTGGGTTATTCAAGTGCGATGAGTCTCACATCAGTAGTTAATAGGCTAAGTGAAGTCCATATAAGTGGGATGACCTATGAACCCAACCCGAATCTAATACCACTGTCAAGTCCAGGAGGAGCCCTCAATGAGGGATCACCACCAATGGACTAAGGCTACACCACCATATCAAGCAGGTCAACACCATGTAACAATCCCAAACCTTAAGGTATTGGGTTCATGGGTCCTCCCACTTATGTGAATTTCACTTAGCCCATTAGCAATCAATATAAGAGTCATAATACATGAATAACCCAACAATCTCCCCCTCAAGTGTGAAACCCAACATTGGTATGCTCTCACTATCTCCGAGTACCAGACCCAAAGTACTCAACCCGTCTCCTAATCAAACACCTAGCTAACTCGAGCCTCACCCCGGCTCTGATACCACTGTCAGGTGAGTCTAGGAGAAGCCCGTGGCGAGAGGCTAAACTAGACCAACCATATCAATTAGGTCAACACCATGTCACAACCCTGAACCTTTAGGTATTGGGTTCATGGATCCTCCCACTTATATGGACTTCACTTAGCCCATTAGCAACCAATGTGGGACTCATAACAGTTGAATAACCCAACAATCTCCCCCTCAAGTGTGAAACCCAACATTGGTATGCTCCCACTGTCTCCGAGTACCCTGGCCCAAAGTACTCAAACCGTCTCCTAGCCAAACACTTGGCTAACTCAAACCCAACCCCAACTTTGATACCACTGTCAGGCGGATCCAAGAGGAGCCCGTGGTGAGGAACCACCACAAATGGGCTAAACTAGACCAACTACATCAAGTGGGTACAACACCATGTCTCATCCCAAAACATTAAAGAATTGGGTTTATGGTCCTGTCACTTATATACACTTCACTTAGCCCATTACTAATTAATGTGGGACTCATCACATTTGAATATCCCAACAAAAATAATAAAAGTTAAATGAGAGGTGGAGATCTCTCCCAAGAGCGCGCCAAGGAAAGAAAGAAATTGTTCCATGTAAAAAAATGAATAAGCAGTAAATTTGAAGTTTTAACTTTAAATCCTTGCATTTTCAAATAACTCCGATGAAGAAGTGGCGAAGATAAAGGAGAATAACATTTAGCAACATTATAAGGTTACGACAGGCAAAAAGTGAAAATTCTGAAAATTCTATATTTATATATCCTAATGAAGCAGAACAGGCATACCGTTTTTGAGAAGAAAGAGGATCCAAATCCCTGCTGAAGCATGCATGTAGCATATCCTACCACAACAGCACCAATAACTGTAAGGATATCTGCAGAAAAACCCACAAAATAGACCAAAATCAGAAAGTTATTGGAGATAGAGAGAATCTATTGGACTTAATAAAAGACGCAGTCACATAAACACTGTTTTCAAATTTACATATTCCCCATTGTTTCACCTCTCTGTTGAATACAGAAAATTCACATTTCAAATAAAAAACACACACATAGGGGTAAATATTGTTTGCACTAAACACATTTAAAGAAGATCTTCTGACAACGAATAAATCAGATCCACCGAGACAACATGGTGAAATTTCATAGCACTTTTCGGAATGCTATTTTCATTCCGTTTATGGAACAAGAACAAGGGTGTTAAGACCAGGACTGAGCAGACACATCAGTTGGATGAACTAAATCCACATGTAGTGACATAATTTAATCTATCTGCCTCACAAGTTTAGTCTCTGAGTGCAAAAGATGTTCCCTTAAATTTGAAGATGGGCTCATACCAGATAAAGCAAACATTTCATATCAAGATGGATCCAATAAAGCTACCCTCCCCAGCTTAACAAAAATATGCCATAAGAGAGATGCAAGTAAACCATCATAGCAGAAACAGTCCAGCAACTAATGTTCATAAAAAAAACCAAAAAAAAAAAACCACTCCCCGTTAAACCCGACTAGCGAGTGTAGGGTGGAGGAAATCCTTGTACGTAGCCTTACCCTTGCATAATTGCAAAGAGGCTGTTTCCTGGATTCGAACCCATGACCTTTCAGTCAAGAATTCATAGTAGTCAAGAAATAATGCCATACAATCAACAGATAGTATTTTTTCTTTTTTCTTTCTTCATAACTGATATGGACGCCTTTATTCATTCTTCCCTTTCTTTTTGTCTGTTTACAGGTGATATTCAAAATTCAAAACCAGAACTTTAACATCAGAATCACATGTTGTGAAGGCTAGAAATTTTTATTCTTCAGTGAAGCATAAATCATTCAAAACTTTATTGTCTTGTATTCACATTCTTCAAAGGTACGACTTAAGAGAAAAGGAACCAGATTATTATCTTCTTATATCAATGGAAATAATTATATTAAATGATAAAGCATACCAAACTATAGATAAGAATTTAAACCTGTACTTGAAATTGAACTAGATTGATAATCACAGTCCTCCTGGTCAAGAAAGATTTGCCGAAGAGCAGCATTTCCTCTATCAATGACCAACAAGGAACAGGTTGGCCGAACGTATACCACATCAAAATCATTTGAGAACTTAGCATCCTCACTGGGCCCGTCCCTGTAGCCTGCAACATTTGATTTTCCTCCAGCAATGGTTGTCACACCTAAAACATAAACATCAGTAAAGATATCCTTTTTCACTACTCACACTGATCTTTCTGCAAATACATTAGGATTTCATCTGTCAATAACTGCAGGATGCAGAAGTCACAAGTTCAACCAATGGCAAGGAATTATTGTTCCTGTATTGTGCATGCAGACATGCCCATGACCCATGGCTTTAGTGTTTGAATGAATGGACTAACCATTATGCCATGTATTGGACTTTTAGGTTCTCATGCCAAATATCTCTAGCAGGATTCTGACAAGTTCTGGATTTAACAGTGAAAATTAGCAGGAAAAACAACTAGGAGCAAGCTCCAAGTACTGTATTACAAATACAAACATGGAATGCAGAAACAGTATTAAAATGGGACAGAAAAATATAGAACATCAGAGAGGAAAAATGCTGTCTATGCCCAATGGCTACAGCCATCCCAAATTACCCAAATGATCCAATACCCCTAACATGATTGCAGCATCCTCTTCACCAATTCCCTGCTGCTCATTCTGTTAGAGCCACCCCTAACAACCCCATCCACTACACTTCCTAGCTCATTTCCCATTCTACAATTGTACCCCTTCTCCTTTGTACAGTATACATGAATTGGAGGCCGAGCCCATGATTTAGAATTTTAGAGGCCCATCAATTCAGAACTTCCAGTAAAAAGAATTTCAGAATTGCATCTCAGGGTACTAGTAACACTTGAATTCCTATTAGCACATTTTATATTCAAACTCCACTCTAATATTGTCAGATACCAATACACCATCTTAGTCCATATTAGATCCTAAATTCTTGTAACTCAATTATCACATACCAGCATCGCCAATCTTTCTGATGGCAAGATTCTGAGTATCAGCAATATAAATATTCCCTTTATCATCCATGGCTATGCCTTTGGGATGATTAAAACGTGCATCACTTGGTTTTCCATCCACATGACCTGTGTAGCCCTGAAATGACCCAGCTACCAATCTTCCTCTACTATCTGCAGTAACATAAATAGATAACAGGAAGAATTAATAAGTAAATATAAGTTAAATGACTAAAGATCAAATCATTCCAATTTTCAATAAATCTAAAATTCTGTTTAACTAGCCAGATAACTTTCATTTACTAATGCGGTTATGCGAAACACATGAACCAAATATACCATAAAGCTTAGGCCTTTCTTTTTCCCTTTTTTCACCCTTATTTTTGACTGGGGAACTATCAATTTCCTGTTTAGTAGAACCAGTCAATAGACTAAAACTCAGATTCCTTCTTTTTTATTTTATCATCATTCTTACAACTTGCCTGCAAAATTCAGAACCAATTTGAAAGAATTATGAGATAAGGACATCCCAGGAATGTATGTCAAAACTGTCATATCCTCACAAACTAAATTTGCTAATAACAGTTATAAAAATTCAAGAGGACAAAAGTAACCATACATTGCGATAATGGCGGGGTGATTCGAACAATGTTGCTATTACTTGCATCAACCGCAAAGAGTTCACCATCCTCTTCAGAGACACGGATCCTATAAGGGATGACCCCAATCTCATTTCCTTCCACAACAGTCTCAACTACGTAACCATTCTCAAATTGAATAACATTCCCATCTGAAAAGAAAGAAATAACAAATTCACATTTACATACACACCTGAACCATAAGAATGTTACACCATGAATATGACTTGAAAAGCTATCAGTTGAGAATATGAGCAACCACCTGAGTGTGGTGTTTTGGAGGTAGACCTTGTCCATTTGATAAGTGAAGACAGATGCTTAATCAATGGCCCTAATTCATCAACATTGTTAAATTAAAGTAGCCAAAAGAGAAAGAACCACACAAAATGTTAAGAAATTGCCTTGAATTATTATGATGGCAAGTTGGTTTTCTTCTTATTTATTGAACCACATTAAGAGGGTGAGCCTGGAACAGTGGTAAAACTGCTCCTTTGTGATTGAAAAGTCACAGATTTGAATATGGGAAATAACCACTTTGCAAATATGTAAGGGTAAAGCTGCGTAACTCTCACCCCACCTCGTTAGCCAAGGTTATATGGTAAGTGAATTTTTTATTGAACCATGTGGGCAATGGGTGGCTTATCTCACAAGCTTATATAATTGGCCTACTGCCGATAAGAAGTAGCAGCTAGCCATATTTGTCAAAGTGCCTAAGTCAATCAAAGTAAGGAGGGGCCATGCTATTGAATGGTGGAGGCATCATTATTTGATAAAGTAATGAAAAGATGATGGCAGCCACTTTAGAAGAACAGGGGAGCCATAAATTAGTTGAATGATGGAGGATAAGGCAGTGTGTGTAGGCAAGAAGGAAACATAATACACCCATTAATGCTCATGATGTCATTGCTATTTTATGGTGTATATATATATTCCTTCTAATTCTTTGAGAAAAAAGGGAGTATTGTGAGAAATATTTTGAATGTGGCTTGAATGATCTCCACAAAGTGCTTGTAATTCCCGATTTAGATTAGTGAATTTTTCTCTTCTCCACGTGATTTTTCCCACAAGGTTTTCCATGTAAATTCTTTCTTACTTGTTTCTGTTGTTGATTTCATTTTTCATATTTGTGGATGATAATTTTTCAGGTTCGTTTCCACATTTGTCATAACAAATTGGTATCAAAGATTTCGGTTTTGTTTCTCAATTTGGTTATGGTGTTAAGTTTATCCACAAGTTCGATTGGGCCAGCAATTTCAGTCTATCCAAGTCCATATGATGGCCATTCTCATGCAACAAGGTTTGAAGAAAATGCTATATGGGAAGGCGAATAAGCCAACAGAGATGCCAAATGTGACACAGGACAAGAATGACGGCAAGGCCTTGTCAATCATTCAACTGTGGCTTGCTAATGACAAATTGCAGGAGGTGTTATCGAAGAAGACAACTGCTGACCTTTAGGCTAAAGTGGAGACCATGTATATGACAAAATCTCTCACCAATTGGTTGAGATTCAAGCAAAGGTTATTAACTCTCCCTACAAAAGGTGTTAGAATTAATCCTATATGGACTAACTTATATCATTATTAATATAATTTTAACAAAATTCATATCAATATTGGAGAGTTGAGTTAGACTTAGTTTGTTGACCGTATCATTATTAAATATTGTTTTATGGTCATTAGCAATATTTGCTGGTTTTATTCATGTGTGCCTTATTTGTGTTATTTGTAATGGGCCATATAACAAAATGAACTGGTAAGGAAGGGTTCCCTACTCACTAAGTGGTATAAGTGCCTCATTGATCTTATACTTAGTTATACACTTTTGCAAGACTTACCAGACAAATAGAGAAGTGATTTCCCCTTTAACATCTCCAGTGCTCCTCCATGTAATAATCTAAGCTAAATCAGATAGCATTCATTCTTAAAATGATTTACATATTTATGTACATTATGAATTTGTATCCTTTGGATTTTAAACAAATCCTTCAGAAGGTGTTTCTGAGATTAACAAAATTGTTTCCAATTTAGGAAGAATTGATGTTAAAGTGAAAGATGTGCATCAGGCTATAACACTAGTTTTCTTACCTCCATCGTTTTAGAAAAACTATGATCATGGAAAGAGATACAATTTCTATTTTATATGTCAAATTGTTGAACAAACAAAAGCTTGTTGACTCGTGATGTCACCACTATTTTTTTATTTTTTTTTGGTATAATGTCACCACTATTTTATGGTTGTCTTTCTTCTTACTTTCTTAGTATATATATTTCTTCCTTCTAAGTTCTAATTCTCCGAGAAACATTTTGAGTGAGGCTAGAATGATCTCCACATAGTGCTTATAATTCCTTGTTCAGAATTAGTGATTTTTTCTCCTCTCCCAGTGATTTTCCCCGCAAGGTTTTCCATTGTGTTTGTGTTGTTGATTTCATTTTTCATATTTGCAATCGCAAGTGATAAATTTTCGGCTAGATTCCACATTTGTCATAACCCAAAAAATAATAAATAAATAAAATAGCATACCCACTTTGAATCAAATCACACAAACTAAAAAGGGGAATTAATTGGTATTCAGCAATATTAACCAAAAAGATTAAAAATTTAGCATACCCATTTTATAAATTAAAAAAAAAAAAAAAGGAAAATTGAAGTTGTTGAAGAAAATGGGGGAGAGGGTTTTGTTTTACCTGCAGGAGCAGCGTGAGCTTGAAAGCGGAAAGAGAAAGTAGCAGCAAATGCAATGAGAGCAAATAAGAAGAGAACTTGATTTCTCATAGTGATTCTGGTACCAAAATGAATGAGTACTAATGGGTTGTGTTGTTAGTTTGAGTTTGGGAAGAAGAAGAAGAAGAAGCTATGAAAGAGTGAAGAATGGCATCAAAGCATGGCAACAAACTAGTAGCAAGTGGGTTCTTCTTCTTCTTCCACTTCGTCTTGTTAGGCACATACACGTCACATCCACAGCAATGCTCTTCTCTCTCTCTCTCACTCACTCTCTCTCTCTCTAAAGTGTTTTTTTCTGCGATGCTTTTGGTGTTTTTAACTTTTTTTGTTTTTTTTTTGATAACAGGTGTTTTTAACTTTTGTTTGTCCATTTACGCGGAAAGTGAGTTTTTCGAGGAGAGGGAAGCTGATGAAAATGAAAACGCTTTTACCTTCCATTCCTGTTGTCATTCTTTGCTTTTGGGACAATTATCGGTAGTATATACTAGTTGTATTAAATTTCAGGCTTTTATAAGAGTTATGTTGTAGGATAAATGATTGTGTTATGTTATAGAGATTCTTTTTGCGTGCAAGAGTTTTTTTTTTGCTGTGGGCCCCACAAAATATTGTGAGTGTAGGAAAAATTTTGTGATCATGTTAAATGATAGATGATAAACCCTAAGTTTTAACATATTAATCGGAAATGCATTTGTCATGTTATATGACAAATGAATAGTTATAATGTTAATAAAATGATAAATTATATAATATTAAAAAAATGAGAGGGCACATTATTCAATGAATTTTACTTGTCTTTTTTTTTTTTTACATAAACAGTATTCATATCTCATGTAACATGACAAATGCATTTCTCCATATTAATATGGGTTATATTTATCTCATTTTACATGAGATAAATAACTTTCCTATATACACAAAAGGGATTGGGTTCCACTACTCTTTTTTCTCTCTCCTCTTACATGTGTGTCTCACTCATACTTTTATTTCTAAAACATGAGATAATTTCTTTCGTACAACATAAGAAAAATATATCTCTATTAATATATGGAAAAAAATAGTTTTTTTTTTAATGAACCCTAACCTTGCATTTTGATTTTTGTCTGTGGGTACCTTTCAAGTGCTCAAATATAGTTTAATTGTTGATTACATTTTGCATTTTGATAGTGCTTGAATAGTTGCTAATTTAATTTTTGATTCTTGAAATTTAATTTAATTTTCTGTGTACACAATTGATGTCTGATATTTGAGTGTTAATTATATTACAATTGGTATTAATACAAGTGCATTTGTTTTTTTAGTTTGACATTGTGACAAAATGACTGACATACACATCTCGAAGAAGAGAGGATTGAGTACCGAGAGGAGGACTAAGCGCCAACATGATGAGTCCTCATCCTCTCAGCCACAAGCTGTTGTTCATCAGGCTCTTAACTCGCCTTTCGGATATTTATTCGAGGATGACATTGCAGCACATGAGAGGTTTGTGAAGTCCTTCATGAGCCGCAAAATATGTGAGTCGAAATCAATGGATTCGGCGTTCTTCAACTTGGAGCGTTTCGACATTGTGTCACTTCTTGATCAGACACATCTCCTAGTGCTTGCGGAGATGAAGTGCCCATTTTCAGATGTTATGGTGAGGGCTTTCTACCAAAACCTCCACTACCTACATGGCGAGCTGACTTCCTGCATCTGCAGGATTGATATTGTCCTTACTGCCCCTATCTGGATAGAGGTTCTCAGGTTTGACTTTGATGATTTACCAGACGCAGCCTAGTATGACGGAGACTTCCATCATATATTTGGTGGTTATGATCGGGAGGCGATTGTTGCAGAGACCAGGAGAGATGATGCAGAGGCTAGACATTTTGCTCATTATCCTGTGAGCAATTTATCGGTGCCTTCCCGCATATTACATTATGTTATGACACATTATTTTCCAGCGCGTTCATAATCACTCGAAGGTGCTTGAAGGTGACTTTGTTGTTTTGTGGGTCATCCTTCACCATATTCAGGTGAACTGGAGGCACTGCATATGCATCATTATGTGGAAGGCTTCGAAGTCTGTGAAGGTTGAATTGCCTTTTGCATTCCTAGTGCAGAAGATTTTGCACAGATTTGGTGTGCCTATGGAAATTGAGACACTTAAGACAGCCACTGGATGGAATGCCATATTTGATGAGCGTCTACTGAAGCAGTGTGGGATTACGCAGAGCCGCAAGGGTGTGTGGTATTGGAGGAGAGCACATAAACCACCTAAGTTCCCCCATCATCATGATGCTGATATGGAGGATGCACCTACAGGTAATGTTTGTAATATTTAATTTGTATCTTTATCCTAACAAAATTTCAATATTCAATATTCTTGCTATGGATGCAAGCCTTGATGGTGATGATGATGATATTGCTACAACTGATGATGCACCTCCACGTCCCACCCGCATCTGGCCACCACCTTGTCCTCCATCTCTTGAAGGTGGATGGACAGCTCCTGAGGGTGGACAAAGAGTTGATCATGTTATGTCATCCATGTATAACTTCACATTTGGCCTTGGCACCTTGACCAGTGAGTTTAGGGGTTTTAGAAATAGCACAAGGAAGTGGCAAACTCAGATGGACAACAGGGAGACACGTTTGAAGGCTCACTACAGATTGGGTGCCCGCAATGTGGAGGAGCCTGTCGCTGCTGTTGAGTCTAGTGATAAGGATGAGGAGGAGGATGAGGACGGGGAGGAGACACAGTCAGATTCCAGCTATTAGGGTTTTTATGTATTCAGGCCTTTTGGGATGTATTTAGCGAGGCTTTGGATGTATTCAGGCCTTTTTTGGATGTATTTAGCTTCATGTATGTAGGACTTATTTTGTACTTGGAAGTATATTCCATAAGTCCTTCTTGTTAATGAAATGAGTATTTAGCATTTACATTTTTGCATCATTGATATTTTTCCACTTAAGGTTAATCTGAATGAAAGCTGTGTAGTTTAGAATGAGCAAACCTCATACCTGGGTCCAAATGGGTATGACTAAGTCAGTTTGGTGAAGTTAAGGTCATTGTTTGATCCAAATGACACCTTGGTTGCTTTCAACCAACTACGCAATTACCTTTACACACTCCATCCTATCCGCATCTCGTTTGCACCCAATTACCCACTCCTCAAGTCATATTGTATGAGGGCATAGTTGTACATAGTCTTTCGGAACAAAAAAATGCGTGGATCAGCAGCCGGGGTTCGAATCCAAGTTGATCTACCCGGGTAACCTGAAATTGTGTACCTGGGTACAACATACGTAGGATTATATCATGATAAGTAAATAATGATTTCCTCGGGTTTGGGAAATAACGGATGCACTTGCATAATATAAGAGACTACATTAATTCAAAATACAATACACAACATAGTACATAACATAATACAAGATGAATGCCTTAATTCAAAATAAAATACACAACATAACCCAGTTCAATACAAAATACAGTACAATCCATAATACATAATCAAGCTTTTCTAATCCTCAATGGACATGTATGTATGTTATGACCAACATGCTCCCTGAAGGACCTTATTCACACACTCAGATAGGTTAGTCGTTATGTGACCAAACATGCGCCCTGCCTCATCATAAAACTTGCACCATTGCTCCTTTGGAATCCCATCCAACCATGAAGCAACTTCTGAATTGTTGTCGATAAATTCCTTAAATCTCATGTCAAAATGAATCTTTGAACTTGTGAACCCTGCAAATGAAAAAGGTGATATACAATAGGTAATTTAAAATATAAAAAAAAAGATGAATGATAATATATATTA
The DNA here is from genome assembly GCA_032173675.1 of Gastrolobium villosum. NCBI lineage: Eukaryota > Viridiplantae > Streptophyta > Magnoliopsida > Fabales > Fabaceae > Gastrolobium > Gastrolobium villosum. The sequence goes on along the minus strand of JAVKPL010010178.1, from coordinate 88,933 downwards.
ATGAAATTTTATACCTAGTTTCATCAATGTTTTCTTCAATTCAACATTCTTAAACCTGGTATTAAAGTTGTTTCCAATGTGACGTAGACAAAACATATGATAGACATATGGAGGCTGCCAACCAGCGTGATCGCCGTTATGATGATTCGGTGATAATCAGATATTAGACAAAATACCTTGCTTATGTGTCGCATGAAAATGTATAAGGCTAAGAAACCACGACCAATCTTCCAACTTCTCACCTCGAGGAACAACAGCAAGGGCAATAGGTAGCAGATACCCATCTCCATCCTGTGATATTGCAATCAAAAAAGTTCCTTTGTATTTCCTATATAGATGAGTGTCATCAATTTGAAGTATCAGTTTACAGTATTTAAAGTATCACCTTTGAATGTTTATGATTCAATTTCTCTCTCTTCCTTTATCACCATTGATCTATCTTTTGTACGGTTATAATTTAGTGGCCGGAAATAAAGTTTTCTCAAGCAACTTGAGAAACGATTAGCCATATATATATATATATATATATATATATATATATAATTTGTACTTTCTTTACTAATTTAATTTAATATTATATTTAAAATAAATATTTATTATTTGCTAAAATAACAACAATCCTAATAATTTGAAAATTAGTATTATAAATCATAATATCAGAAAATGTCTTTACGAGAATAATATATATCATAAATATATTATGTTATTACAAAAATTAAAAATGCTACACTGTAGGCTTTTTAGGCCAAGTTTTTTAAAGTGGGTCTATGGCCAACTTTTGAAATGGACTTTTCTAGAAGCTTGAACTTGGTCTATTTAAAAAATAGAGCATACCAGGTTAGATGTAGGCCCCTGATAGGCCACCTAGCCCATTTACATCCTTAATTTCCACCAAATATATATATATATATATGTGTGTGTGTGTGTGTGTGTGTGAAGGGGCAAAGAGCTTTAATTGAGACTAAACTCTGGCTTGGGATTAGTCTTATAGCCTATTCAAAGAGTTAAAGCTTATTAAAATATCGGGGATGTGGCTTCAAAGAGATAATTAAGGTTGATATAAAAGAAAAGAGTAAAGACCCTTTTAGGCCCTCAACGAAAAACACGGTACCAAATTTAATTCCTTATAAAAAAATTAGTCATGAGATCTCTAAGAAAGACAAAGTAGACTCACGTTAGTCCTTCCGTAAGTGAACCTTTGACAACGTTATAACGTTACTGATGTGTAACATCAACCAGGTGAGTCGCATTCCCCGCAGGCTTTCAAATGTCGTCATATTAGGTATTCACATTCCACGTTGTGGTTTAACCAGAAACACACACATTGGGTATTCCATCATTGTTGGTATTTTGTAAATTAGGGTTTAGGTATTTTTGTTTATAATTTGTAATTTAGGGTGATAACATGAATGTTTCTTCTGAGATGGGGAGCTCAAGTGGAAGCAGATCAGTTGGGGTTAGAAGCTAAAGAAGGACTGCTGCTCCAATGTGTAAATGCGGGAGACCAAGTATTGTGTACACCTCCAAAACTCAGAGAAACCCAAACAGAGCATTATTTGGGTACATCAATTTTATGGTGAGCAATTTACAGACAAGTATACACGTTATCTACTTGGAGTTATTTTTTAATTCGTTTGTTTAAGTTGAATGTTATTTTGAGTTTGGTTTCATTTGCTGGTAGGAGAAGAAGTTATACCGTTATTTTTTTATATGGGTGGATGATGATACTAATGATATGATGGAGGTGGAAGATTGGAGAATTAATAAACTGGAGTTGAATGTAGCATAAATGGAATTCAAGTTGAACTATGTGGATATGAAGTTGAATGATGAATTACAAGTTAAGGTGAATGAGCAACAAATGAAGATTAATAAGTAGCAAACAAAGATTAATGAGCTATCAATGAAAATGGTTGCAGAGTTTGATAGCCTGGAGAAAAAAATTAGGCATGTGGATAGGTGTGCTAGGATGTTAGCTGCTACCATTATTGTTGTGTTCATCATATCTATTCATGTTGGAAGTAGGCTAGAATGAGAAAAAGTGTACCCAGTGTAATTGTTGTTGAAAAGTAATGTAGAGGGATTTTATTAATAACATTATGTTTTCTTTCCTAAATTCTGATCCGGATTTATTACAATTGCACAAGAATACCCAGTGCAATTGCTGTTGAAATGTAATGTATATATATATATATATATATATATATATATATATATTTGTAATTGCAGTTTTATTATGTTCTTATTGATATTTGTATTCTTCCACTGTACAAGCAAAACTTTGATTTGTTTCAATGAAAAATGAAATAATTAAGATGAGGAATAACATCGAGGAAATGCAATACAGGAATGGTAGCAACTACTATATTATCAGGCATAATTTTTGTGTACCTATCTAACATTGCAAAAACTGAGCCCATAGCAAGGTCATTGGTCATGCTACCGGCATCTGAAATGACCCTACCTGTATTATTGAATCCAAAAGCTGCACTGTATAGCATTGTCTTATTTATAAACAAAACATGAATCTTGCTAAGCATGCTAAGAGTTCTGTTAGAGTATATATAGGTATATAACTTAAATATCTATTTATTGTGGCTCACAGGCCTTAAAAACAACTCTCATCTTTGTGCATTTGTCAACAATTATATTGTTTAGAAGTGAGGGAAATGTCACTTGTAGCTTTGTCAATGAATATGACTGCCACCAATATGCTAAACAGATTTATTGCATCCATAAACATATACAGACTGCAAGCACACACATATAATTAAATAAAGGATTAAACCGGGCCCCGATTAATTTGTAAAGGACCCATAAGTAAAAGGGATCAAAGATAGTAACTATGTAAACAATCATGCACATTACCAAACTAAACTCAAAATCATGATACCATATAGTTCTATCTGTCTCAGCAACACTTGTACTTAAGACTACAAAAGCAAAAGGTTGTACAACTTCTATCACAATGATTGTGCATATTCATGAGAGACAAAAAAGATTAAGTTGAACAACAAAAACATTATAGAATCAGTGTGTTCCTTTCCAAAATGACATGTTCCAATAATGGCCAATACCAAAGTTATCCTAAAAGTGGCCTAATTACATGTACTAAGATGGCCATACCAAAGTTATCCAAAAAAGGCCTAATTACATATTGTTCAGATGGCCAATACTAAAGTTATCCAAAAGAAAATGGCCTAATTACATGAACCAAGATGGCCAATAACAAATTTATCCGAAAATGACCTAATTACATTGACTAAGTTATTTTTCATTCATTTTGGTGGAGTTGGCCTTAGTGGCTTAAATCTAGGTGTAGACATGAAGCTCATGAATCTGACCCTAGTTCCACCGCTAGCTGCATTGATGTCTTGTTGGACACCGCATCATTTATTTTTGTTGGAATTGATGGAGCTGGGCTACTGCCTCTTGTTGGTGTTGGAATTGTTGGAGCTGGGCTGTTGCCTCTTGTTTGAGTTGGTCCTTCTGCAGGTTGGCTGTTGCTTTCTGGTACAGGGCTTCCTTGAGAGAGATGTATTTTTTCTTATGGCCTTGATTGAATAATAATATTGATTGGTTTTATTTTAGACCTTGCTGGAGCTGCAGGTCCTTTACAAGTCTTTGCATAATGACTAGTCTGACCACATTTGGAACACTTCACTGCATATGACCTTTTTAGTTTCTCGCTACTCTTCATAATTTCTTCAGTATGATCATTTCTCCTATGTTTTTTGGGACGTTTTATTGCCCTTTTAAGTTGTGGAGGTAGTGGTTTAGGGGCATCACAAGAATGCCAATATTGTTGGGAATTGATTAGGTTCAGTGTGTGTGTACATAAGTGGCATGCAAAACATCCATTATAAGCCACTGATGTATATGATTTTCAACAGGTTCATTCTTGTGAGCAATTGCTGCAATGTCATGTTCATATGGTAGTCCAAACAAATACCACACATTACAAGCACAAGACTGAGTTGTTGAGTTGACTCCAACTCTTTCACCTTTTCCATTGACTTCATACATATCTTGGACCAAACTCCTAGTCTAAGTAGGAGTTCATGAATTACTAACAACCTTTAATTGGTCAAGCCTTTTCTGTTGTGCAGGTGCTATTTTTCCTCTAATTGTTCCCAAAATCCTCTTTTGTGCTGTCATCATTCTCACGATATAACATCTCAATTTCTCACACAAATTCATGATAGGTTTAGCATCTTGCACACTAAAAAACAATTCCCATAATCTCTTTATTCTTCCATTGTTTGATGAAGTTTTTCCACTCATGTTGCACACAAAACTACGATTTACACCAGGTATTATGTCTTTCAAAGCTGGCACCAAACCTTGAATGGAAAAACACAATAAATTATTAAATATGATTTTAAAATATAATGGGAAAATTGCTTCACCAAATATAAATTTTATGTACCTTTTGTTAATTTGAAATAAAGTTCCAATCATAAACTCCATGGTCCCCTATGTCTTCTTGTAGTAAGGTAAAAAACCATTTAGAATTTTCCTTTGTCTCACTGCCAACTACGGAAAAAACAATTACATAAAATTGCTTGTTTGCATCCTCTCCCACTGCACTCAACAACTGCCCCCCTATAATAGCCTTTTAAAAAACAACCATCTAACCCAATTAATGGCCTGCAACCAGTTTTGAAGCCTTTTTTACAAGCATAATGACATATATACATCCTGTCAAATATTGGTGGAGCTTGTGGCTCAGGTTGGGGTAACACTTGCATTTGGCAAGTAGATCCAGGATTGCTTCTCAATATCTCTATTAGATATTCCCTTAATTTTGCATATTGTTCCTTCTCGCAACCTTCAATACTGACTTTGGGCCTTGATTGAATAATAATATTGATTGGTTTTATTTTAGACCTTGCTGGAGCTGCAGGTCCTTTACAAGTCTTTGCATAATGACTAGTCTGACCACATTTGGAACACTTCACTGCATATGACCTTTTTAGTTTCTCGCAACTCTTCATAAGTTCTTCAGTAGGATCCTTTCTCCTATGTTTTTTGGGACGTTTTATTGCCCTTTTAAGTTGTGGAGGTAGTGGTTTAGGGGCATCACACGAAGGCCAATATTGTTGGGAATTGATTAGGTTCAGTGTGTGTGTACATAAGTGGCATGCAAAACATCCATTATAAGCCACTGATGTATATGATTTTCAACAGGTTCATTCTTGTGAGCAATTGTTGCAATGTCATGTTCATATGGTAGTCCAGTCAAATGCCATACATTACAGGCACAAGACAGAGTTGTTGAGTTAACTCCAACTCTTTCACCTTTTCCATTGACTTCATACATATCTTGGACCAAACTCCTAGTCTAAGTAGGAGTTCATGAATTACTAACAACCTTTAATTGGTCAAGCCTTTTCTGTTGTGCAGGTGCTATTTTTCCTCTAATTGTTCCCAAAATCCTCTTTTGTGCTGTCATCATTCTCACGATATAACATCTCAATTTCTCACACAAATTCATGATAGGTTTTATATCTTGCACACTAAAAAACAATTCCCCTAATCTCTTTATTCTTCCATTGTTTGATGAAGTTTTTCCACTCATGTTGCACTCAAAATCTATGATGTACATCAGGTATTATGTCTTTCAAAGCTGGCACCAAACCTTGAATGGAAAAACACAATAAATTATTAAATATGATTTTAAAATATAATGGGAAAATTGCTTCACCAAATATAAATTTTATGTACCTTTTGTTAATTTGAAATAAAGTTCCAATCATAAACTCCATGGTCCCCTATGTCTTCTTGTAGTAAGGTCAAAAACCATTTACAATTTTCCTTTGTCTCACTGCCAACTACGGAAAAAATAATTACATAAAATTGCTTGTTTGCATCCTCTCCCACTGCACTCAACAACTGTCCCCTATAATACTTTTAAAAAACAACCATCTAACCCAATTAATGGCCTGCAACCAGTTTTGAAGCCTTTTTTACAAGCATAAAGACATATATACATCCTGTCAAATATTGGTGGAGCTTGTGGCTCAGGTTGGGGTGCCACTTACATTTGGCAAGTAGATCCAGGATTGCTTCTCAATAGCTCTGTTAGATATTCCCTTAATTTTGCATATTGTTCCTTCTCGCAACCTTCAATACTGACTTTGGCATTTTTAAGTGCCTTGCCAACTTTCTTCATGTTTAAATGAATATTGTATTCCTCTTTCATGTGTTCAAATGCCTCATGCCTTGTCATCTTAGGCTGTGTCATATACTTTTCTCTAATTTCTAGGCCACCCAATCTCTACTAGCCCTTTTGTTTTGGAACACTCTGCAGCAAATGTATGAGTCATTCAATGTTTTGATTTGAAATGTGCTCAATTTGTTGTTCCATGCACAATATACCATCCAATCACAGTCTTCAATATTGTATTTTGCCCTTGCTCTGACCTTGTTATTCTTTAACCAGATAAACTATCTCCCAAGACTAATGTTATAGTATTTCATAGCAAGTTTAAATTTCTCTAAACTCACAAACTCCATTCCAAGTTCTAAATGAATATGACTAAAATCATTATGTTCATTAAACTTTAGAAAGATAGGCCTCAAATGTTCATCATCATCATCACTTGGAGGATTAGTCTTCAGTTCCTCAAAATGATAACCATACCCATTTTCTTTAAATGATATTTGGTCCTCCTTGTTAAATATGATTAGATTACTTCCTATATGTAATTATTCTGATGGTATTAGGTCTGGGTCTTTCACTTAAGCCTATTAGGGTCTCTATATATTGCAACTCTCTGAATTAAATCTATACACAACATTATTATTTCATTTTCAAGTTGGTACCAGAGCTCTTTTGTTCTGGGGACCCCCGCTTCCGTCTAAAACTTCATTCTCGCTTTAAAACCTAAGCCCACTATTTAGGAATCATCTTTTCTTTGCTGTGCGTCCTTCCGGCAAAGCCATACAGGGCTGTAAGCTCCTTTAGAATAATTTCCGAATGCGTCAGCACCTCCGACAGCCACCGGAACCGCCGCCCAGCAATGTTCAGGCCGCTGGAGGACTTTTCCGGCAAGTTTTCAGCCTAGACTACCTGCGATCAGGACCGTCTCATCTCGGCGACCAGTTTTGTGGTGGTCCGACCACCATCACGTCAGCCACGCGCTTCCACGCGCTGTCCTTCTCCTCTGCGCGTGGTGCTCACGCGCCACCTTCAACCGACGCGTGTGCACTGTTCCAGTGGAGTTTTCCAACCGTTCTTGGATAGAAATTCTGGCTTTTTCCTCCTCTTTTCTGGATCTGTGCTTATTTCTTTGTGGGTCTCACTTTAGATGCGTGGTTCTCCTTGATTGGATATCGTTTGTTTTCGTTTACGGCTTTTATATTCTATCTTTAAATGGCAGCAGCGTCCCTTGATCTCTCGAAGGTTAACTCTCCTTGTCCTCCTGTCAAAACTTCCTCAGGAATCTTCTCTACTAATATTGGGCCCATTACATCTTCCAAACTGAAGGATTCTAACAACTACAAGAATTGGGCCACCTCTCTTGCTGCGAATATAGCTCAGTCAGACAATGCATCATTTGGTTCAATTTCTCTCTCAATTGGGGACTATGCTGCACTCCAAACTCTTCTCAAGAAGGCTTCTCCTTAGTCTCAGCCCTCCGCTCCATATACTGGTAATCTTGTTGCTTGTGTTTCTCAATCTACATCACTTGGTACTTGGATATTTGACTCAGGTGCTACCGATCATCTCTGTGGTAATAAGGAACTCTTTACATCTCTTACTTATTCTGATCATTTACCATCATTCACCCTTGCTGATGGAACCAAAGCCCCAGTTCGTGGGATTGGACAAGCTCGTCCGACCTCTACCTTGGCCTTGACATCTGTTTATTACATTCTTGGCATCCCTCATAACTTAATTTCTATTAGTAAATTGATACACTCCCTCACTTGCACCATTACTTTTTCTAACCATTTTGTTTCTGTGCAGGATCCGGGTATGGGAAAGATGATTGGAGTGGGTCGTGAGTCACGGGGGCTTTACTATCTAGAGGTGCCTCGTCCTTCAGTGGCATGCTTCTCACAGAATCTCCACAACTTATCCACAATCGCCTCATTCATCCAAGTCTTTCAAAGTTGCAGAAGATGGTTCCTTTTTTATCCGGTCTTCAGCCTTTAGATTGTGTGTCATGTCAACAAGGGAAGCATACATGCTCCTCTTTTTTCAGTCGAGTCAATAAACGAGCTGATGCCCCTTTCTCTCTTGTTCATTCAGATATCTGTATTGATGATTTTTCCCGTTGTATTTGGATTTATTTAATGAAAAACCATTCTGAGTTGTTTTTTATTTATAGTTTTTTTTGCTGAAATTCATACTCAATTTGGTGCCTCTATTCGTATTTTACGTAGTGATAATGCTAAGGAATATGTTTCTGTGGACTTTTCTAATTTCTTAGCCAAACAGGGTACTTTACACCAAATTACTTGTCCTCACACTCCACAACAAAATGGAGTAACTGAACGTAAGAATATACATTCCTTATAACCTATTGCTTCCAGATGTTCCTCTCTATTCTCTATCCCCACATGTCTTTGGTTGTACCTGTTTTGTTCATGATCTCACCCCTGGTAAGGACACGTTAACATCTAAAGCCTTTAAATGTATTTTTCTTGGTTATTCTCGTCTTCAAAAGGGTTATCGTTGTTATTCTCCCGATCTTAAGCGTTACTTAGTTTCTGCTGATGTCACTTTTCTTGACCAACAACCCTTTAATTCTATCCTACCTCAGTTGTCACAGGTTGATCATGTTCTTTCTGTCCCTTTTCTTGACTTGCCTTTTCCAACTGCAGGTGCTTCTATTCCAGATGAGAAACCTATTGCTTATATACCCGAGGACCGTCCACTTCTCACCTATCAGCGTGCAAAATTATGCCTCATGTCGACTCGACTCTTGCTGACTCATCGCCCACTACCATTGATTCTTCCCCTCCGGATCCTTCACCAGAGGCTCTTCCCATTGCTCAAAGAAAAGTTACACGTACTACTCGTAACCCTTATCCTCTTTATACCTTTTTGAGCTATGATCGTCTTTCTTCACCTTATTTCACTCTTGTTTCTAGTCTTTCTTATGTTTCTTCCTAAGACCACGGGCGAAGCACTTTCCCATCCAAGGTGGCGCCAAGTGATGCTTGATGAGATGACTGCACTTCATTCCAATAGCACTTGGGACCCTGTTTCTGCACCTCCAGAGAAGTCTATAGTTGATTGTCGCTGGGTGTTCACAGTGAAAGTTAGACCTGATGTCCATGTTGATCGGCTCAAGGCACGCATAGTTGCAAAGGGTCTTACTCAAATCTTCGGCCTTGATTATAGCGATACATTCTCTCCAGTTGCTAAAATGGCGTCAGTTTGCCTATTTCTTGCTCTTGCTGTTGTTCGTCACTGGCCATTCCTTCAACTTGACATCAAAAATGCCTTTCTTCATGGTGATTTACAAGAAGAAGTCTACATGGAGCAACCACTTGGTTTTGTTGCTCAGGGGGAGTCTGGGAAGGTGTGTCGTCTTCGAAAATCCTTATATGGTCTCAAGCAGTCTCCTCGCGCATGGTTCAGTCGCTTCAGTTCTGTAGTTCAGGCGTTTGGCTTAATCCGCAGTAAAGTTGACCATTATGTATTTTATAGGAACACATCTCCTGATAAGTGCATCTATTTCTTAGTCTATGTTGATGACATCATTCTCACCGGAAGTGATCAAGACAGAATTCGTCAGTGAAAACAACATTTATTCAGTGCATTTCAAACAAAGGACCTTGGAAAGCTGCGTTACTTCTTGGGAATTGAGGTGGCGCAATCAAGACAGGGCATTTCTATATGTCAAAGGAAGTATGCCTTGGATATCCTAGAAGAGACTGATATGTTAGAGTGTAAACCAGTTGATACACCCATGGATCCTAATGTCAAGTTATTTCCCGGACAAGGGGAGCCCTTATCTGACCCTGGACATTATCGAAGGCTAGTTGGGAAGCTCAATTATCTTACTGTGTCTAGGCCATACATTTCTTTCACTGTTAGTACGGCTAGTCAGTTCCTTGATTCCCCTTGTGATTCTCATTGGGATGCTGCTGTGAGGATCCTCCGATACATCAAAGGAGCACCGGGAAAAGGTTTTTTGTATTCAGATCAGGGAAATATAGAAATTTGTGGTTATTCAGATGCTGATTGGACAGGATCACCCTCGCATAGGCGCTCTACTTCCGGCTATTGTGTCTTCTTTGGAGGAAACTTAATTTCTTGGAAGAGAAAGAAACAACCTGTTGTTTCTCGATCTAGTGCAGAAGCTGAGTATCGTGCAATGGCAAATACTACCTGTGAGTTAATCTGGTTAAAGCAGTTGATTCAGGAGCTTCATCTTTGTGAATAGAAATAACTCATGACTCTCATTTGTGATAATCAAGCTGCACTACATATATCCTTTAATCCTGTATTTCATGAGAGAACCAAACATATAGAAATTGATTGTCACTTCATTCGAGAAAATATTCAGTCAGCAGAAATCAAGATAGCTTTTGTCAACTCTTCTAATCAACTAGCGGATGTCTTCACTAAAGCTTTTAGAGGTCCTTCGGGTTGAATACATTTGTAACAAGCTTGGTGCTCACAATATATACGCACCAGCTTGAAAGGGGTTTGTTAAATATGATTAGATTACTTCCTATATGTAATTATTCTGATTGTATTAGGTCTAGGCATTTCACTTAAGCCCATTAAGGTCTCTATATATTGTAACTCTTTGAATTAAATCTATACACAACATTATTATTTCATATTCAAGTCTCATCTTCATCAAATTTTTCATCTGAGTCCTCCTGCCCAACATCCTTTTCATTTTTCTTCTCCCCCCTACTCATTTTTGCAGGCTTATTTTCTTTAAGGCTATAATTATACCCCTCTTCATCTTCTGATTGATCCTCTACACCTTGGGGAAAAGGCCTCTATGCCTCATTCTCTGCACTTTCATATGAATCAGTAGGCACCCCATCATCCTTTGCACTGTCATGTTCAGAAAAAACACCACATCATCCTCTGCACTGTCAAGTACAGGTGCTATAATATCAAGACTTGAAATGCAATCTTCAAAATAAACATGTATCTCATTCCCATTAGTTAAGAAAGCCTCACATATGGCACATATATCAAAATCCTTATTAAGAGGTCTCTGACTTTGCTCTAAATCAGGCTCATTAGGCTATCACATCATCCTTCTACATTTTTCATAACCAAATTCCTTAAGAAGAGTGTCAAGGTCACGCAAGTTTACATAGCCAACATCCATGACAAGTAATGAGTCAACTCTACCATTTACATAGGCAAGCACTCCATCATCATTTCTCAATAAAACACCCCATGATGAAAGACAATCATTATATATTCAGACATCCGTAGAAAAAAAATAATTAACATCCTTTAATCGAATGTTTTCAAAACAAACAGGCATGTAACACAATTATTTTAGAATACCACATGCATAAGAATGTTCATTTCTAAAATGTGCAAACAGAAAAACAATTTTTATTTTTATTTTTCATTTTGCATGTGGTTTACCCAACACTTGGGTCCACAACCCACTAAAATATGCAAGCACTTTACTGAAACAAGGACCATATAGAAAATGCAGTTAGTTTTTGTAAACCCTGAACTTTAGCAGAGACCACATTTGGGAGACAACATGGACCACTGAATCTATATTACACAACCATTGTAGTAGGGACCATAGACAATAATTTTTTTTAGGATAATAAACAAAAAAAGTCAGAACACTTACCTTCGAATGAACACAAAGTCTCGAACAACACCCAAGCGAGCCAAAACCAAGTCCTTGCAAGTGGGGAAAAGCAGAAAGAAAAAAAGGTATTTGAGGACCCAGAAATTGAACTGAAAAAGTTAAGAAGAATGGATATCGAAGAACCCAGAAACTGAAATGAAAAAGTGAAGAACTGTAAGATGACAGGAAAATATGAGGTTTTTCTCCCTAAACAACAACGTGGAATGTGAATACCCAATACGACAATGTTTGGAGGTCTATGTGGAATGTGACTCAAGTGGTTAACGTTACATGTTAGGAACATTACTAATGCTGTGAAGGTTCACTTACATACGAAACAAGAAATTAAATTAAATACCCTCTGTTTTTCTTAAGGATCTCAAGAATAATATTTTTTATAAGAAATTAAATTAAATACCGTATTTTTTGTTATGTCGTAGGAAAAATGATTTTGTAAAAAATTTTACTGCCTTAAAAATTTATTTTTGTTTTAAAAAAAAAAAATGTTATGTGTGTGAAAAGGTATAGTAAAACATATTCGGTTTGAATTTAATGGTCCTTATATCCGACCCGACTCCACCCGTGAACTCTGACACTCTCTCTCTTGCTTATGCTTCTTCCATATTTTCTTGTCTGCGTTTCGAAGCACCAACTGCACCTCTTCTTTCAGGTTTTAATTTTCTACCTATTTTGTTCTTGTTAAGATTATCTTTATGCCCTCGCTTAGTTGCTCTTTCAGTTTCTCGTATAAATATGCTTTTTTAACGGTTAAGTAGTTTGGTTTTAGTTTTTGGTGATTTAATTTTATTGGGCATGCGGAAGATTTGATTTTTAGGGTTTGGAGATGCTCTCATGGGGGATTGTTATTGTTTAATTAGGGTTTAGTGGGAATGTTTGTTTTGATTATTTTTGACATTTTTTTATTGCATGCATTTGAAATTGATCAATCTTTTAGGAGCTGATGCTAAAAAGCTCTCTGGGATGCACTGATCATTGAGATTTTGGTTAAATGCGCAATTTACTTCCCTTTTATTTTGACATTTTTTGTGTAGAAAAGGAGGATAGCACATTGCCACATTGAAATTAACTTAGGAAATTCGGCATGTCAATTACTTGAAAATTTTAAATGAAATGGGAACCGGTGGTTTTAGTTTATCAACGGGTCTACCACCTTGTTAGATGCTAATTGACTCAAATGATTTCATCAAAAGTCAAAAGTTATTCTCAACTATGTTGTTGCTTAATATGCTAATTGTTATTCGAAATTGAAATTATGAAACGGGAGAAGTACATTGATTCCCCTCAACTTTGAAAAGACTTTGAGTTTTGTTAGTAAATTCATCTTTACTATCACTCTCAAGCTTAAGTTTTTAAACCAACAATCTACTCATTGATTCATTTGCAAAAACTTTGTATATAGTAACCCAAGTACCTATATGTTATTTATTACTACACACACTAAATTTGTAGGTTTTAACTGCCAAAACTGAAATTTGATGAATCTATTTATAAATGTCTCAAATTCCAAGGGTTTCTGTGCACCTTTTCCTTAATGGGGAAATTATAGAAAAAGGTGCAGAACAATGATCAATTGCATAATGGATATTCATTAAACCGAAATCTTTTTCCTGATGATGGCTCATGGCAGGATAAGAGCAAGAGAATTAGGTTGTGTGTTACATATTCATATACAGATTTTTATAAAAACAAATGTAGATTCTGATGCAGGTTTCTTGTCCTGTGATATGTACATGCAGATATTTTAGCATCTAACATTGTCAAGTCATAAATTATTTTCAGCTGTCAATTAAAATTTCCATTGGAAGCAGCCAAAATGTCGCGGAAGGGTTTGATGGAACAAGACCTGAGTAAGTTGGATGTGACAAAATTGCATCCACTTTCTCCTGAAGTCATATCACGGCAGGCTACTATTAATATTGGTAATAGTTTCTCTCACGTTTTTGGGTTCATTTATGTCAAATTTGTTACAGCCATATTACTATATTTGAACATAAACAAATTTCTAATTAAAAAAATGTGTAAGCTTCTTTTTCACTGATGACTGTTCATGCTGATGAATAATGAATTGTATCCTTCCTGGCAGGCACAATAGGTCATGTGGCACATGGCAAGTCAACAGTTGTGAAAGCAATATCAGGCGTTCAGGTATTCCTTTGTTTTAAATTTTTCTTTACTTTTGTTGGGGGTGAGGATGGTGGTGTTTAACTTTATATTATACGTATATAGTTCCTGGCACATGTTTTTCAGAAAAGGTCCTTTGTCACACACCTATTTAAACGTAGGTGGGTTTGTTTCAATTGGAAAGAAAGTATTTACTCATTGTCATAACTCAAAAGATTATTGCTAACAATTTACATTTTACTCAATCGAAGTAGCAGGTGGGGGTGCATTAAGCTTGTGAAATCTGAGTTGCCATAAAATTATGAAGTGGGTTTGTTTCAATACGTGGGTTTTAATTTGTCATAGGTAAATTGCATAGTTAGGTTCACTTGATTAATTGTAAGGTTTATGGAAGCTCTCCCTAAAAACGTAGTTATCTTCTCCTAGTGGTTACACAGTTTTTTGACAACATTCAGATTATTTGTATTTGCTACCCTTCTTTTTTGCATCTTCAGTTTTTAAAAAAGGATTATGCATAACCATGCCATATTGTGTTCTTAATATATTTTCCTTCAGTTTTGGATATTTAAACTGTTGACCTTTGGTTTCCCATGAATGTTGTGCAGACTGTACGTTTTAAAAATGAGTTGGAGCGTAACATTACTATCAAGCTTGGCTATGCAAATGCAAAAATATACAAGTGTGAAGATGAACGATGTCCAAGGCCTATGTGTTACAAGTGAGTATTTATTTTGCATTTGCTATTATAATATCACGTTATTCCATCTTTTCGTGATGTGATCAGTTTTTTTCTACAGGGCTTTTGGCAGTGGGAAGGAAGATAGTCCTATGTGTGATGTTCCAGGGTTTGAAAACTGCAAGATGAAATTGCTGAGACATGTTTCTTTTGTGGATTGCCCGGTAAACTCTTGAACTTTCGTTTGTTATTTAGGGCTGTTTTATGCATAATTTCATTAGATTTTGGATATGATAGGGTTTGCTTTCATATATCTGCACGTTTGGTTTTACTTATTTCTTCCTTTTGATTTTTCTCTCCTATAACATATTCTCTGTCCGTCTCTCCCAATTATTTCAATCCCAAGAAGATTTGGGTATTGTACTGTGTGTATATGTACTTAATACTTATGCATATATTTCCTTATGGTGTGAGATTTTCATTTTTCTGTGGGTATCTGTTTTATAAGTCAGGTAGTTACAGCCTTACAGGTCACCAATGATTGCTAAAGCATTAAATATATGCTTGCTTTTACATCTGTATGATATTTATTTTTATTTTTCTGGTTTCTGTAGGGACATGATATTCTCATGGCTACAATGCTTAATGGAGCAGCAATCATGGATGGAGCTTTACTACTCATAGCTGCTAATGAAAGCTGCCCACAGCCACAAACTTCTGAGCATTTAGCTGCTGTAGAAATTATGCGTCTACAGCACATAATAATCCTTCAGAACAAGGTAGACTTGATTCAAGAAAATGTAGCTATCAATCAGCATGAAGCAATATCTAAGTTTATACAAGTAAGTTTTCTATGAAGAGGTTTCTGCTATACAAGTGAATCTTTTTTTAATAACTTAATGATATTCCCCCTTTTTTAATGGCTTACCAGGGAACGGTTGCTGATGGTGCACCCGTAGTACCTATTTCAGCACAATTGAAGTATAATATTGATGTTGTGTGTGAATATATCGTGAAAAAGATCCCAATTCCTGAAAGGAACTTTGTTTCTCCACCTAATATGATAGTGATTCGATCATTTGATGTCAATAAACCTGGTTTTGAGGTTGATGAAGTAAAAGGAGGTGTAGCTGGTGGAAGCATTCTGAGGGTAAGTCTTTTGTTAAATTTCCAAATATCATGCTTGATTTGCACTGATCTGACTTTGTCTGCAGTGAATGCATATGCAAGTGTTCCTATTAATTGTTTTGGAAGCTTTTTTGTACATACAATTCTCCAAAATACCTTGAAAGACAATGTATGCTATTCTATTTCCGAACCAGAATAAAAGAATCAATTTTGTGTTGAATCAGTTGAGTTTGTTATGATGAATTTTCAAATGGCTGAGGGGCCATGTACCCCTTGACCCTGGGCTAAATCTTAGATCAGGTATATTGACATGTTCTTTATAAATACATTTGATAATTTGTTCTTGATAATTTGTTCTTTGCAGGGTGTTTTGAAGGTCAACCAATTCATTGAAGTTCGACCTGGGATTGTTGTTAAAGACGAGAGTGGAAATATTAGATGCACACCCATATACTCTAGAATAATTTCATTGTATGCTGAACAAAATGAGCTTCAATTTGCTGTGCCCGGAGGACTAATCGGTGTTGGGACAACAATGGACCCCACTTTGACACGTGCTGACAGGTTGGTAGGGCAAGTACTCGGAGAGGTCGGATCACTGCCTGAGATTTTTGTTGAACTTGAGGTAGGTGGCTATGTCTAATGCTTTATCAGTTTATGCATATGAAGTTGGGTTGTCAATCAACTTGCTGAATTAAAGAGCTTACTTTCTAAATATCTTAGTTCATTATTTTGGGGACATTGACCAGTATGCCACTGTTATAAATAGTATTTACCTGTATGCCACATTCCAATCAAAATTTGTCGAAATGCCACTTCACATTCTCAGTACGCCAACAAGCGAAAATGGACTGGATACGTGGCAGCGTCTGCATGGACAACCATTCTCGCTGAGCTGTGTAGCGAGAATGGCTGGTCCATGTGGCAGACTGCCACATCTGCAAAAGCTATCCAGGTGGCTAATCTCGCTGGGCTGCCCAGCGAGAATGCATGTACTTTTGTCACATGTCAGCACCTTTCCATTCTCGCTAGGCTGCTGAGCGAAAATGGCTACCCATGCAGATGCTGCCACGTGTCCAGTCCATTATCACTTGTTGGTGTAGCGAGAATGTGACGTATCATTTTGGCAAAATTTGATTGGAACGTGGCATACAGGTAAATACTATTCATAAGAGTGGCATACTAGTCAATGTCCCATTATTTTGCCTTGCCGATCTGATGGGATTAGGTGGGGTGATCAAGATGTGGACTGCACTAAAGTCAATACAATTACTACTAATTTGATGTCATGTATCAAACTTTCTTTTGTCATGACTTGCGAAAGATGACACTCAGTTCCCCTTTTTGTGCTGGAAAAGCTTTATTTACAGATGAATTTTGCACTTGGTCTTGCAGGTAAATTTTTTCTTGCTTCGACGGCTTCTTGGAGTCCGAACAAAAGGCTCCGAGAGACAAGGGAAGGTATCTAAGCTTGCCAAAGGAGAGATGCTAATGTTGAACATAGGATCAATGTCAACTGGGGCCAGAGTTATTGCTGTGAAGAATGACTTGGCCAAGTTGCAACTTACTTCCCCTGTGTGCACTAGCAAGGGTGAGAAGATTGCACTTAGTAGACGTGTTGAGAAGCATTGGCGTCTTATTGGGTGGGGTCAAATCCAAGCAGGTATCACTCTTGATGTCCCTCCTGCCCCCCTTCTGAGTGAACACAGATAAAAGACATACTACAAGAAACACTCACATGAGGTGAATTTTACATATGTGGGAAGGGAGACATATTGTTGGGATCTCCATTTTTTGTGAGGTGAAGAAGAAAACATTTGGATTGTCAAATTTTGTTTTTGCATTGTGATGATTGAAGTTGTATCTTATGCTGATGATTGAATTTACACTAGCCAGCACTTGTTTCATTCGATGGTCACCTTACAAATAAGCATTTCATATTGTAAACGATGTATTAAGCAATGGTTGAAAATGCTAGACTGTGGTGCTACTTCTTCGGTCCTCGTTGTCCCCAAGCTCTTCCGGTAATGCAACGACTGTGTTCTTTCAGAAAGTCATGCAAAAAAAAAAAAAAAAAACGATTATTTTTTAAAAATAAGCTAATCTAAATATTGTTCAAAATAACCCAATGGGTGCAGCTCAATTGGTTCTTTGGCGCTGAGTTAGTGGGGTGGACATGTGTTCGAATCCCGCTGAATGCATCCTTGGGGAGGGGGTTGAACTTTTAGCTATCACTGACCCCCGCACTCCGGATTAGGGTTGGGTAACTCCGGATTAGAGTTGAAGTCGTGGGGAAACTGGGGGGAGCTAACTCGCCTTAAAGAGGTAATTAGGGTTGGGTAACTCCGAAAAAAAAATTGTTCAAAATACACTCTACTTCGTGTTTCAATAAAGAGATCATCCCTGAGTATTATTAATTATCTTACAAAGTAACTAGCATTGTATGATACAATATTAGAGCCACATAATTAGAGTTATATATATATATATATATATTTGAAAATGATTTTACTTCTTCAACGAAACAAAATGAGTTATACTGAACTAATTTTTAAAAGATCATCCCAAACTAAAATATTTTTTAATATCTATTCTTTCGAAATCAATTCTATTAAAATATAAACCAAACAAGCCAAACTTTCATAATTATCTATTCTTATATCCAATCAATAATCTTATGAACATATTATAAAGGGCAATGATTTTCTTATGCTATTGAAGAGAAATTCTCCTACACACTCAAATTCATGATGAGACCCACACATAAAAAATAAAAAAACAAAAAAAATTATTACATACAAAACGGACTCTCACTAATATGATAATAGAGCTCTCCTACAACATAAGAATTCTTTTTCCCTATTATAAAAGTCTAAAAAAGAAAAGCTTAGAATATCCTCGTCAAAAAGTCAATATTGGCAGTTTGGTAAAAATATAAAGGGCAAACGATATAGTTACTATCCTTTTAGGTTTACTACTTTACTACATGATTAGTTGAAGGGTATTATAAGAGTTATCTCATAGAAGAAATGATTGTATTATGTTATAGAGATTTATTTTGCGTGACATAGTTTTTTTTATTGCTACAGGCCCCACAAAATGTTGTGAGTGTATGAAATTTTTTATGGTCATGTTAAATGATAGATGATAAACCCGATATGGGAAAAGTATGTGTCATTTTAAAGGATGTAAAGTTGTGTCATTTTAAGAGAGAGAAAGATATAGATAAAGGAGAAGAGAGCGTTGACAAAAAAATAAATAAAAGTGTGGATCTCACCTCCTTGTGAGAGTGAAAGGATATAAGTTGTGTCATTTAAAAAGATAAATATTAATATTTGTTTTTCTTTTTCCGATATCTATAGGGACATGATATTCTCATGGTTACAATGTTTAATGTAGCACCGATCATGAATCGAGCATCACTACTCATTTATGATGCACCATACTGACACGAGACACGCGACATGACACGCTGATACGTAAATTCTAAAAAATGTCATATTCCGACACGCTGGGACACGTTTTGATATTAAATAATATTTTTAATATATATTATAATTTATATTTAATACATATAACAGCCCATAATAAATCATATAACCAATCAAATTTTATAACATAAATATAAATATATATAATTTTTCGTACCTTGTTAATTTTTCATGTCAAATTTTATAACAGAAAAAAATTGATTTAAAAATTATTTTTTCATGTTTAGTTAATAAAATAAATTTCAGCTCTAAAAAAAACGTGTCGGAGCGTTGACCACGTGTCGGAAAAAGTTAACTGCATGTCGGAAAAACATGTCGGAATGTGTTGGAGCATTGACCGCGTGTCCTAAAATGTTGACCGCGTGTTGGAAGCATGTCCGTGTCGGAGCGTGTCCATGTCGAACACGTGTCCGATATGCAATTTTTTCAAAAAAATTGCGTGTCCGTGCATCATAACCTAACGAAAGCGGCCCACAACCACAACATTTAGTTTCTGTTAGCTTGATTAAATTTTAATATTATCTAGTATTTGACATTGTATTGTATAAGATAATATTATCTAGTTTTTGGTAATGTATTGTATAATATTAGATAGGACAATATTTTTTTTAAGAAAATTAATAAAGAGTTTATATAATTCTTTCAAATATGTCATATCATATTAATTTTTATAAAAATTTATTGATCAATGTATCCAAAAAAAATATTATTTTTTATAAAAATAAAATTTCTCAATATTTTAAAATTTAATTTTAATTTTAATATATTAATATTAAAATATTAATTATTAAGAACTGCACTAGTATGCAATGTTAATATATCAATCTCTTATCAGGTCTAATCCCTCCTCCTTAGGCCTGATTAAGTTATCCGTTATTTTGATGTATTAAGGGATCTGTTATATAAGCTTATACTATACGATTGTCACATCAAACAACTTAAAATATCATAGTATAAGCTTATACAATCATACCGTAAATATCACACCAAACATACCCTATATTACAATCTCAATCGATTTTTTATCTTTTCTTTCTTCTCCCATTATTAGTTAAGATTGTAATATAATGAAATGAAAATAAATAAATAAATTAGGCATGAAATGAAAAGAGATAAACATAGTATCCAATCGGTATTATTATTAATAAGAAAAAATATTTATCTTTTTTAAAGGATAGTTATTTTAGCTAAGATGACCTTTTTTATTTAATAGTTAAATTAAAAAAATTCACTTTCTCTCATAAATCATAATGATTTATATGGTGTACTATTTCTCTCACCAAAAAAATACTGTTATTTTGATTAGAATAACATAATTTTATATCATTTTAAATGATAAATATCGATTATTATTTATTTATTTAATAAGTTGATCCAAGAATTGAACGTATAAACATAATATCCGGCCAATCGGTATTATTATTAATAATAAAGAATATTTATGATTTTAAAGGATAGTTATTTTAGCTAAGATAACTTTTTTTTATTTAATATTTAAATTTCTCTCATAAATCATAATAATTTTGTGTAACTATTTTTCTCAAAAAAAAAATACTGTAATTTTGATAGGATAACATAATTTTATAACAAAGGCCAAATACCGATTATTATTTTGGAGAAGTGATTATCATTTTAAATGACACATTTATATCCTTTCACTCTCACAAAGAAGTAAGTCTCACATCTTTATTTTTTTGTCAACTCTCTCCCCTCCTTTATCTATATTTTTTTCTCTCTCTTAAAATTATACAACTTTACGTCATGACAAAAAGTCTACCCTTATTATTTTACTTATTTAATAAGTTGATCCAAGAATTGAACGCAACCAGCATAAGCCTTAAAGCCTGTTTGGTTGGGTTAGAATCGTAGTTCCCATTCTATATAAATACGCGTCCAACACATACACACCTTCTTCTCAATCGCTAATTTCGTTTGTTTTCCCCAAATCGTAGATCTTGGGTACCACCTTTCAGCTACGGTAAACTCCCCTTGCATCGCTTCGATTCCTTTTTTCGTGAATTCGCAATACATGATCCTATTTTACATTCCAGATTCGGTTGTTGATTTTCGCACGTGCGAATTAGGGTTTGAATCTGTGCTTGTGAATGCATGAGACCAGATCTAGCTATGTTGCATGCGGTGTTATTGCTTAGCTACATAATTTTTTAATTTTTCTTTTTCAGGCTGAATGCGGGTGATTCTGATTCTCTATGGTTATGTAATTGATTTACCCTCTTTTTTTTTTTTAAATAAATATTTTTTTTTTAACCCAGATAAAGCCTTGTTAGATTGGTTACATGTTATTATTCAATGCATGTAGCTATGCCCTTTTAGGACCAGAAATTTAAATCAGTGAAAAATGGGCATGGATTCTTACTGGTAATTTGAGTCAGTATATATTGGGGTGCCAATGCTTCAATTGCTTGAATAGGTTCAGGAACTTTACAACCAAAAGTGATTCTTTTTGCTTTAATTTCCTTTTCTTTTTTGTGTCTCTGTGTGTGTGATTTTGTTTGATTTGGACATTGTCATTGTTTCCTGTGTCTGGCTGAATGGTTAAACTTGAAAGAATCTCTAAGGCTTGCTGCTCCTCTACAATTCTAGAATTAGGAAATAACGTTTATAAGCAGTAATTATGTCAATTGTTGCTAACATTGGTTTCATTTATTTGATGAATTGTCACTTGGATGCTGAGATATTCTTCAAAAGTTCAGTTTTTTGGTTTTTCATCCTTTCATGGGAATCCTCTTATGTATGCATGTTAAACATCTGGTGCAGGTTAAATTGGTGTAGTTTGGTAAAATGGGAGGTGGATTTAGAGTGCTTCACTTAGTTAGGCCGTTTCTCTCATTTCTTCCTGAAGTTCAGACTGCTGACAGGAAAGTGCCATTTAGAGAGAAGGTCATTTATACTGTGATCTCTCTTTTTGTTTTCCTGGTTTGTAGTCAGCTGCCTCTATATGGGATTCATTCAACAACAGGTGCAGATCCATTCTATTGGATGCGTGTTATCCTTGCTTCTAACCGTGGAACTGTCATGGAGCTTGGAATCACTCCCATTGTGACTTCTGGGCTGGTAATGCAACTTCTTGCTGGGTCTAAGATCATTGAAGTGGACAACAATGTACGAGAGGATCGGGCCCTATTGTAGGTGTCTTTCTTTATATTTCTTATACTTTCCTTGAACATCTTGTATTTTCTCTACCCGCATCAGTAATTTCATCTGGTTTTGTGTTTGTGGTTGTCAATTGACTTGCATCCCTTCATTTAACGGTGTTTAAAATAAAATTTATTGAGCATGTTCTGTGGTATATCTTGTGGTCCTTAATATTTCTTATTGAGGTCCTTTTCTTTCGCAGAAATGGAGCACAGAAGCTACTTGGTATTTTGATAGCTATTGGAGAGGCTGTTGCTTATGTTCTTTCTGGGATGTATGGTAGTGTGGGCCAACTTGGAGTAGGAAATTGCTTCCTCATCATCCTCCAGCTTTGTTTTGCAGGTATAATTGTGATATGTTTAGATGAGCTTCTTCAAAAAGGATATGGTCTGGGGTCTGGAATTTCCCTATTCATAGCGACTAATATCTGGTAAGTTTCTTGTCTCCGTTAACCAGATATTTCCAGCTTTAATCTATGAAATTGTTGCGGTCTTACAGCAACTACTAACCAGGTTATCTAACCTTATATAAAATCTTACAAGGAATTCTCTTGTTATTTTGCAGTGAAAACATTATATGGAAGGCATTTAGTCCCACCACAATTAACAGTGGACGTGGAGCTGAATTTGAGGGTGCTGTCATTGCTCTGTTCCATTTGTTGATAACTAGAACAGACAAGGTTCGGGCTCTTCGTGAGGCATTCTACCGACAGAATCTTCCCAATGTGACAAATCTGCTTGCTACTGTCTTGATCTTCCTAATTGTGATATACTTCCAAGGTTTCCGTGTTGTCTTACCTGTGAGGTCAAAAAATGCTCGGGGACAGCAGGGTTCATATCCAATCAAACTATTTTATACCTCCAACATGCCCATTATTCTTCAGTCTGCCCTTGTGTCCAATCTCTACTTCATCTCCCAGGTAATAATAGTTTTATGATACCTTGGATTTAGCATTTTTGGATTTACTGTTATGACAATCTAATGTTACTGGAATTTTCAGCTGCTCCACCGTAAATACAGTGGAAACTTCATTGTAAATCTGTTGGGAAAATGGAAGGAATCTGAATATGGTGGTGGTCATTCTATTCCTGTCGGTGGTATTGCATACTACATCACTGCACCATCCAGGTAAGAGATGTGCTTCCCATTATACTGTTGGTTTTCCAAGTTCCATGCCATGTATGGTATACTAATTTGATATAAGGCTTCGACTGATTATATATATGGTGTTTTTCTTTCTCATTTGATAACTGTAATTTTTGTCTTTGCTCTATATGTTTTGCAGCTTAGCTGATATGGCAGCCAATCCTTTCCATGCTTTGTTCTATCTTGTGTTTATGCTATCAGCCTGTGCCTTGTTCTCCAAAACCTGGATTGAAGTCTCTGGTTCATCTGCTAAAGATGTTGCCAAGCAGCTGAAGGTACTGTCAGCATTCATTTTGCATGCTCATCTTCCCCCCTGCCTACCTATAACTTTCTTTGCAATATACCGAACCTGTTCTCTTGAGATGTGTGCTTATAAGAAAAGTTTGCCTGGTTGATAAGGAGGGTGTTTTATTTTGAGCCATTGAAAGTTGAAACTCATTGCCCATTTGCATGATATAATTCTTGCAGGGCCTTATAAAAGGTGGTTCTGAAACTGAGTTTATTGCCTGAAACTCTGTTTTATCATATGGAAATTCATCTTTGTATTAAAATTCATATCAATGAGCAATATCTACCATATTGGGTCTTTAAATTTAAGTGGTCACAACACGACTGTCTTTGAATTTGCAGGAACAACAAATGGTTATGCCTGGACATCGCGAGTCAAACTTGCAGAAAGAGCTGAACAGATACATTCCCACAGCTGCAGCATTTGGAGGCATATGTATTGGTGCCCTGACAGTGTTGGCAGATTTTATGGGGGCAATTGGTTCAGGGACAGGGATATTGCTTGCAGTAACAATCATCTATCAGTACTTTGAGACATTTGAGAAGGAGAGAGCCAGCGAGCTTGGCTTCTTTGGTTTCTAAGTCCCTCTTATCAATAACTGTTGGTATTGAGGGATCGTTGTACTTGTAGGTCGTTTAACACCGTAAGGGAGGACATAGAGTAGTTTGTTATCATGTTTTATCAACTGATGAAGTAGTATAAACAATTTTGGATTCCCTTGAAATATACTTTGTGCTTATCGTTGAATCTATGAAAGTCTGACAACAATGGTTAAAAGTGGATCTTAAATTTACCAGCTTAGTTATGGAAATCGCTTAGTGTGTAATTTGACGAAGCCTGGCAGTAGTTTTTACGTGAACTTCTCTTTTGAAAGAGTTTTTTTTTTTTGTTTTAAATCGCAGGTATTTTTAGAGGTAATTCTGTTCGAGGTGGGTCCATGATTAAGACTTTAAATCTTATTGTTTTATCTTTTGTAATGGAATTTGATGATTTTCATGTTGTAGTGATAAAATTATTTTATGTGTGAGGTTATGAGAAGAGAAGACAGAAAAGTAAGCATAAGTTCCATTTAGGCGGAATTAGGGGTGGCGCAAACCCCCACTCCCACTCCCACCCTCAAAAAAGAAAAAGAAAAATTGAAGGAAATAAAATTATCCATATAAAATTTGAAGAATGTATTCTACCACTACTTTCGTAGTTGAATTATTGATTTAAAGGAGATACTATTAACCTTTCATGTCCTTCCTCTGATATTTTGTATTTAAGTTTTGGTGTTTAATGAGTTGTTACCCTGATGAGATCATCTGCGGAACCTATTGCAGAGTTTTAAAATTGTTCAATCATAGGTTAAGAAGACTTTTTGATGATAACAAAGCAAGTTTTGGTGTTTAATGAGTTGTTACCCTGATGAGATCATCTGCGGAACCTATTGCAGAGTTTTAAAATTGTTCAATCATAGGTTAAGAAGACTTTTTGATGATAACAAAGCACCAACAAGTACCAATATAATTCAACATGAAAGCTCTCAATTAAAGACATGGCAACAAGTTCTAAATGACATAAAAAGTGCATAACAAAGTGCAAACATGAAGAGAAGACTCAAATATGCAATGTCAAAGCTCAAGTCAAAGATTTCAAGCTAAAAGGAGTACTAGAAGACTCAAACTATGAAGAATAGAAGACAATGAAAACTCAAGCACTTACTGGTTATTTAGTACATTAAGAGTCTTAGAACTTATTAGAATTGCGTTTAATTGAGTTTTAACTTGGGAAGTGCAAAACTAAACCATAAACATATAGGTGAGATATATTCATTTTGATCATGCATACAATGTTCACACACATCAAGAGTTGTTATGCAAGTGTGAAACATGATCATACATATATTAGAAGTCACTTAAAATCATTTAGAAGTCACTTAAAGTCATTAAGATGCATTAAAATTTGAAAACCAACATGAAAACTGATTTCTGCATAAAAGTAATCGAATACCTAATGAACAATATCCGAATACTTTTTGGATTTGAAGAAGTATTCGAATATTCCCTGAAAAGTAATCGAATACTTTTTATTATTAGTGACTTAAACTAGAAAAAATTCAAATTTTTTGATGCCCACATCTATAAACGACTAATAACTAAATGAGCACCTATACATATCATTAGGGTTCTGAATACAAGAATTAACACTAAAACAATCTCAGAATTGAACCCATATTGGCTTGTTTTTGCATATCCTTGAGAAAAATCTCAATTACTCTCTCATCTCTCAATCTTTTTTTGTTCTTTCTATTTTGTTTGAACGTAGAGAGGTGATTCTACATCTGTTTAACAAGAGTGAATTGCTGTAATTGTTGGAGAGACAATTGAAGTGACCCTAAAGACTTGGGTTAAGTGTGATCAAGGTGTGATCATAGACTTGTAAAATTCCAGTTGTAAAAAGATTTCTTCAAGCACCTGTTGGAAGCTTGATGATAATGAAAATGATCGGCCTCAGTCTGGACGTAGCTCTCAAGTGGTTTAGAGAGTGAACCAGGATAAATCCTGATGTGATTCTTCCTTATCCTATCTCTTTTGATTTCAATCAATTGAATTTCATTTTGATTCTTGATATATGTTATATTAAATCTGTATAAGGATATATGATCATTACTTTTCTGTTTTAATTCGTTCTTGCATGAATTCTTGAAAAAGGTGTGCATAAACATTGAAATTCTTTATTTTCCCTCTCAAATTTGATCCGCTGCATATTCTCTCTGAATTGATGTTATAAGAATTGTTTTAATTCTGTCTTGTATTGGAAAATAAGATTACATTATGTTTGTATTGATCTTGGTTGAAGTTGTATATCAAAAAGTTGATTTTTGAATTGTTTCTTGAATTTCAAGTAACACACAATTCACCCCCTATTGTGTGATTGTTTAGCCATATTTTCTTTTCAAAAACAATTTTAATTAAAAAAGAATGTGGGGTTGAGATGCTATTAAACTGTTATATGCTGTCAAAAGTTATCTGCAGTTGTGGTTTAAGGGAAGGGCTATATGTGAGGCATCATTTATTAGGGACGGTGCTGTTGGTGGGGGCTGCAGAGGGAGCTGATAAGGGATTGGTTCATACTTTATCAGCCAACTTTCACTCTTCATTTTGATTCTTCTATATTTTTCACTTTTCAATCAAACAAAATATATCGAATGGAGGCAATATAATAAAACTTGTCTACAGAGAGAAAGCCAAATTCAAATGTGGTTCAAGTTTGGTATATTGACAGTCTATTTTGAGGTAATTAATTAGGATCAAACTTAGATAAATATGATAGCTACTTATAATGTTGTTTCCTAGAAAAAAAAACATATTATATATAAATATGTTGTTTCCTACGCATATAATAAAAAACTTATTATATGTTTATGGAATATATATGTTCGCCATAACATCTAGGAGAAGTAGGCGGAGACGACTCAAACTTGTTGTTGTATGAATACATGTCAAATGGGAGCTTGGGAGAGTGGCTGCATGGTTCAAAGGAATTTACGGAGCATATATATGTTCTTTATAACATCTTTTGTTTTTTAATGTATTTATAATTTTCTTTAAGTTTTTTTTAGGGCACTATCACTACATGTGTAGACATAAATAATATTTTATGGGTCCGCCTATCCCCTACATGTAAATTCCTGATTTTGCCACTGGATTTCATATATTTTTATGTGTGTGCAGGAGATAATTTTATCTCCTGCAATATAAGAGATATTAAACCCTTTATAATGCCGGAGTAATTAAATAGGAGTGGGTAGTACTCTTTCAGATATTAAACCCTTTATAATTCCAGTGTAATTAAATAGGTGTGGGTAGTACTCTTTCCAGTACCAATGAGGCTGGATGTTCGTAGCAATACTTCTTCATCCACAATGCCTAAATTTTCTTCCTTTTGTAAGTTCAAGTTGTGAAGCTTATTAATTGTAAAAAAGAACCAAGCATATAGATCAACTAAAAGAATTGTATGGATAGGTATGATGTTCTAAAGCAGCCAGTAATGTAAAATTTGTTTAAACTCATTGAGCAATTATAATGTTCCGGCTAGCTTGGATTGATTGTCCAACCAAGGATAGCTATGATGTTCTAAAGTTGTTCGTAATTTGGTTTATTTTGTTGATGTTACTTCTAGTTGTAGACCATGTTTTTATGGAATTAACTTGCTCTTTGGCATTCTTTTTCCTTAGTTTATAAAAAAAAAATACTAAGTTACAAGGGATTATAATCAAAATTTTATTTTTAATAAATAATAATTATCCAAAATAAATATAAAATTTTATCTCATGAAAATACTAAAAAATATAAAAAAAATATAAAAAAAATATAAAAAAAATATAACTCATTTTTTTGGGTATTATCATTATCTTAATACTAAGGGTTTATTGTTTTCTATCAATATGAGATAAATTTATCACCATTAACTCCAAAACTATGTCGTATTGAGAATTGGAAGAATTAATGAACACTGTTTTGATAAAATTCATATAACAAAAATCAAATAAAAAATAAAAAATAAAAATATTACAAGCCAACTTATTTTTTATGATATCAAATGACTTTTGCCTCATAACTCAAATGTGCTTAAAATGATATATAAGATTAGGAGAAGGTTATACTTACAAATTTTTTGTTTGCAAGCTCTTACAAACTACATTAAGTATGCCAGTCATACTTCAATCAAGAGTATATGACCGGTCATAATTAGTGTAATTTGTAATTTTTTTTTATAAAGGGACCATTTCCCATAAAATTATGTATATGACAAATTTTCAATATATTTTGAATATCTCATAATTTGTATAGTTATAATTTGTGAAACCAAAATTAAATTTGAGACAAGTGATTTTCTCTAGCTAATTTTATTGCAATATTTTTTAATCAACTTTATTTCAATTGCCTGAATTGAGTGGCCATCATTATTGGTCGTGCGGGTTGCTGAAATATTGAAATTGACATAATGTGCTCGAATCTTCTTTTTATGATTTTTAATGAAATTATGTATAGTATAACATGCAATCAAAATAAGAGCTTACTTTTAAAATGAAGAAAACAAGGCATGAGGAAAACGAGACATTTCATCCAAAATTCAGAATCAATTTGATCACATCTTTCACATGAGGGTGTCCATGGTCTAACTACTCCTTAGCATTGTAAAGGAGGTAATGAAGAAGGAGAAAAAGAGAGAAAGAGTGAGGGGAGGACATATTATAAAGAGATTGAGAGAAAGAAGAAAAGAGGGAAGAGAGAAGAGAGAAGAAGACGAACTTACTAAATTATATTTATTATTTAGCCTAAACACTAATTATTTCATTACTATTTTCTAAAAAATATTTAGTAATGAAATAATTACTTAGTAATTGTAATTAGTGTTTAGGCTAAACAATAAATATAATTTATGAATGTTTTTTTAGTAAACTGAATTATGAAATAAGGAATTAATATAGAAATGATTAGACGTGACACACGATGAAATAAGGAATTAGTATAGTAAACTGAATTACTTAGTATAGTAATGAAATAAGGATTATGAAAGTACTTTTCCTTGGTGTTTGGTAGAGGAGAATTTTTTTTTTATCTGGAAATCTCGATTTTCATCAATATGATTTTTACATTCAGTTTACAATAATATCTGAAAATTAAAAATTTAGAAAAATTCAGTTTCCCGGGAATCCTGGAGATCACCGCGTACCAAACCCCCGGGATCCAGTCAACTATGTTGACAAGAATGAATAATGTGGCATTAACTTTTTAGTCCCTTCAACTATGGTGATAAGACTCGTGAACATTTAACACGTGGCACGAAATTAGTGCATATTACTGATGTCAAGTCCCGTCAACAATATTGACGAGAAGTCCCGTCAACAATATTGACGAGACTGAATCGTCGATACTGAATGCGTCAAGTAAAATGACATGACTGACTACTCTATTTTGACAAAATATTCCACATATACTTTGAACATGAAATATTTTTGCTTAATATTAGCAATACCACCTTTTGCCAAAATACTTCACCTAAAAATCAAACAATTTATTTTTTTCAACTCCAATAATTCATTACCCATTTACCAATGGTGCCACCCTCGGAGTTTTGTTTTCATTGTTTTTGTCGTATATTTTAAACACTTCTAGTTACAAGAGCCCAACGAAGGTGTATGCAGACCTATAGATGAATAAAATACAGGTTGGTCTCTTTTAAACAAAAGATTGTTGTTGCCTGCATGGCCTTTAACCCAACCAGTATCGAAGTGATGATCCACAGTTCCACAACACCTTTCTGTATCGTGAAATACCCCGAACGTGCGGTCCTATAATCTATACACAATCTAAACAAAATCCTATACCTTTTAAGAGAATCCGATGAACTTTGTGTTTTGTGTCTTTTCCTTTGGACTTTGTATCTTTATTGTCCGGCTAAAGCATCATTTTAAAGTTTTTGCATAAAAAAATTACCCAGTTAATGTTGATTAGATAATTTTTTCCAAATTAATGCAGTCAAACATGTCACCTAAGTTGACGGGACTTGTGCCACATCAGCGCCACGTAGGCAGTCCAATTACCGTAAAGCTTCGGAAGACCATAACTTGTGATTCGGATATCCAAATCAGATGATTTTTTTTGATTTCACATAACTTTTTGAGATCTACGCAATGACACCTCATTTAACATATTTTATCTCGCACAAACATAGTTTGAATTTATAACAATTGTACCACAATCACAAGAGTGTTTATCCATAAGATCTTCAAACTATGTTTGTGGGATATAAAATATGACAAATAAGGTGTCATTGCGTAGATCTCGAAAATTTATGTGAAATAAAAAAAATCATCTGATTTGGATACTCGAGTCACAAGTTATGGCCTTCCGAAGCTTTACGGTAATTGGACTACCTACGCGGGGCTGACGTGGCACGAGTCCCGTCAGCATAGGTGACATGTTTGACTGCATTACTTTGAAAAAACTTATCTAATCAACTTTAACCGGATAATACTTTTGTCTAAAAACTTTAAAATGATGGTTTTCGCTTCTTCCCCTTGTTAAACACATTCTGACCAACACAATCTACATGGTCGAAACTTCACAACATTTATGTCTTCTACTGGATAGCTTGATACAAAAGATGAACATAATAAATTGTGAGATTTCCTTTACTACCTCTTGGCACGCACACAAATGATTGTATTAGAAATGGGCATATACAATGAAAAATAAACAAAGAAAATGAATCTTTAAGCGTCACTAAGTTGTTACTATATATGCAAATGAAACAGAAAATTTGTGTATTAAGAAGTATTAAAATAAAAATAACTTCAGTTGGTATAAATATCATGGAGCATTATTTCCCCCTTAATTGAATGACACGTATTATTTTTACTTGATAAAAAATCCACTTAGGCTTTGTTTGGGAGTTGGTTTTTGGAATTTGACCAATGTTTTGAAACTCTTCCCTTGTTTAGAGTTTAAAAAAATAAAAAATAAAAAAAATTGATAAACCCTCCAAAATCCTCCTTCTTCTTAAAATTAAAGTTATACCAATTTGGGGGGTTTAAGGGGAAAATATTAAAAATTACTTATCTACCCTTAGCATTAAGATATGAAAACTACATAAATAAGAATCATTAAAATATAATAATTATAATTTTTTAAAAAGGGTAAAATGATAAAAATATCTCTATTTTTCCTCCATTTTCCTCCCTTAATTTTTTTAACTCCCAAAAAACTTCCCAAGGGTAGCTCCAATTTCCTTCCTTCCCTTCCCTCCCTCCCCCTTGTTTGGTGCAGGGATCCCCCTTAGTTCCCCTCCCCTTTGGTGGCTCCCAAACAAAGCCTTAGTTGGGGTCAGGCTTTAAAATTTGAGCAATGTTTTGAAACTCGGGGCTCAGCCTAAAGTTAAAAAAAAAAAAAAAAAAAAAAATTGAAAAACAAATTACAATTACCAAACTCGATTAATTACAAAGCTGATGCTAATTATACATTGTATACTTTAGAATGCACAAACTCATTATTTATAATCTAAACCGTTGTTAGTGGCAGCTGTCGGGAACGGAGAAAATATCTTAATACTACCGTAATATTGTTGATTCATTATATCATTTTCTGAATTAGAAAAAGTAATACATTTCACTTTACTTATTTCATCAATTTTTTAGTGATAATGACACATGAATCCTATTTTTAGTAGAGGAGCACGTATTCATGTAGTAGTGAAAATATGCTAAAAAATAAGGTAGTGAAGTCTTATAAAATAATTGTTTTTTGTCTATAATTTCCATCAATCACTCAATATACAGTTGTGGAGTCAGGGAGCGGTTAGAAGGGACGATCCTCCACCAAATTCATATAAATCTTAATCTTAGACAATATTTAGACTTTAAAAAATGGGATTTAAACTTCTCTTGTTATAAGAGTAATTTAAAATTTTTTACTGACACAATAAAATGATGTTTGCCACTAATTTAATTTTTTTTTTTTTACACAAATCGATGTGTCACTAATAGGAGAATATACTTCTCCAATGAATGAATAAATGTATTCCCCTTAAAAAAATATAGTGTAAAGCCCGTCCCCTTTATTTTTTATTTTTTTTTGATATATTGAAGGAAAGACAAAAGCAAATAAAAAGAAAACATAGAAGAGATTTGGAGGAAAAGCTCTTAATTATTTCAAAGAACGCAACTTATGTATGAAATGAAATTTGAAGAATTTATTATTTCTTATGTATGAAATTTTTTTGAAGAATCTTTTAAATCTAACAATATATCTACCATTTTGATGTTGCCTTGTCTAAGTTAATGTAAATTTTATTTTCTTTGTCTCTTTCATGAAATTTTATGGCATCGCCATTGTCAAACATGGGAGAAGTAAGGTAACTATTTATTTTAAGAATGATTGGACTGTAATAACCAGAGACAGAAGAATGCGTAATAATCAAACAATCTCCATCCTTTTGACAAACTACTAATAAAACCATGTATACTTTTCAGGATACATGTCTGCCATTAATTCTTACAAAAATTTAAGAAAAAACAAATCAAAACTCATTAAAATTTGTCCCTTAGTCATCTAAACTACAAACTTTTTCTATTTAATTCTTAAATGAGGAAGGATTCTTTGATACCGGTATCAAATTTGAAATTTGACATCTCATCGGAGAGTCATTAAATAAAAAAAATCAACGGCTCTAATTTGTAAACATGTGACATCATTGATTTTTTTTTATCTAATGGCTCTTAGATGGGGTATCAAATTTGACACCAGTATCAAAGAATGTTACCTCTTCTTAAATTATAATAATTATTTCAATAGGTCTTTTCACTAACTCTAGTTTTGAACGGACAAATGACTTAACATGATCAGAATCCTTTATTTTTCTGCAATCCTGCTAGGTCATGTTTAATTAATTTATTTTATATATTTATTATTGGAAAACATTTTCTCATGTCGTAGGAGAGTTATTTTCTTCTACTAGCAGTGACCCTTCGATTTTCGTGCAATATTGTTTTTATTTTTTTAATAAATGTGGACTCCACATGAGATATGTCTACAACATGAGAAAATTTTATCATGCTATATGAGACAATCGAAACCCATTTATTATTTCATCATAACTTAGAAAAAAATAAAATAAAATCTCAAATCTGCCGTTATCAAATGGTATTAAACCTCCTTTATGCACTCGTTAGATTCACTTGAACTAAGCTCTATTCAAAACCTCATTTATTTTTATCTTTTATTATTAGTAAATATATATCTTTTATTCCTGATCAAAATTAATTAATTAAGTAAAATAATTAATAAATAGCTAAGATTAAAATAAATGACAGATGCATGTATTGCCACGTCAATAAATAGTTATGCGTGAATTACTTGACTCTACACTACACCTGCTAACAATTAAACAAAATTGGATGAAAGAATATATTGTGATGCTATAATAATTTAGATCAAATAATTTTTTTTTTATAACTTCGATGGCTATTTGTAAATGAGTTATAGTTAAAGGAATCCGAATACTTTTTTTTCTAAAATTTAAAAAGATAATAAAAATAAAAACATAATACATATCTACATAAAAGATATGTTATTCTACCTATATATATATTTTTCCCGATCTTACCTACTCATCTTCAACACCATTGGATCATAATCTTACTCTTCTTAAAATTTTGATCTAATAGAATTAGGGTAAAGGATCTCTCAAGTCACTGGAGATAAAGTTATCTCCAGTGAGCCCAAAACGACGTTATTTTGGGACGGAAATCAAGGTGTTTTTGTAATTCTAATATATTGTAGGGTTATATTAGTCTTTATTATTATAATCTTTTAATATTATAACCCAAAATGACGTCATTTTGAGCTCACTGGAGAGATACTTTTCCCATAATATTAAAGATAAATAAGTAAGATAGGGAAGAAAATAAATAAGTAGAATATCATATCATAAATAAATAATAGTATATATAAAATAAGGGAAAGTGATTTGTCATTATAAATGACATAAAATTATGTTATTTTAAGAGAGATATACACAAATTTATATTTTTTTATTTAAAATTTAAAGGAAGAGATTATACTTATTATCTATTTTTCTTAATAATTATTACTACCATATTTGAGCCGTTGATTTTCGTCAATCTAACAGTTATAATTTATGATGTCATACTTATTAATTAATTATTAATTTACAATAAATCACAACCGTTAGATTGATCGAAATCATCGGTTAAGATTTGGTAGTAACAAGTAGTAAGAAAAATAGGTAGAAAGTATAACCTTTCCCAAATTTAAATTAAAAAATCACCCATTTTATTTTCCATAATTTTCATTTCTTGTGTTTATCTATCCTGAAATGACATAATTTATATATTTTAAAAGATAAACATCAAACCCATAAAATAAGACTTTATGCAACATTACCCTGATAGAAAAAGGAAAAATTTCTCACAAAAAGAAGAAGGGAAACTTGAATTTATGAATAAGCACATGTTGTTGAGCCGTGTTATTAATGTTGTGATAATATTATATTGTGCTCATGCGAGAGAACCGTGGGATATTGGGATGAGTGCATGAAATGTGCATTTGTCTTTCTTTCTGCATATACGTACCGCACTGCGATTCTATGAAAGGGCCACAAGAATCATAGTGCAATTGGGAATGGATCCTCAAATTTTAACATCTATTCCTGCTGCAATTCATAGGTATTAAACAATGCTTCAAATGCATAAAATTTTACATGATTCAAACTGAGTATCCGAATCAGATCTGATCCTCTTATGTTAAAAAAATAACGTGGTTATATGAAGAATTATAATCATACAAAGGTGAATTTATAATAATAAAAGAAGAGAAAAAATTAAAATAGGTAGTTATAAAATCATAATCATTTATTCATCTTTATATGATTGTAATCTTCTTATATGATTTATCATTTAGAGGATTTATTTCCACCCAATGGCGGATCTGTATGTGTGCAATTATGTGCAAGTGCACACACAATTTTTTTTGTGAAAAAAAGAGTAAAATATATTTTGGGCCCTCAACAAAAATCACAGGGCTCAATTTAATCACTTAAAAAAAAGTCGACTCGCTGTCCTTCTGAATTCCAAAATGGACCCATGTTAGTCCTTTTAAGGGACTAAAATGGGTCTTCTTTTGAATTTCAGAGAGACTACAATTTTTCCTAAAGGATTACATTTGGGCCTGTGATTTTTGTTGATGATCCAAAATGTTCTATTGTAACAGCTTAGTTGACTCTTGATTACTACTTTTTGTGTGTCAAGTTAAAGTTTTCTTTTCTTTTCTTGTTTATATTCTTTTATATATTTTTTTTTGATAAACACAAGGGGATTAAACCCCATCAAACAAGCAACCAAAAACAAACTAACAAGGAAGAGTAACTAAACGCTCTCTTCCCACAGACGCAAGGTCCGCCAAAAACAAAAGCAAAATTCCACCAGGAGGTTCTTCAAAGAAGATCTGATCAACCTGCTCCGCTGAGTTTAACAAGTAGTTTGCCAACCAATCAGCACACATATTCCCTTCCCTAAAATTATGCTGAATTCTCACATCTCAATCCTTACCAATCCACGTTCGTATACGAGAAAGCAATCGCTCCTCAGGAATTGCTGCACCTCGATTGGTGAGCCCAGTGATTGCCGAACGCGAATCACTTTCAAGAATGACACTTCTGTAGCCAGCATTCCAAGCCATCTCAAGGCCATCCGAACTACCATCATATGCCTTCATATCGCTTGGTTGTTTGAACCAACCAGGAATCTGCTCCACCCTTAATATCTAGTGCAAAGGTGTTCCAAATGTTCCTTGCATAGTTGATATTGCTTGATTCTGCGACTGCAATGGTTGATATGGTGCCACCAAAGCATGCGGATTCACCTAACATGGCCCTCTCGAATTCGGGTATATTGCTTGTAATTTATTCCGACAAGGTGGAAACAGGTAATCTCTCTAGAATCTATGTAGAAATGGCGGGCATGGATGATTTTCCACCTGTTATGCATTACAGTGTTCCTCTCTCACACATACTGATTACCCTCCTGGTAATGACCTCTGTATTCCCCGTGAACCTCCCTGTTCCGGGCATGATGATAGCCAAGTACATGTTGTTGATACTCCTCACGGCGGGCATTACAAAACCTTCCATCTCCTGGTAGTCGGTCATTCTGACCATCATAACGGCGCCCCTAGCATTATGCTGGTTTTCTTCTTCGCCAACATAATGATGGAGACTAAACTATAACTAGTTCTCCTGGCGAGCATCTGGATGCCCGTAAAATTCATATCTATCTCCTTCTTGATGATGCTCATATTTCCTTCTTTCTTGGTAATGCTCATTCCTATCTGACTTCTGAGTGTATTTCGCATGTATTGGCTCTTGATTTCTCTGGATAACTTTTTAGCCCCTACTTCTGTTATCTGGCTTTCCTTGTTTCCCCTGAGTGATGATGATGGTTTCCTTGGTGTACACCCTCTGGCCTCCTAGGATGAGACAGAGGGATATAACTAGGAGCAGGAGATTGGGAACCTCTTCTCGGACTTTCCTACAGATGCTTATTCTCATTCCGTGGTCTTTCTTCGGAATGGTGTCTGTAACCACTCAATTTTGTCCTTATATATAAAAAGTATATTTTTTAAAAAATAAAATGTGAAATTTCTATTATTATTATTTTTGTTTTATAAAAAAATGAAGGAAAATAGAAAAAGTAAGTAAAAAATAAAGAGATATTGATAAAAATAAGAAATAAAAAAAGAGTTCATATTTTATCATTTATTTAAAAATATACGTTCCTTAATAAAAAGGAAACATTGATGGCGGTTCTCAAACCACACACATCTATTATAATTATAATAATTTATCCCATTTATCATCATGACAAGCTGCATTTACGTTGGAGAAAAGAAAGCATAGCGGTACAGAGCAGAGGTAGGGCGGTGGAAGGATGACCATAAGACAAAGCAGAGGCGCCCACACTGTGAAGAAGAAAAGTCTGCATAATATGGAAAAAGGAAGAGGTGCAGAAAACCCTCATGCGAAGAAATCTTTTTGGGTCATTCTATAAATACTAAAGGATCGATAGAAGAGGGGAGGGGGATTCAGAGGTTCAGAAATTTTATATTTTTCTAAAAAGAAGGAGGTGAAATCAATAAGAGATACCAATTCTATATTTCATCTTCATCACGGTAAAAGATCCAAGATTAAGTTGATATCCCTAACTGTGTTAATCAAATCTGGAAAAATTTGTTGAACCTTTTCCTTCATTTTCCATTCCTGATCATCTATATCTACCCGCCACTTCAATGCACTAGCGCCGGTTGCCATTAACCACCGGTGACTGAGGTTGCATCTCCATCAAGATATTAAGAGGAGTATCTTGTTCAGTTTCCCTCCACTATGGACTCTAAACTCAAGGTCAGTTTTTAATATTTTGGTTAAAAGAAGTTTGTATGCATTAGTCATTAAGTATGTCTATACATTGCTAAAGAATGTGTGTCCACGTTTCATTTCAAAGGATTCCTTTCGTGTCTTTGTAGTTGCTATTTATTATAATATTAAATGGTGTGATAAGGGCATAAATATTAGAAGAAAAGGTGGAGGACAAGAAAAAGGTGGTTCAGGAACCACATTATGAGTTATAAGATATATATGAAATGATATTTTAATATAAGATTAGCAAATTTCAGCTTTCTTGATCTAGGCACGTACACTATCAGATGAATGCTATCATGTTGTATGTTTTAATATTTTAATACTTCATTGTTTCTTTGTGTCTTTTGGTTCTTGTTAAAGTGTTATTTTAATGGATCATCAAACATAAGCTTCATGCCTGCACATTCCCGAAGCAATATACCATTTTGTTTGACTTGCTTTATACTAACAATGGTAACATAATACTTGGTCTTATTATAACATGATTGGAATATTTTAATAATATACATTAGCCATTCATCGTTTTGGTCTGCACATTCAGGAAATAACATTGCAAATTTTTCAAGTCATCTCTTTTTAACATTATGCTAATAATGACGTAAAATCTATTTAGATTTTATCAATATTTCTAAATAAAAAATTATCATATTAGATGGGTAATTTAACCGTGACGGTTTGTTAGTCCCATAAATTTTGTTTTGGATCATTTTGGCCGAGAAGGTTTGGTGATTCAAAATTCATTTAAGTTTATCATAAAATAACATGAAATATATGTTAAAAGGATTAGCTGAGTTGTGACAGCTTGTTAATTCCTTTATTTTTTAGAATCATTTCGACTGTGACATCTAAGCCGTGACGGCTTGTTAATCCCACACATTTTGTTTTGAATCATTTTTGCCAAGACGGCTTGGTGATTCAAAATCAAATCAAATTTATTATAAAATTTATGATAACAAAAAATAATAATATGAATATTATTATTCTTCTAAAAAAGGATTAGCTGAGTTGAGGCAGCTTGTTAATCCTGTAGTTATCATTTCGGATTATTTTAACTGCGACAGTTTGATATTCCGAAACCATCAAAACCAAAAC
Organism: Gastrolobium villosum; assembly: GCA_032173675.1. Taxonomy (NCBI): domain Eukaryota; kingdom Viridiplantae; phylum Streptophyta; class Magnoliopsida; order Fabales; family Fabaceae; genus Gastrolobium; species Gastrolobium villosum. The sequence goes on along the minus strand of JAVKPL010010178.1, from coordinate 50,026 downwards.
CTTCAAATTATTTTTTGTAAAACTACTTTCAAAAATAAAAATCAATCAACACACAAATATTTTCTACAGAACGATGTAGCTTTGAGTTCCCTATTGTACCGAGGGATACGTCGGAGCGGGACCATCCCGTCAAGCACAAAAATAAATTTTCAAAATTAGTTTTCTTTTCCAGCAATCAATGTTATTTAATTTTTGGGGTGAAATAAAAGGTTTTTCCAATGTTTTCCTAAATAAACCTTGGTTGTGACTTCATTGTTTTAAAAATTCAATATCTTTCGTCGTCACGTCGCGATATGGTTGCGACAGCTGGCGACTTCACTGGGGACAATTTCAGAGAGTCAAGCCTATTTTATTAATTGTGCATATTATTCATAAATTTTATTTATTTTGTTTCACCCATCCTTTTTTTGTTCATTTATATCTTTTGAATAAGTATCATTATTGAACATTATGTGTTGATGATACTTATAGTTGCATTAATAAGTATGTATCTTGTGTGACTTTAACCTTAGGGTAGACGATTTTTGCTCTATATATATCCTGCCTTGCTATTGTTTTGCAGCCTTGAGACTTTAATTATTTTAGGATGTACATGTATGTATACTCCTAGCACACAATTCACACACGCTTACGAGTGGGGCCTTATACCCGAGTCTGAGTGAACTTAAGATAGAAAGGAGGTTGTGTAGTGGTATCCATTTTGGATGTACATCCTGTTTGGTTATTGTAACAGCCCGTGTTAACCCGGATTGTTAACACGCTATCGTATTAAGCCACGCTTAATTAAAATGCGGAATAACTTTTTTTTAATTCAATTATGACGTCATTAACTTAACCAACTTGATTACTTAATCATTTTCATAAAAATACTGCCTGTATGTAAATTGCAAGACAACTAACTGAATACCTCGTACATAAATATAAGATGAGTATCTAATACCACAGGACTACAACACGCAGCCTGGGCCAAAATCCTGATACTTTAATTACAACATTAATTTAAAGGACAATAACACAATCATGTGGCATGGACAAACCCCATGCTCACCAAATAAGGCAACATTGCCCAATAACAGTCTCAACATAAATAGCATAATCAAAGCGGAAAACATAACATAACAGCAGTCAATCCAGCAGAACAGCAAATCATACTATCAACTCAGCTCGGGCCTCCTGCCACCTGAGCCCTCAACATTACCTGATCCTGAAATAAGCGTCCCCACACGTGGGGTGAGATCTCTAACAAGAAATCTCAGTAAGACAAGGGGTCCTCAAGGAGTCTCCACCCCAAGCTCACTTACATGTGTAATATAAGTTCTAAAAACAGTATTACAGTATAAGTTCTAAAATCATGCGATGCAGCAATTAATCATGTCATGTGTGCTTTCAAATCTACTGGCCAGAGAAATGTAGGAATACGTCTATGCCTACATGAGTACATGGATACTACCTGCACCTCACCCACATGCTTCTCCATCTTGTATGTACTACATACTCAGGATTGTCGTCTAGGTGGACAACACATGCATATCATAAAAGCTCATTACATATAAACAGCTCAACAACATTTCCAAAATAATCAAAGCATGTAACACAGCATGCATAAACCCATCCCCATGGGACATGGTGGAACATCAAAATGGCTAAACCGAGGACACGAAAGCTTACCTTGCAAGCTAGCTATCCAAGCCAAGAGTCCAACCACTCACTAGTCCACAAACAGCAGTATCACAATCTGATATGGACCATTAACAAGTCAATATTAATGCATCACAAGCATACAACTTAAAGACTACGCCTTTCCTTTACGTTTTACGTCTTAAGGCTTCCAACAAAGCCATAAGCCCTTAATCATATGATTCTGACTTAGTTTATTTATTACAGAAGTTCAACTTCCTTAAACTAGGGTCCACACACACCCAATAGCTTACTGTTCATACAGTACAGCTACTGTCTGCGCAGAACCCAGGATATCCGGATATCAGAAGGGGCATATCCGGATATGCCATATCCGGATATCACACTGGACATATCCGGATATGTCATATCCGGATACCCAGATCCCATATCCGAATATCAATATCCGGATACCATATCCGGATACTGATATCCGGATATCTGTTCGACTCATGATCATAGTGAGGTAACTTACCAAAGTTCAAAACAGAGGCAAGTTGTGCTCTTGGAGCTCTCCCAAGGTTCCTCAAACTCAGCCTAAGTAGGAGCACGAAAATGACACTTCAAGATGGGTTCTTGCACCACAAGAAGGCACTTTGAAGCTCACAATGACTACCACAAAGTAGCCATTACTAAAGCTCCAAACTCATGCTCACTAACTACCCCTCAACTCAGAAAAGCAAGGCTCACCACACACAATATGCACACAAGCACTCTCCAAAGCCCACACTCAAGTGTTCACTTGATCAAGAAGAGAAACAATGATCAAAGGAGGTGACTTTGGTGAGAAAGGAGTAAGAAATGGAGGAACAAGGGGGCTGCCTCAAAGCTGCAGGGAAAACTCACGTAGGAATTGTATGGCCTAGGGTTTTGTGCCCTTAATGGGTCTATATATAGGCAAAGCCACTAATCGACGGCTTGAGCCAAAACTCACATTTCGACGCCTTGAGCCAGAACTCACATTTCGACGGCTTCGCATAGAGCTTTTTCTCTTTTAGCACTTGCAACACAATCTTCAAGTGCTCAGTATGCTCCTCTTCCGTCTTGGAGTAAATCAAGATGTCGTCGATGAAGACGATCACAAACTGATCTAGGTACGGCTGGAATATCCTGTTCATGTAGTCCATGAACACTGCGGGTGCATTGGTGAGTCCAAACGGGATCACCAAGTACTCGTAGTGCCCGTACCTCGAGCGAAACGCTGTCTTTGGGACATCCTCCGGCTTTACCCGTATCTGATGGTAACCGGACCGGAGATCAATCTTGGAATACACACAAGCACCTCTGAGCTGATCCAGCAAATCATCAATGCGTGGAAGAGGGTACTTGTTCTTGATTGTCACCTTGTTCAACTGTCTGTAGTCGGTGCACAACCGCATGGTCCCATCTTTCTTTTTCACAAAAATGACCGGTGCTCCCCAGGGAGACACACTCGGCCGAATAAAATCTTTTGCTGAAAGCTCCTCAATATGCTTCTTCAGCTCCGCCAACTCTGGTGGCGACATCCGGTATGGAGCCAACGATATAGGCCCCACACCATGCAATAAATCTATGGAGAACTCTATCTCCCTCTGCGGTGGAAACTCAGGAATCTCCTCAGGAAACACCTCGAGGAATTCCCTCACCACAGGAATGCCAGTGAGATCCTCCTGTGTCCCACTCACCAAACCTCCCAACATGACATAGCCAAATGCCCCTGCTCTCAAGCCCCTCCTCGCCTGTAGGACTGAAATGAACGGTGAGGAACTGGCTGTGGACCCACCCGGAGACATCACCACTTTCTTGGCACAGCAATCAATCATTGCACAGTTCCTGGACAACCAATCCATGCCCAAAATAATTTGAAGGTTGGCCATCGGCAATCCTATCAGATCTACCGAGAAGTCACGGCCATCCCACTGAAACGCTACATCGCGATGAACAGTGGAGGTCAAACATTTTTCTCCGGTGGCGGTGGTCACCCGCATCGGTGGAGAAAGCACATCACTGGGCAACTCAAGCCCCACAGCAATAGGGGTAGCAACAAAAGAGTGCGTTGCCCCGGAATCAAACAAAACATCAACAGTTGATCCACCAATGGTAACAGTACCTCTGACCAGGTTCGGAGCTCTGTCCGACTGCTGACGATCCAACGTATACACACGCCCAGTAGTAGGTGGCACGACTGGCGCCCCAGTAGGAACCATCTGCAACGGCACAGCCTGCACTGCAGCAACTCTCGCCGACGGGCAATCTCTGGAGTAGTGGCCCTCCTTGCCACACTGGAAGCATATCAACTGTCCGGTAGAGCACGGCCCAAAATGTGACTTCCCGCATCCCGAACATCTGGGAGCAGGAGGTCTAGCGGCGTTCCCTGGAGCAGCAGTCTTTCTGAACTGATTCGGCGCTTGCTTAGCCGCCAACGGTTTGCCCTTGCCCTTGTTGGCGAAATTCTTGTTCTTCCAGGGAGTGGAACCACCAGCGCTCTGCGGCACCTCAACCTTGGCCCTCTTGGCCTGACTCGCACGGCAGTAATCCTCGATGTCGCGGCACTGCTGCACCAACGCTCCGAAGTTTCTCGAAGCAGAACCAGCGAGATGTCCAGCAATATCCTCATTAAGTCCCCTCCGGAACTTGGCCGCCAGAAAAACGGGAGTCGGTCTCGCCATGCGGAAATGAGAGAACTTGACCAGTTCCTTAAACTTGGCCAGGTACTCGTCGACAGACAACGAGCCCTGTACCAATCGGTCAAACTCTCCCTGCTTCCTCTCCTGAGAGTCGTAAGGAAAGTACTGGCCCAAGAAGCTCTCCTCGAAGAATGGCCATGTCATCACATGACCCTGCATCTCGTAGGCCTGAGATAGGTTGGTCCACCACTCATGGGCCTCGCCCTCCAGCATATAGGTGGCGAACAACAGCTTCTGCGGATCCGTGCACTGCATGATCCGGAAAATCTTGTCCAGCGCTTGTAGCCATCTGGCAGCAGCAATGGGATCATACGATCCGTCGAAGGTAGGTGGCTTATGCTTGCGGAAAGCATTCAGCCGGCGATCGATCTCGTCACGATCCTCAGCAAGTACGGGGATAGTCTGCATCGCCCCCGTCAAGTGACTACCTTCACCCATCTGGCTCTGGGTGTCCTCCTGTTGACTAGGCGGAGGTGGAGGCGGTGGCGGCGGTGGAGGTGGTGGAGGACCCTGGCCAGCAGCAGGACCAGCCCTCAACTCCTCCAACATGACCCTCATCATAGTCATGTTGGCCATCCGGTTCTCCTCCAGAACCTCTGCCGTGGTTTGCCGGTTCGCATCTCGAATTGCGTCCAGCATCGCCCGGTTCGCAAGCCTCGTGGCTTCCTGGTCGGCTAGTCGGGCCGCCTGCATCTCAGCTAATGCAGCCAGGACAGGATCCGTCTGATCCTCACTCATACTCGTGTTCCTCCTTGGTGGCACCATGACTCTGCACAAGTTACACAAAGAATGAGTTGATCAGGCCCACGCCATGTGGTCACATATGCATTATCATAACGCACACCAGTCAGAGTGAACACAAAGTAGACACGCAACGACACATCCTAAGTTATTGCAATACATACAGGCTTTTCCCTAGAAAGTGCTCTGATACCATAAAATGTAACAGCCCGTGTTAACCCGGATTGTTAACACGCTATCGTATTAAGCCACGCTTAATTAAAATGCGGAATAACTTTTTCTTTAATTCAATTATGACGTCATTAACTTAACCAACTTGATTACTTAATCATTTTCATAAAAATACTGCCTGTATGTAAATTGCAAGACAACTAACTGAATACCTCGTACATAAATATAAGATGAGTATCTAATACCACAGGACTACAACACGCAGCCTGGGCCAAAATCCTGATACTTTAATTACAACATTAATTTAAAGGACAATAACACAATCATGTGGCATGGACAAACCCCATGCTCACCAAATAAGGCAACATTGCCCAATAACAGTCTCAACATAAATAGCATAATCAAAGAAGAAAACATAACATAACAGCAGTCAATCCAGCAGAACAGCAAATCATACTATCAACTCAGCTCGGGCCTCCTGCCACCTGAGCCCTCAACATTACCTGATCCTGAAATAAGCGTCCCCAAACGTGGGGTGAGATCTCTAACAAGAAATATCAGTAAGACAAGGGGTCCTCAAGGAGTCTCCACCCCAAGCTCACTTACATGTGTAATATAAGTTCTAAAAACAGTATTACAGTATAAGTTCTAAAATCATGCGATGCAGCAATTAATCATGTCATGTGTGCTTTCAAATCTACTGGCCAGAGAAATGTAGGAATACGTCTATGCCTACATGAGTACATGGATACTACCTGCACCTCACCCACATGCTTCTCCATCTTGTATGTACTACATACTCAGGATTGCCGTCTAGGTGGACAACACATGCATATCATAAAAGCTCATTACATATAAACAGCTTAACAGCATTTCCAAAATAATCAAAGCATGTAACACAGCATGCATAAACCCATCCCCATGGGACATGGTGGAACATCAAAATGGCTAGACCGAGGACACGAAAGCTTACCTTGCAAGCTAGCTATCCAAGCCAAGAGTCCAACCACTCACTAGTCCACAAACAGCAGTATCACAATCTGATATGGACCATTAACAAGTCAATATTAATGCATCACAAGCATACAACTTAAAGACTACGCCTTTCCTTTACGTTTTACGTCTTAAGGCTTCCAACAAAGCCATAAGCCCTTAATCATATGATTCTGACTTAGTTTATTTATTACAGAAGTTCAACTTCCTTAAACTAGGGTCCACACACACCCAATAGCTTACTGTTCATACAGTACAGCTACTGTCTGCGCAGAATCCAGGATATCCGGATATCAGAAGGGGCATATCCGGATATGCCATATCCGGATATCACACTGGACATATCCGGATATGTCATATCCGGATACCCAGATCCCATATCCGGATATCAATATCCGGATACCATATCCGGATACTGATATCCGGATATCTGTTCGACTCATGATCATAGTGAGGTAACTTACCAAAGTTCAAAACAGAGGCAAGTTGTGCTCTTGGAGCTCTCCCAAGGTTCCTCAAACTCAGCCTAAGTAGGAGCACGAAAATGACACTTCAAGATGGGTTCTTGCACCACAAGAAGGCACTTTGAAGCTCACAATGACTACCACAAAGTAGCCATTACTAAAGCTCCAAACTCATGCTCACTAACTACCCCTCAACTCAGAAAAGCAAGGCTCACCACACACAATATGCACACAAGCACTCTCCAAAGCCCACACTCAAGTGTTCACTTGATCAAGAAGAGAAACAATGATCAAAGGAGGTGACTTTGGTGAGAAAGGAGTAAGAAATGGAGGAACAAGGGGGCTGCCTCAAAGCTGCAGGGAAAACTCACGTAGGAATTGTATGGCCTAGGGTTTTGTGCCCTTAATGGGTCTATATATAGGCAAAGCCACTAATCGCACAGTATTAGCCTTAATAGCAAAGTAAAAGATCTTGCTCTCAAACTTTAGAATCTAGACCTACGCATTTTTCTAAGATTTGTCATATTTTTATTTTATTTTTCGGAGCACCTTTCCGGTACGCGCTTTTCCATAGCCAGTATCAGTTCTGGCATCAGATTACATTATTTTGACTTGAAACTTGTTTTACAAGTCCTACATAATATTCTAGTAATTATCATGCATTCTTTATAATTTTCCGGGATACTTTTCCGGTACGCATTTATACTGGGTAGCAGAACCGGTATCTGCGCTTTTCTTCCGAAAAGCGACTTTCAGCATTTTTACCCACTAATGGCAATTATTAAAGTCTCATAATAATTATTAGGGTCAATTATGGAATTATTTCCTAATTATCATAATTAACTTACTAATTACCTTAATTAACGGTGCGGGTTCTTACAGTTATCATGAAAGCCTCATCTAGAGCGTGACTACTTTGGGATTATAGCCATTTTGGACGTACGTCCTGTTTGACTATATTTTCAAAATGAGATCTTAGCTCTAGAGACCAAGGTTCCCGTAGTTATAGAACCACCAAAATGAGAGGTACCTCACATTAGTAAGACCTTTTGACATGCAAAATAAAAGTAAGATTATGCAACTCAAAAGAAATTGATTCAAGACGTGAAGGGAACATATCTCCTTCTTATTCTCTACATGCTTCCAAATCATCATGAATTCATATTTCAACTACTCATGCAAATGCATAACAAATCATGAAGGCATAAATGTTATCTTCGTCATTTTTTTCTTTTAAAAAAAATTCAAAAAAAAAAACATCATGCATTATTCTTTGTACTCACTCACCCACATTATCTATCTTACACTATTTCAGGAAAGTTTATTAGAGAACTGTTGAATTTTTAGTTTGATCGTGAGTATCATTATTATAAATATGGGATCAAATCACTGTGAGACACAATCATCAATGTTGAGGAAAACTTTGCATCTCAAAGCTAAAAAGCTTGAAATTGAGAGTTTGAAGGTTTTGGGCCGCATGTTAAAGAAACCGCAACAGTTGACCCTCACTAGAAAGTATGGGAATATCATGGATTTATTAGAGGTAGATGTTCAATTTGAGGCAATCACTGCAATTGCACAGTATTATGATTCACCTCTACGATGCTTTACTTTTCAAGATTTTCAGCTAGCCCCTACATTGGAAGAATTTGAGCGAATCTTCGGGCTGTCTTTAGAAGAAGAGAAACCCTATCGTTACATTGGGCATTACCCTTCCATGCACGTTGTTGCTGATATTTTGAAAGTTCAGGTGAGAGACTTACAAGAAAGGAAGCAAATTCGGAATGAGGCTGTGGGATTTCCAAGAAAATATCTAGAAGAACATCTTCGCCACTTAGCAGAAGAAGGGGAATGGGACACTTTCATTGATGCGTTGGCCCTCACTATATATGGCATTCTCATATTCCCTAATATTGATGAATTTGTGGACTTTGCAGCCATTGATGTATTTGTGTCACGCAAATTCAAACGTGAAAACCCAGTCCCAATCATTCTTGCTGATGTTTACTATACCTTGAACTTTTGTCATGAAAGGAAAGGGAAACGAATCTTGTGTTGTTTACCAATGTTGTTCATATGGCTCACTGCTCACATGTTTAATAGAGGATACAAAGCGGCGTGCCCGATCGCTGATTTTCGGATGTATCAGTTGAAAGCCAAAAGTGGTCACGAGTGGGTCGAAACTTTAGCCAAGCTTGATGGAAAAAGTGTTCGATGGTATCCTGAATGGGCAAGAATAGAAGCTTTGGTTTACCAATGTGAGGATTTTCCAAATGTGCCTCTGCAAGGTACTCGAGGATGTATCAATTACAATCCAACTTTGGCATTACGACAACTTGGTTATGCTATGAAAGAGGCTCCTACTGAAAACATGACCATTCCTTTCCTCCTTTATGATCTGATCCCTGAGAATGCCACAATGATCAAAAGGGTTCGAGATGCGTGGGACAAGGTAGTACGAAAGGGTAAAGAACTGGGGGTAAGAAGCTATGATTGCAAAGAAAACTATTGTCAATGGGTTAAAGACCGAGTTAAAGAAGTCAAGTTACCATTCCAAACTCCTATGACTCTTGCAGTTCGCGAAACACCAAATCTCGAACCTATTGAAGATGAAGAGTTGAAAGAAGTGAAGGCTAGATTGATGAAGGTCGAGATAGAGAAAAAGAAGCTAGAACAAGAGTTAGAGGAAACAAGGAAAACATGTCGAGCATTGGAACGAAAAAACATTGAGAGAGACCATAGTTTTGAAATGACTAATAAGAAGGCTAGAACCGAAGAACACCTCAAGATCAAAACACAAGATTGCTTAAAAGCAGCAAACAAGGAATTGGGACTTCGAGGACAAGAAAGGGATAAGGCCCTGGCTGAAAACCAACAAATCAAAAAGTCGCTTAGAAGCAGTAAAGCGGCTGAAAAGGATGCATTAAGACAAGCTGCCCATATACACCAACATATGGAAGAAGTAATGGCCGGATATCAGGATGTGATCCAGAGATGGCAGGAAGACATGCAAAGGTTAAGAGACCATATTCAAGAGTAAGAAGAAGTCATTGCTGAGACTATAGAAAATGTTGCTTTCTGGATGACTCGTTTCTCAAATTTGGCCAAGCTTCCCAATAGGGCAATCATAGATGTTCCAGATCTTTTGAAGATGGCCGACATGATGGTGAATCCCCTCAGCACCCCGATGGAAATTTGTGACTTCATCGATCATTGCAAAAATTTGGTTAGAGAAATGAAACAATTGGTCAGTGGGGGCATGTGAAGCAGTGTATTAATATGACCACTTGTATTTTGTTAGATAACGTTTGTATTTTGTTATGAGATGATTGTACTATGCTTCAGTTCTCAACAAAGATGTTTTGCTTGTGATCCTATATTTATATGACCTAGTACTTTTGAACGTGACGTTCTGAGAAAAGGTCTTGAAATGAATAATGATACTCACATCAATGCAACACATGCAGTTCTCCAACAAACTCAAATAGGAAATAATAATACCATAAACATTCATCAGGTTTTCATTCCATAGAAAAAAAATTGTGATTTTCATGGCTTTAGTTCACTGTCAAATAAAAAGTGTGTCATCTTCTTCAAAGAAGAAACTACCATGTCCAAAGCCAGCAATTTCAATGGCTGAATTGTTTGATCAGCTACAAAGTGCTCATCTGATTCAGAAAAGCTTCACAAAATCCAAAATCCAAAATCCAAAAAAATAATAATAAAATCTTTGTATACAAAAGGGAATGGATTTGAAGTGGCTTTTATTTTTCACTCAGGAATGATTGATTACTCCATTGAAAATCGCAAGCCTTTTGAGAAGGTAGTGATAGATCGTGGTCAATTAGGTATCCTTGAGGGATGATCTATTACAATCAGTAGCCAATTTCTGAACCATGAAGAAGAAGAGACAATTGTCTTCCAACCAAAATAAGGGATCTTTGAGTGATCAATGGTCTATCTTGTTAATTAGTGAGATTGGCATGATGTAATGGTTTTGTCATGTTGTCTCCTATAAAAGATTAAATTGGGAGAATATTGAACTAATGTTAACTTTCTTTAGAGCATGCATTCAATGAACTTGTGTGACAATTGTCTTATCTTACATGTTGTTCTGATTTTCTTCTTTTTCTCTCACTTTTATTTCTTAACTTTTCACATCTCACGTAAACCACCTCCAACCAAATTCAATCCTTTCAAAACTCACACCTCCAAGAAGGTTCCTAAAGGCTCATTTGATTGATTCCTATGTTATAATGGGCATAAGTAGTCATGGATTTGATGAAAGAGTGCAAGTCACTAAATGATGAACATTGTTCCCAGGAACGAAGAAAGTCAGAAGGAAACCGTTCGATACTCATACACAAGCTCAAATTAATATCCTTTTTGAATGAAAAATGAATTAGGAAGGAAATTCACTAAGCTGAGGCATAGTGATTAAAAGAGAAAAAAAAAGGAAAAAAGAGCCTCTAACAGAAATACATTGTAGCTTGGCATACATTGGGGCAAACTCATTAAGCTCAGCAACTCAAGATTAGCTCAGTTAAGTTTGACATACCCTGAGGCAATTTCTTCGAATTTTGTAGCTAAAACTTGGTGCAACCCATTTAGCCTAACCTTTAAATACTTGGGGCAAATTCTCCCTCCTATTTACACATGAATTCTCTTGTAGAACATCATCCAAGAAGACATCCTTAAGCATGGTACGAACATATGGTCCAGTCTCTAAAGAGAAATCTTCTTAAGTCCATAAAAGAAAAAAAAAAAACAAAAACAAAAACAAAAACCAAAAAAGAATGAAAGATAAGCCTGTTAGGTTGAAAACCCAGAAAGGGCTACCTAAGCAAAAGTTAAGGCAATAGAAAATAGAAGGAAAGATAAGCCCGTTAGGTCGAAAACCTGCAAGGGCAATCTAGGAAAAATTTAGGGCAAGTCAAAGGGATGCAATTTGGTAAAAGGAAATTCACGCTTGGCTTTCTAGCAAAATGTCATTTTGATGACTCATTCATACAAGAGAAATTCAACTGGATCGAGAAAAGAAAATACAGGGGCAGCGCCATAATATCATCAAATGAAGAGCCTTTACCGATATAATGTCCACTTGTTCATAGGAATATCTCAAAAGAGAACGAAGGAATCTAGACTGGGGCAAACACTTAACCCTCCATGATCCTTCATTTGTATCATTATCTACCACCTTTCACGTAAATACCCATACATTTTTTGAGATCTCAAGTTTTCCAATCATTTTCAACCTTTTGAGGTTATGCATGTTAGTTGAATAATGTTTCAAAGTAAGAGAACATAAGTACAATAACATGATTTAAAATTTTTGATGTCTATCTCTAAAATTAACAATTCAGGCCAAAGAAATTTAACTGGTTTTCGATTTAAGGAAGGCTACAAAAGACTTCTCAATCATTCATCTTCATCAAGAAGGTTTGACACTTGTGATCAAGAACTATAAATTAGCACATTCTCCAAGTTCAAAAAAGTTCAAGGTCTTCCGTCAAGATTTGAGAACAAATACAGGAAACAAGTCAGATATATCCACAAATGAAAGAGTACAAATCAAACACTGGTGTGAGAATTGGATGACATGTCAATGAGATTGAGATTGCATGATCTTGACTTTAAACATTTGTTGAAGGATTGAAGTTTTCAAGGAAAACAACATGGTCAAGATATTTCTCATACTCCAGTGAATTTTCACACAAAGTCTTGCATATCATAAAAAAAAAATAATCTCTCAAAGTTGAAAATTTCAAGATTTTCTGCATGCATTGCATATTGCATCATCTGTGCATATCATAAAAAAATATCAAAGTTTGAAAATTTAAAGATTTTTTGTATGCATGGTATATGACATTATATCATAAAAAAAAAACTCAAAGTTGAAAATTTCAAGATTTTCTGCATGCATTGCATATTGAATCATCTTTGCATATCATAATAAAAAAGACGGGTTCAAGCCCGCCATCTTTATATTTTTGTCAAAGCGGGTTCAAGTCCGCCACCTTTAAATTTTTGTCAAAGCGGGTTCAAGTCCGCCACCTTTAATTTTTTGTCAAAGCGGGTTCAAGTCCGCCACCTTTAAATTTCTGCCAAAGCGGGTTCAAGTCCGCCACCTTTTCATTTCCAGCTTCTTTTAAATTCCAAAGCGGGTCCACTCTCCCGCACCTTTAAATTTCTGCCAAAGCGGGTCCACTCTCCCGCGCCTTTTATTTTTCTGCAAAGCAGGTCCACTCTCCTGCGCCTTTTTTTTTCCTGCCAAAGCGGGTCCACTCTCCCGCGCCTTTATTTTTCTACCAAAGCGGGTCCACTCTTCCGCACCTTTTAAATTTCTGCCAAAGCGGGTCCACTCTCCCGCGCCTTTAATTTATGCCAAGGCGGGTCCAATACCCCGCATCTTTAATTTTCTGTTAAGACGGGTCCATTCTCCCGAACCATTAATTTCACAAAAAAAAAAAAAATTGGGTCCTCAGTCCCACGCCAAATTATTCGGATCCTCTATCCCACAATCATTCAAGCTGGTCCCCTGTCCGACAATTTTACTGAGATTAATTTAGCCGTGACAGCTTGTTAATCTTATAATATAATTTTGGGTTATTTTAACTGTGACAGTTTGATAACTTGAAATTAACAGCTTATCCCGCGCATACTTATTTTTTCCTATTTAAGCCGGGATCTCAATTCCGCATATATTTACCTTTTAGGCCCTAGCGCCATCACTGTTTACCTATTGAGCTCCTACGCTCGTCATTTCTGTCCTTCACTTATTAAAGGTCCCCTGTCCCACAACTGAGATTAATTTAGTCGTGACGGCTTGTTAATCTTATAGTATAATTTTGGGTTATTTCAGTTGTGGCAGCTTGATAACCCGAAATTGCAGCTTATCTAGAGCATACTTATTTTTCCCGGGGATTTCAATCCTGCATATGTTTACTTTTTAGGCCCCCATGCCATCACCGTTTACCCATCGAGCCCCTACGTTCGTCATTGATTATCTTTTCACCTTAATTTCAACCACTTCATATGTTCCCGGACAAAATGAGAGTTCATGTCTTCACTTATTCTTTATGATAATATGAAAATTACAATTCTTCATATTCTACTAAAGATAAGTAAAGAGGGGCAGCTGTAACCACTCAATTTTGTCCTTATATATAAAAAATTATTTTAAAAAAAATAAAATGTGAAATTTCTATTATTATTATTTTTGTTTTATAAAAAAAAATGAAGGAAAATAGAAAAAGTAAGTAAAAAAGAAAGAGATATTGATAAAAATAAAAAATAAAAAAAGAGTTCATATTTTATCATTTATTTAAAAATATACGTTCCTTAATAAAAAGGAAACGTTGATGGCGGTTCTCAAACCACACACATCTATTATAATTATAATAATTTATCCCATTTATCATCATGACAAGCTGCATTTATGTTGGAGAAAAGAAAGCATAGGGGTACAGAGCAGAGGTAGGGCGGTGGAAGGATGACCATAAGACAAAGCAGAGGCGCCCACACAGTGAAGAAGAAAAGCCTGCATAATATGGAAAAAGGAAGAGGTGCAGAAAACCCTTATGCGAAGAAATCTTTTTGGGTCACTCTATAAATACTAAAGGATCGATAGAAGAGGGGAGGGGGATTCAGAGGTTCAGAAATTTTATTTTTTTTTCTAAAAAGAAGGAGGTGAAACCAATTATCAATTCTATATTTCATCTTCATCACGGTAAAAGATCCAAGATTAAGTTGATATCCCTAACTCTGTTAATCAAATCTGGAAAAATTTGTTGAACCTTCTCCTTCATTTTCCATTCCTGATCATCTATATCTACCCGCCACTTCAATGCACTAGCGCCGGTTGCCATTAACCACCGGTGACTGAGGTTGCATCTCCATCAAGATATTAAGAGGAGTATCTTGTTCAGTTTCCCTCCACTATGGACTCCAAACTCAAGGTCAGTTTTTAATATTTTGGTTAAAAGAAGTTTGTATGCATTAGTCATTAAGTATGTCTATACGTTGCTAAAGAATGTGTGTCCACGTTTCATTTCAAAGGATTCCTTTCGTGTCTTTGTAGTTGCTATTTATTATAACATTAAATGGTGTGATAAGGGCATAAATATTAGAAGCAAAGGTGGAGGACAAGAAAAAGGTGGTTCAGGAACCACATTCTGAGTTATAAGATATATATGAAATGATATTTTAATATAAGATTAGCAAATTTCAGCTTTCTTGATCTAGGCACGTACACTATCAGATGAATGCTGTCATGTTGTATGTTTTAATATTTTAATACTTCATTGTTTCTTTGTGTCTTTTGGTTCTTGTTAAAGTGTTATTTTAATGGATCATCAAACATAAGCTTCATGCCTACACATTCACGAAGCAATATACCATTTTGTTTGACTTGCTTTATACTAACAATGGTAACATAATACTTAGTCTTATTATAATATGATTGGAATATTTTAATAATATACATTAGCCATTCATCGTTTTGGTCTGCACATTCATGAAACAACATTGCAAAATTTTCAAGTCATCTCCTTTTAACATTATGCTAATAATGACGTAAAATCCATTTAGATTTTATCAATATTTCTAAATAAAAAATTATCATATTAGATGGGTAATTTAACCGTGACGGTTTGTTAGTCCCATAAATTTTGTTTTGGATCATTTTGGCCGAGACGGTTTGGTGATTCAAAATTCATTTAAGTTTATCATAAAATAACATGAAATATATGTTAAAAGGATTAGCTGAGTTATGATAGCTTG
Organism: Gastrolobium villosum; assembly: GCA_032173675.1. Taxonomy (NCBI): domain Eukaryota; kingdom Viridiplantae; phylum Streptophyta; class Magnoliopsida; order Fabales; family Fabaceae; genus Gastrolobium; species Gastrolobium villosum. The sequence continues at coordinate 34,533 of JAVKPL010010178.1, read as the reverse complement.
TTAATTCCTTTATTTTTTAGAATCATTTTGACTGTGACATCTAAGTCGTGACGGCTTGTTAATCCCACACATTTTGTTTTGAATCAATTTTGCCGAGACGGCTTGGTGATTCAAAATTAAATCAAATTTATCATAAAATTTATGATAACAAAAAATAATAATATGAATATTATTATTCTTCTAAAAAAGGATTAGCTGAGTTGAGGCAGCTTGTTAATCCTGCAGTTATCATTTCGGATTATTTTAATTGCGACAGTTTGATATTCCGAAACCATCAAAACCAAAACCTTCAAATTATTTTCTGTAAAACTACTTTCAAAAATAAAAATCAATCAACACACAAATATTTTCTACAGAACGACGTAGCTTTGAGTTTCCTATTGTACCGAGGGATACGTCGGAGCGGGACCAATCCCGTCAAGCACAAAAATAAATTTTCAAAATTAGTTTTCTTTTCCAGCAATCAATGTTATTTAATTTTTAGGGTGAAATAAATATTTAAAATATTATCAATAATTTGCACAATTAATATAAGGTAACCATTTTTTTAAACGGACGGTGTAGGGTGCTAATACCTTCCCTACTCGTAATCGACTCTCGAACCCATTTCTGTTGTCAAAGACCATTTGTCTTTAATAATAGGTTTTTCCAATATTTTCCTAAATAAACCTTAGTGGCGACTTCATTGTTTTAAACATTCAATATCTTTCGTCGTCACGTCGCGATACGGTTGCAATAGTGTCTCCTCCTTCTCCTCTCGTGGTGATGCCTGTTCTCAATATCTTCTGCTAGTTGAATTAATGTCTGTCCTATAGTGTTTAAAGAATGACTCCTAGCATTGGACCGAAAAGAGTTTTCCTCATCCTCTGCTAGGAGTAAACCATTTTCTCTCATTCGCTCCTGGTTATTATTACTAGCCATTAACAAAGGTGGGAATAAACTTTACAGTCCTCACAGATGGCGCCAAATGCTCAGTGTGAACATTAAAGGTTAGGTTGGTTTTATAGTGATTCTCTGTGATTTGAACTTAATCCTTTCCTCTTAAATGTCCTCCTTTATATATGCTATATTAACAGTTATTATTAATGGATATGAGGCAGTTACCGACTTGGAAGTTACAAGGATCGTGGTGTATCATTGTATACGTGGATAAAAACGTGGATTAAGGCCACGATTTGGGCTTCCGGGCATACAGGCTCAAAATCTTCTGAGTTACCTTATCCGTGTATAGGCTTCTCGGTTATGCATAAGTAAGCCTATCCGAGTTACAAACCCGAAACAAGAATGATTAAGGTCATAAAAAAATCCATATTACGTATAGTTATATGCTTTTCCGTTAATTTAATAAGTAATGATGATATCAAGATAACATGAAAAATAAATAACAACTTTTTACTTATAGGATGCAATAATCTTTATTAAGCCTAAATTTCAAAATGCTTACTTTCTTAAATACAGTAGAGTTTATGGAATTCTTAATTGTGTTTTTTTTTTATTGATGAGATATTTGATATGCCCTCAGCATATATATGATTTTAAGCCAAAAAGAGAAAGAATATTGATCAATCTTGGATAGAAAAGGCTATAATTGTTAGTAAATTGATAAATCTCAATCAGATATCTTGTCACTAATTTTATTATATTTTTGTAGGAAAACAAGATAAAAGAAGTCCAATTTGAAAAGCTCAAAAACTGAAGATACATGCAAGTAGCGCCAAAGGAATTTTTCATTCAGAGGCATTCACGCTCACAGCGTGAATCTCGCGCTAGTAGCGCAAGTCATCTTTGCATTCCACGCTGATTGCATGGGCATCATGAATGCAGTCCTTGAATTGTGGAGTCACAGAGTAGGCGCTGACTACGCAGGCGTCATGAATGCAATCCATGAATTGTGGAGTCGCAGAGTAGGCGCTGACTACGGAGGCGTCATGAATGCAATCCTTGAATTGTGGAGTCGTAGAGTAGGCGCTGACTACGCAGGCGTCATGAATGCAATCCTTGAATTGTGGAGTCGCAGAGTAGGCGCTGACTACGCAGGCGTCATGAATGCAATCCTTGAATCGTGGAATTGTGATAAAAATGGAAAATTAATGAAAATAAATTCTGGGATTATGACTTGATTGAGAGCTGGCTATATAAAGGGAACAGAGACCCTAAAAGAGATCATCTTTGGCTGGGAGAATTGAGAGAGCTCTTTGAGACTCGTGCTGGAGATCAAGATTTCACCTTCATCTTTACTTCTTTTCTTTTCTTCGTGAATTCTTTTTGTTTTAATTTGTTTAAGTCAGACATGAACATGTCTGGCTAATTTATTTTTGTAGTTGGGATTACGGATCCATTATGAGTCCTTTATATTTTCTGTATTGATATTTTATAATTTAATTAGTTAGCTTGTTTTATTCTACCTGGTTTAATTTTTCCATATCCTGTTTAGAATTGGCCATTCTAAATTATAGGGCTTTGAGAGTTAGAATTCACAATAGACATATTGGGGTTTTAATCTGGATAAGGGTAGAATAACAATTTGTGTATGATCTAGACATAGGCTTACATAAATTGCAGACTCATAACTCATTTGCTTAATGCTTAATTCAAGAGGGATTACTAAGAAATTAAAATTCTGATTGGATTAAAGGGTTGAAATCACTAAGATATTAGGGTTCAACTATTTTATAGGGAAATATTGAATTATCTGAACAAACGAGTTAATTATTTATAAAATACAATATAGGAATACAAGGGAGGATCGGAGGTGAAGTGTATCCTGACTACAATTTTCTTATAATTTTTTCATCAATCTTTTTTTTCGCGTTCTTGATCTTTTCTTGCATGCGTTCAAATTCCATTGTTATTTAAATTCTGTTTTGGATTTCCCAATTATTCCACAACACTAAAACAACTTTTCTGTTCCAAATTAAAGGGAATAGTTAGACTAGTACTTGGTGCTAAGGGACAAGCACACCATTCTAGCAATGCCTAAAAGATATAACTCACAAATAAGTATTTTGCACACAATATAGGTTGTAAAAGTCATCTCAATCCACCAATGAGATTAAGTGGCGCAATACTAAGATGGCATAAACAGGTTACTCAATCACCGTAAAATAAAGGCTTGATGTCTATATATGACCATCTTAAGTGAAGCTCATTAGTTAAATACTGACTTGAATATCGAAATATCTTGCAAGTACCTCCCTCATTTGTTCCAACCAAGTAAAGTTCTCAGTCTCCGGCACCACCATCCAGCGAAAGTATCTTGTATCAAAGACCATTCCCAAGTAAATTTACCTCAGTTTATCATTGGACTAGGCTTAACTGTATGTAATGTAACCCAACATCTTTTGAATTGATGAACAGTTATATTAAAATTTTGATAAGAAAAAACTTTACACGTTTTGTGATTATGCCCGATTCGATTCGATTCGATTAATCGAATGATAGGATATATATGTAATTTTTTCATCGATTATATCCTTAAAAAATGTTTTCCGGTCAAATCATGTTCGTTCACTATATTTATATGTACTTTCTACACTCTCGCCTGCAAGATCGATTCAAATATTCATGCAATTAAATACTGTAAACAATCAACAATGAATTGGAAATTTTTGGTTTATACTTTAACCAACCAATACTTTATCGTTTCCTATATTCTGCTACACCAAACACATTCTCGGGCGTCAGAATTTTGAACATACCAAACAAATATATAAATTTTGAACACCAACTAGGCTTCCACTGTTCCCCATACACCACAAAGTTACAAAATTGCTGGTAACATCAATCGGGAAAAGCACCATTTTAGAATTTTTTAGCAAAAGAATTACCCGATTAAAGTTGATTGGATAAGTTTTTCCAAAGTAATGCAGTCAAACATGTCACATGTGCTGACGGGACTAGTCCCGTCACTGATACTGACGAGACTCATGCCACATCAGCGCCACGTAGGCAGTCTAATTACCGTAAAATTTCGGAAGGTCATAACTTGTGACTCGGGTATCCAAATCAGATGATTTTTTTTTTGATTTCACATAACTTTTCGAGATCTACCCAATGATATCTCATTTGACATATTTTATCTCCCACAAACATAGTTTGAAGATCTTCTGGATTTAAACGCTCTTGTGATTGTGATACAATTGTTACAAATTCAAATTATGTTTGTGGGAGATAAAATATGTCAAATGAGATATCATTGGGTAGATCTCGAAAAGTTATGTGAAATCAAAAAAAAAATCATCTGATTTGGATACCCGAGTCACAAGTTATGGCCTTCCGAAGTTTTACGGTAATGAGGCTGCCTACATGGCGCTGAAGTGGCACGAGTCCCGTCAGTGATGGGACTAGTCCCGTCAGCATATGTGACATGTTTGACTGTCATTACTTTGGAAAAACTTATCCAATCAACTTTAATCGGGTAATTCTTTTGCTAAAAAATCCTAAAATGGTGCTTTTCCCAACATCAATCAGAATTAATGAACGTATGATTTAAAAAAGCTAAGAAACAAAACGAAAAGGACGTGCAATTATGTAAAGTAAACCTAGTAGATTCTTATAAGAGTCATTGATTAGTATATGATATTTCCAGAATATTTTATACTTTTCTTTTTTGGCTGAATTAATATATATTTATACACGTGGTTTGTTCTCTCCATTAGTTATAGGGTTTATTATTTGAGGAGGAATATTTTTACTATTAAAGTTTTTTACTACTAACTTACTACCTATCTAATCACCATTGGATCAATATTTTCTCTTTTTTCAAAAACTTTTTAACATTCTCTCTTTGATTCAATAGTAATTACAATATTACATAGGTAATAAATTAGTAGTATAAAATTTTGGTAGTGAGAATATCCTCCTCTTATCCTTTATAATCTAAAGGTAGAAACTAGCTGAATTTTCTATAAGTTGGTATGCATAATTGGCTTAATTAATTGAGAAATGCTAGCTAGCTCTCAACATAAAATATTACTTCAACCACATGTATATATATAGCTTGCTATATTTATACAAGACAGAGACAAAAAAATAGAGATTATTGAAGACAAAGTTGGAATAATGAAAATGATGCCTTTTAATTGTATTTAATTAGGCGTGTTAATATTGTTTGTAACTTATGATGTGTTATCTGACTATTCCGACCATTCAAATATACAAAAAGGGACATTAATACATTATTCTCTGTTTTTAAAGAAGAATATACATCAAAATCCTTTGGTACAGGTGGTAAGGAGCCTGGACCCCTTAATCAGAGGTCTCGAATTAGAATCCTGGGAATGGAAAAAAAAAAGATTTTGGAGAGCCGCCCAAACAAAGTAAACTAAGGCTCAAAATAAACAATTAAATAGTAATCAAATTAAATCTTTGTTCCAACTTTTAAAAACAACTGTTATTGTTAAATATATTGAAAGGGCACAGTTTTGAGGGGGCAAGTAAACACCCCATTTTGCTGTGTCAAATTGCCTTAATTTGTTACACAAAAAACTATTTAAGTCATATTCTTACAAAAAAAGAAAACTAGTCAACTTTTATTTATGTTTTTGATATTTAGGGGAATAAGTGTCATCTTAAATATTACAAACTGAAGCAGTTCAGTATTGGTTGGCATGGAATGAGAGGCTTTTTTTTCTTCTTCTTCTTAAGGTTGTAATATTAATATAGAATTATTTAAAAAATTTAAAAATGATTTAACTAAATTTAGTTTGGTCATATGAACTATCACTTTGCCCCTGAAAATTTAATATTTGGCTTGAGAGTTAAGTTGACTCTATCAAAAAGGGTTATACAAAAAAGTATTTGATTTGAACATATTATTATTTTATAAATCATATTTATTTGCAATTAATATTATTAGTATTTAAATTACCTAAAAAGTATCTTATTGATATATTTGAACATGATTTCAAACAATTAGTAGAAATAATTTATGGGTTTTATGTTTATCATTTATCATAATATAACTTAACTTTCCTACACACACATTAAAGAGGTGATGTTGACATGTTTTTTTTTTTCTCTTTCATCATTTCACTTTCTCTCTCTTTAATGTGAGAGTTGGAAACAACATTTATATTATGTTACATAACACTAATAAAGCCCATAATTTATAAGGGACATTAAGTTTTAAAGTTTCTGTCGCTTTTCTTACTTCTTTGATAATTTTGGCAAAGGAAGAGACAAAACGGTTTTCACCTTTTCACCTTTTCACCTTTTCTTTTTCTTTGACAGGGACAAAACACACAAGTTATCATTGAAAAAAATAAAAATAAAACATACACACAAAATTTTCAAGTACCCCTTTATATTCATTTAGACAAAGTTCCCCATTTTAAGGAAATAACAGGGAAATGTGAGTTGCTTTATTAAATATGATAGCATACTAAATAATAATGACTATAAAATAATACTAAACTATAGAAGTGACAATTAGTGTGTAAAATCATTAATTTTTTTTTATAACAATCATTAATTATTTTCATAGTAAACAACATTTGCACAGATTAAACAAAGCATGTGCATTATTTACCAAAACAAAAAAGAAAAAACAATGCATGTGCACAATTTAGATATTATTAAAAATTCTACGATGATTCCATATATTTTCTACCAGCTTACAGGTTAGTAAGTGAAAAGTTTATAAACATAAATTAATAGGGAAAAGTTATATTTATAATTTTTTTTATTTACAAACTATATTATGTATTAGTGGTAATATTCCAGCACATAATGTATTATCCTTAGTATATAGTGTAATTTGTAAAAAAAAAAATTATAATACAAAGAGGGTTATATTTATGGGAAATACATATGTTATGTAATATGATAGGAAATCAATTTCCTGTACAAACAAACTTTGGCTGGACCCATTGTGAAAAAAAAAAAACAAAAGAAATGTTAGCACAATATTCAATGGGCCAGTATGATTATTTTTTCCTATTATGTTACATGATAGATGTATTCCCCTATATTTATAAACTAAAATATTTATAAGTTCTTACAATCAAATTTAACTGTTAAGTTCCATCAATTTAGTTGTTATAATTTATTAGGTCATCCTATTAATTAATTATTAATTCTCAATAAATTATAATCGTTAACTTAACTGTTATGATTTGGTTGTAAGAGTATAAACAATTTAGTTTGTAAATATAACATTTCCATGTAAATATAACCCTTCGCAATTTTATATGAATATTAATTTTTTGAGTTTAACATTTCTATTTTTATTGCATGTCTGCATATTATACTCATATTAAAATAAGTGGATTCGATTAACCTTTCTTCTCCTTTTCTCTTTATATCTAGATCTAGTGACCTCCATGTGAGAGTGGTATAGCAAAAACAGAAATAATATAAACCCAATATTTTTATTTTTAAAATTGATCATAAAAATCACGACCCCTCATTTTTAGGGAAAATACTGAATAAAGATAGAAAAAGAAAAATGGAAAGCAATAAAAATTATGGCTAACGGTCAACAACTTCTGGTCAAAGCATTTTCTCCTAAGCATGAATGCATATGGTAGGTATCTGCAATTATAGATAGAATGGTCCCTGCCAATAGAAATAACGCATTCCACATGGTACGGTTAGAAGGGAAATTGTGTTTTTCATATAGTAGTGCCATGTAAAACAAAACCTAATAATTATCCATTGCAAAAAATTTATATAAAAAGGTTTAGAAATGTTATATTTACAAATTTTCTTTCATTTACCACATTTTAAAATTAAATTAAATTATTAATTTTTCATAATCTGATGATTATAATTTATTTAGAATTAATAATTAATTGATAAATATGATTAAATAAATTATAATCATTATATTAACGAAATTCAAAGATTAAAATTTAATTATAAGAGGTCGTAAGCGAAAAATAATTATATAACCTCAATCGAAAAGGTTGTTCTTATACACTGATACAAGTTTTAGTTAAATGTATTTATAGAAAGAACTTAGTTTTATAGTTTTTCAATTGAAGAGATTAATCTCAACTTATGATATAATAGGAATAACGGGTAGATGTTGCTTTTATTTTAACTTTTTTGAGAGATGCTCAAACTACATTGATATTTTTTATTTCCAAATATGGTACTTTTTTTTTGGGTAAAATATATGGTACTTTCTTTTCTTATAAAATAATGTGTTCTATTTTAGTATATTTCAATATATATAAGCTTTTAAGAGTTTTTTTTTCCACTCTCAGCGCCGGTTGTTATTAGAATATTAGTTATGACTATGAGTAATCTATTATAGACTTTCTAATTTTAAAAATAAAATGAAAAATTTGAATGAAATCTCAAGACTGATAATAAAGAAAATTCAAAACTATATTTTATCTTTTAAGTTCTTATGATAAAATTGTTCAAAAATAACTGTGACAAATCACAACACTGTAAGTTACTAAAAGAGAAAATTAAAAAAATACTATTAATATATTTATTTATAATTGTATATTAATGCTAAGAGGTTTTTTTAATGTCAATAATTAATTTTTTTAAAACGCATACCACATTACCACGTGTAAACCCTTTACACAACTCATGTCCAAACGCCTTACACATAATACTTCCACTTAATGAATCTCGACCGTTCGTTTCTGGAAGTACTTACGTTAGATCGGAGATCTGACCGAATTCCAATAACACCCTCTACAAAATAGAAATATCCATGGATTCGAAACCCAATGGATACGTAATATCAAGTAATCACAAGGGCATAAAAGTAACACTCGGTGACGTTTTAAATTCGCAAAGCAAAACCAGGTTCGGACAGTTTTCGATTAGTGTCCTTTTTCGTCATTTCAAATAATTTATCTCTCCTGCTCTGTTTTTTCTTCGTGCTCTGCTTCGCTCTCAGTTCTGACTCTGATTCTCTCTCTCTCTCTCTCTCTTTCCATTGAACTTTCTCTCTCTAGAATTTTCTCTGTCCTCCAGCTGTGGTATTTCTGTATCTGCCAAAGGGTAAAAACCCCATTAGTCTATTCTCCACAGAGCAAAAACTGAAGCTTTTTGTTTTGTTTTCAAAGCTCAGAGAAAAAAGCACAGCATTGAAGAGCTTGGAATATATACACACCACAGTGCTTGGTTTTCCATTCATTCTAGGAACTATTTCAGTATTGAGGTTAAGTTTTGAAAAAATCATTACCCTTTTTAATTTTATTTTTTATTTTTTCTCCATTGTTTTATTTGGTTTTACCGTGTACTAGTTTATATGAAACTGAGTCAGTGATTTTTTTGGGTTTTGCTTCCGGGTTGAGGGTGAAAGTGGGTGTTTTTGTTGTCTTCTGAGGGAAAAGTTTTCATCTTTAAGGTTCTTTTTTGTTGGGGTTATAGTGCTTGTTAGGGAAGCGTTTTTTGATGATGATGCTTCTTTTGTGGTTTTTCATGTTGGTAGTTTCTGTGGGTTGTTGTTGTTGTTGTTGTTGTTGGTAGTGGTGCTCATTGTTTTGCATCTTTCGGGTGTGGTGTTGTTGTTTGTGTTTGGAGAAAAGTCTTTTCTTTTTTATTTTCTTTCTATTGATTTTTGTGTATTTTGATCTTTGATGGATGATGGTTTCTTCGTTCCTTCGGTGTTTGGTTGCAGTGGTGTTTCAGGGTAGCACTTGGAGTAGGAGAATAACGTATAATCATATTTAATTCTTCTGACTGTTTTCTTGAGATTTACGTTTCACAATGAGGAGAAGTTGACACCTTCGTATATCCCTCAATTTCTCGGGATATTTCTCACGGTATGTTTAATTCCTGACTGAGTCATTATTGTGATGATTAAATATAATGGTTTTTTTTTTTTTGGTGAATGTGAGAAAGTAATGCATAAGGATGCTTCATTTATGCAGTTGTTTCTTGTTTATATCGGCTGTTCTGTTCCCATGTTAATGCATTTTTTTCGGGCAACATTTATGACTTTTGAGTGTTGTAATAATATGTGTAGGAGTTTGGTGTTTGCAAAATTGGAAATTTTGGGTTTTCAGGTCTCAACTTACTTTATGGAAAAATGTGGATTTTTATGAAAGTATAAAAGAATCTGATATAGTATGATTTTGACTTTTCTGATAATAGGCATGTGAACGTCTGTCATAATGGATGTTGAAATGACATTACCGCTTGGAAAGATGTTATGTGTAACAGTAACTTTATCTTTATACAGAAAAGATCTTCCTTGCTAATTTGTGATTTTTTTTTTCTTTTTATCTATTTTTTTTATATAATGATAAAAATTAAACAAATAACCTAATATAAATTACTCAAATTCCTTGCCAGTACTTTAACCAATCCCAGTGGCGTACTGTATGTTTTACTGTAGAGTATCATATATTCGAGAGTATTTAGTGTGAATCAGAACTACCACTTTTTAGGTGGTCTCTTATTATAAGTAGGATGGTAAAATTGGAAAAAATGGAAAATAACATGGATAAAAAGGGAAAGAAAATATTAATGTTGTGAGAGGGAGCACCAGAAGATTCAGTGGTCCTGGACCATAAAATATTTCCCATATATTCAGTTATTCATAACCAGTCAATTTTGATTTTCTTTTTTCTCTTTGTCTGTGGAAGTTTTTGTCAGTATTAATGTGCAAGAAATATTTGTTTTACTATAGTTTTTTTTTTTGATAACATTACTATAGTTTTTTTATAGAGTTACTAACGTACCTCATGGACTTTTCTTTTTACAATTATTAATATAATTATTTTTTTATGTCTTTGTCGAATTTATTTTTCTAACACCTTGCACGGCTTTACTTTTTTTTTTTTTTTTTTTGAGATCCATATGGGAGTGTATCTCTAAGAAACGTTACAGTTTATTTTATATTAAGAATAATGTGGGTGGAAAACAGTCAATGAAAGTTAAAAAATAATAATGTTTGAATGATGTTTTTGTAATTTTGTATATTTTGTATATTTTACCATTATGGTACAGTTGTAGACAGTACAAGTGCTCAGAGGACATGAATAACATGATTTTACTCACGGGAAACATAAATTATTAGTATTAACAAGTACAATCATCCCAACGTCTATTTGTCTAAACTGTTGTCTTTATTTGTTCTATGGAATATATAATATTTATGAATTATGTACTGTTGCGTGATAAATTTTCTAAGTGCTGTGTTATTTTAGGTTACATTAATGGGAAAAGTGTGTATTATTTTAAAGGATATAAAATTGTCTCATTTTAAGAGAGGAGAAGAAAAAGTTGACAAAAAAAATATAAAGGTGTGGGTTCCATTTTTTTGTGAGAATTGACAAAAAATATTTTTCCCTTTCACGGAAAATAACTTTTATAAGTTCCTAGTTAAATGGGAAATTATAACTCAATTGTTACATTAACTTTTTTTTTTTTTTTTCCTTTTCCTTCTTGATGTTTGACACATAACCCCTTGTGAAACATTTTCCGTTTGTCATGATAATAAAGTTAGGATTTCCATGTCAGATATTCACTTTGATTGGCCAAGTACTATCTCACTGTAAAGCTAGATCTTGTAGATATTGGATATGCAGAACTCAAGGAATCCTAAGGTTTATTAATCAGGCCATTATATATATATATGAGACTATGAGAGCCGTAATTTAAATATGATTTTGGAATATCTAATAATTGCCCTACAAAAGTTCTGGTTTACCTGAATTTATGATTGGATTTCACCACTCCTTTGTAAAACATGGGAAGGGAATAGAATCAGTGTTGATGGTGACTGTCTTTAATCATATTGCTTATAATAATTCATGTCAAAGAAACTAATTGACCGATTACATATTACAAAAGAAGATATGATTAATTCACTTATGGACCTATTGCATACGCTCCTTGAAGGAAACTAAACAAGGCCTGATCAACTTGTCAAATCATAATAAAAGTATGTAGAAATGATGACCTTGTTTTCTTGTTGGGAGGTGGTGTTAAATCAAGGTTTAAAGTTTTTCCTTTTTCATGGTATAAAACATTGTATTTTACTAGGAAAGTGGACGTACACAATCTTAGGGTGATGTATTAAGTGAATCTTCTTTTCTGCCTTTGCTTGTCATATAAGCCCTTAGTTTTCATTTTTTAAGAATCATGTTTTAAATTGCCAAGTGCCATCTTGGACAAAGATGCTTAGTATTACGTGGATAAACTACAACTTTGAACTTTTTATTGTATCTTTAGATCTTGTACTTCAGTTTCTATTCTTTTTATTCCTGTAAGTTGTGTTTTATATGAAGAACAAAAAGAAAAATTCCTTCCTTTACTAAAGGCATCGATCTATGTGTTAAAGCACTTTACTTTTCTTTAAACAAATAATTTTCACCTCAACATTCTCATCATGATCACCATCATCTTAAAACTTTATTGGTCTTGTGAATCCTTTTGAATATATTGCCACTGGAATACATATCACAATTCTCATCTTCATTTGCAATTATTGGGAACACTTATGCAGATGGAATCAATGAAGCCATCAGCAGTGACCCCAAGTAAGAAGTTGGCTCGCAGTTTTGCCAAGGTTCTTCATCTTAGAGCACTAATTGGAATTGCATCAGTTGATGGGTTGAAGAATGTTATATCTGATGCAAATCTCAAGGATGAAGGGAACATGGATAAGACTACATTAAATTGGTCTGAGTCTTTCAACAAAGATGATGATGAAGAGCTTCAGGAAAGAGTGGCCACAGAAGCTCTCCTTGCAAAACTGTTTGCTAGCATCTCAACTGTTAAAGCTTCATATGCTCAGCTACAGTATGCTCAGTCACCTTTTGACCCTGATGGAATTGAAGCTGCTGATCAATTGCTAGTGTCTGAGTTGAAGAACTTGTCTGAACTAAAGCAATGTTACTTGAAGAAACAATTTGATCCTTCACCAGAGACAGCAATTCTTGCAGCTGAATCAAAGGAGCTGAAGAGTGTTAACAAAACCTATGAAATTACGGTGAAGAAGTTAGAATCACAGGTGCGGCTTAAGGACTCCGAGATTATGTTTCTTAGGGAGAAGTTAGAGGAAGCTAACAGTCAGAACAAGTCAATAGAGAAGAGATTAAATCAAAGTGGGGCATTATCTGTACTTGATAATCTTCATATATCAGGATTAAGTCCTAGCCATTTTATCACCGTTCTTCGCCACACGGTTAGGTCCATTCGGAACTTTGTGAAGTTGATTGTGGATGAAATGAGATCTTCAGGTTGGGATATTGATGCTGCAGTTGATGCTATTGAGCAGAATGTGGTTTACTGGACAGAAGATCACAAGTGTTTTACAATTGAGTCCTTTGTTTGTAGGGAGATGTTTGATTCTTTCCACTTCCCTAATTTCTCCCTTCCAAATGAGTCTCTTCCAGATAGAAACAAGCAACAACAGTGGTTCTTTGGGAGGTTCAATGAGCTTAAATCCATGAAAGCAAAGGAATTTCTTGCTGAGAAGCCAAGATCATCATTTGCAAAATTTTGCAGGATCAAGTACTTAAGACTTGTTCATCCCAAGATGGAAGCATCATTCTTTGGTAACCTGAGCCAGAGGAACCTTTTGAATGCTGGGGAGTTTCCAGACACTGCCTTCTTCACATCATTTGCTGAGATGGCTAAGAGGGTATGGCTCTTACATTGCCTAGCCTTCTCTTTTGAGCCTCAAGCTTCAATCTTTCAAGTGGGGAAAGGATGTAGATTCTCTGATGTGTACATGGAAAGTGTGAATGATGAAATGCTCCTCTATTCAGACCAGACAGTGGAATCAGATCCACAAGTGGCTTTCACAGTAGTTCCAGGGTTTAGGATTGGTAAAACTGTTATACAGTGCCAAGTGTACCTCTCACCACACCAAACCATGGTAAAAAATTCCACTTCCACAAAGGAAAGGTGACAACTTTTGTGGTCAGAGGCACTGACCCCACATCACAAGTTATTGAACTGTAAGGCATTCTTTTTTTCTTAATTGGACTTTTTGGAAGAAGGGAAAGGACATGGCCCTTGCTGTGATGCAATAGTAGCTGATTGTGTTTGTGGGGACTTGATCTCTGGCTAGGTTCAATGGGGGGTATCTTGTCCATTTTGAAAAGAAAAAGGTTGTGGACCGTTGCATTGGGAACAACCTTTTTGTTTAGAATCTTTTTTAATTTATGCAAATTTATGTAAGACATGCCCCCAAATTTTGTTGATATCAGGCCAGTGACAGAGATTGTCTAGCTGTAATGCATCTTTAGACATTGCATGATATAATATGTACATAATAATATATATAGGGGAACATTATATTATAATCTTTGTTCTGCCCAATTTCTCTCTCTTTTTATTGCTACCTGTAGCTGTAGCGAATAAATTTTTGGTACTAGTCTTGTACCTAGATTCAGTACATTCTATTAATGAGAGCATTATACATTAGAGGAGAAAAATAAATTTTGGCAGAAAAAAATAAATTTTGATTGATATATCATATTTTTATTAGTGAGATGTACTGAATCTTTGGTGTAGTAGTAGTACTAGTAGTAGTACCAAAGATTTATTGGGATGCCCCTAAATATATGATTTGACAGAAGAGGTATTATTATTCGTCATTCCTCTTACCGAATGCTGTCTCTAGTGGTTAAACCTCAAGAAAAACAAAAAATAAAAATAAAAAAATTCAAATGCCAATTTTGCCCTTGTAGATATGAATATCATTTAATGGTGTGAACTAATTCATAGGGACTGTTGTTAATGTACGGGACATATTGGGTTTGTGAATATTATTGAAAGCTAATATGGGCCCCACGTGAACGAGGTATGTGGGGAAGGGACATCCATTTGAAGACAATATTTGCTAACCTTTCTTGTCCCATAAAGGAGGATGTGAGTCTTGATGGTATGCATCTTCATGTAATGTTTCCAAACGTTACAGATATCTGCTAATGCAAGTGATTGAGCACATTAGGATGTGGCTCACATGGAAGAAGTGGAAAGTGGAAAGGACCATATTAGATCTTTGGGGCTAGTCATGTCTTTAAAATCTTGGAAAGATGCCATCTTTTGAAGGAAAATAATTGTGGGTCATTTCTTTTGCTCCTTTCATTAGAGGTGGCAAAGTGAGTGAAACTGTGTGTTCCAATATCAATCCGTCAAAAAATGAGTTATTAGTCCGCCAAAGTGGGTGGTACTGTCTTATCCAATATCAATCCATCAAAAAATGAGTTAGTTCGCTATGTCTTGTTTTTGAAAATGAGCTAAAAAACTCGGTCCACCTTATATCGTTTGGTGGGCGAGGCGAGTTGACCCATTTGTCCAAATATGTTTTATACTAACCCGTTTCAGTTCACCATCAACTTGTCAAAAAAATGAGTCAGCCCGAGTGAACCCGTTTTACCACCTCTACATTTCATAATGTTTAGTCCATGTGGCAAACGCCAAAGGGTTAGCTATAATTTCTTTTTCTCGATAAACACTCTTCTATTATCTTCTCATGAGGGCACTCCATTTTATTCACTAGTGGGCTTACAAGGTTTTTATTCCTATAAATATCACTCTCATACGATTTTGACTATAACCACCAGAGTCTCACACCTCTTTCTAACTCTCAGTGTTTGCCTTATACATGATGATTTTATTGTTGAGCTTAGGCTCATATTTTTTTCTCACTTGATCACTGTTACATCGACATACTTTATAGGTTAAAAATTTTCTAAGGTAATTATGGTTTTTCAAGTTTATGATTGGGTATAATTATTTGTCTAGGTATTTATTGAGTTTAATAAAAAAAAAAAAAAACAAGTGAGATTATTTGCAGTTGAATGGTGCCACTTGTGCAATTGAGACAATTATTGATGATGGTGGCAATCAATTCAATGTACCAACGGGCCTTATGGTTTCTGGAAATATGTGATGGGTTCTTTTCTTTAGGATCATAATTGACTCTCCTTGTTATGTTGTTGGCATAATGACAATTTTAATTATACTTGCACACACAATACTATTGGTTCATGGGTCTCCCTCCTCGTTGGTGGTTCGACTTTCCTTTCCCATATTCTTAGTTAAAAAATTCAGCTATTTTATATCTATACCCAAAAAGAAAAAATAACGACCATCTGATTGATAATAATAACTTAGGGAGAAGAGGAATGATAGATTCAGATTTTTGACCATATAAAAAGTAAGGGGTTTTGTTATCAAAAAAGAAAAGAAAAAGTAAGGGGTTTATCTACTTAAAAAAAGAAGGTAAAGGGCTCTAGCATATATTTAAAAACTTGTTATGATATTAATTTTGTGGTGTTAATCTTATCTACGGTTGTCAAAATAAAAGTGGGACGGAGCGGGTTCATTTTTTGACGGATTGATGGCGGGCATAAACGGGTCAGTGTAAAATAGGCTCGGGCTGGCGGGCTAACCCGCCAAACGGGACAGGGCAGGATGAGTTTTTCAGCCCATTTTCAAAAGCGGAACGGGGCGGGTTGACTCATTTTTTGGCGGGTGGATAGCAGGGTGGGGTGGGGCCGCCCCGCCCACTTTGCTACCTCTAATCTTATCACCACTATACACGTCTGGTATCGTTATTATGGGTTTGCAGTTATTCGGGAAATGAGTTTTATCAACATAATATGGAAGCTTCCGTTCCTTCTTTTCTTTCTATTTTTAGTCATACTTATACATGGAGGCTTCCATTCAGCATATATTCTCTTTCTTTGCTTAAATTGGTTCGAATATTTCTTCATGAGATGGCTACACTTACCCTTTTCTATTTAATTATTAATGAAAAAAATAAGATGCAAGGGTGTGACAATTTGTGTAGACCCTCATCACGTTATTAACATTAGATTCTCTTTTTGCCTCTTAATATAAGTACAACCTGTCATTTAAAGGAAATGTACAAACACTCTGTACAATAAAACTCACATTTTTGCATGAATCCTATGTTCAACAAGAGTGGATTAGCATAAAGACTTAAAGAGTTTGTTTGACACTTCTTTTTAAGTTAAAAGTTATTTTTAAGCTAAAGTTAAAAGAAAAACTTAGTTCACCAAAAAAAAAAAATAAATTTAGAATAAGGATGAAATTAAAAAATAAATGAGAACCCTATAAAGTTAATATATGTCTTAAAAAAAGTTTCTCTAGAGAGCTTTTAGCTTTTTATTTATTTCTTGTTATAATAAAAGCTTTTGTAAAAATATGTTTAATTAAGTTTCTGCTTATAAGAAAAAAAGAAGATAAAAATAAGACTTCCCAAATATACTCTCGGTACGAAAATTGATCATTTGAGATCAAATTCAGAAATTGTGTCAAGAACAATTCAACCCAAATACACTATTAGGGAAGATTACATTATTTATTTTAATTATATTTTTTCTAATATACACCTCACACAAAAATTAATTCATCCAAAAACTTAAACTACTAAATGAAGAAATAAAAAATACATTAATAATTTTATCTTATATGTCTCTAATGAATTACATTTCAAGCATCTATAAAAGCGCATTAAGCTACATTTTTGCCAATATAAGATTATGTGGATTTGTTTGGGCGAAATTTGAAGTGCCAAAATAGGCCCGACTTAATAGAATAGGTGGTTGAAACAAATGGGCCAAGATAGACTCAGCTTAAAGTATTAAAATATGTTTCACTTATGCCAGAAGAGATTAATTTAGTGATGGAATGTAACAATTACATGATCCAATGTAAAGATAGGTCAATCGATGTGTATACAAGCTAGCTTGGACAGATCTTCACCACACACACACACACAAAAGTTTCACTCCCTTGGAAAATAAAATTGATAGTTTGCACGTAGATGGCATAATTTAAATCTTTTAATAACTGTACCAAAAAAAAAAAATCTTTTAATAAGATTATGAGTGGATGATACAAAAAAATAAAGGTGAAATATAAAATGTTGGGTAAAGTGTGTGTCATTTTAAGAGAGAGAAAGAAATAAATAAAGGAGGAGAGAGTTGACAAAAAGAAATAAAGGTGTGAGAGTGAAAAGATATAAGTTGTGTCATTTAAAAGGATAAACATTTTTCCCTAATAAAATATTATCTAATATTTAGATTCTCTAATGTTTCTTCTCATGATATAAGAGAGATAATGTAAAAGTAAGTTTAACGCACCGTATACAAATAAAAATAGTATTTTTTATGTATTTTTCACTTGTAACATGAGAAAAGTAACAATGAGAAGATCTAAATTCATTATTATCATATAAGGAGAGTTGTATTTACAATTTTTTTTTTTTACAAATTTACAAACTATACTATGTCTTACCGGTAAGATTTCACTCAAGAGTGTCTTACTGGTAAGACATAATATAATTTGTAAATAAAAAGTTTATAAATATAGAGGAGGGATATTCTTACTATCAAATTTTTTTACTACCAACTCACTACCTATCTAATCACCATTGGATCAACATTTTCTCTTTTTTCAATTTTTTTTTAAAATTCTTTCTCTTTGATCCAATGGTAATTAAATAGGTAGTAAATTGGTAGTAGAAAAATTTGGTAGTAAGAATATCCTCCCTCATAAATATAACATTCCCGTTATCCTATTACTAAACTAGTAATTTGTTTTGTGTGTAAGGCATCATAACAATAACAAAGAAAGAGATGGGCTTTATGTGCCAAAAAAATAAAAATAGATGGGCTTTCAATCCATACAGAAAAGCATACCTTCATTAGATGCATAGGAATAATGACACTTCGATTACCCAATATTGACTAGTACTAAGGAAACAAGATCACTGAAAACTCATACAATAGTGAAAATATTATTATACATTTTTTTTTTATAACATATTATACATTTTTAATACATGGGAAATTGTAACTCAATATCATTAAAATGTAACATAGAGAGGAAGAAGGCTAACGTCAGAACTTTATAGTTGAGAAGAAACATGATTTCTTTTTTGTGTGTCATTTTGGGTATCAATAAGATTTAAGATATCAATAATGTCCAGCACCCGGGCTGGGAACAGATCCAACAAGGAACCTTCCCCTGCCACTCATGTGATAACTATTAGCCACACTTGAGGGTAGGGTACCCTGCAAAGAGGGCACCTCTTGTGTCTCCATTTTGAGAATCTTTCGAGCATATAAGAATGAGGAATAGTATACCAAAACAAGAAGAGTGATGACTAGAACAGAATTCAAGCGAGCCATTTAATAATAATGTGTTTGTGTAAAGAAGAGGGTAAGGTACTAATGTGTTTTTTTGATATATGCTGAAAGATAGAATGGCATATGGTGCTATTTATAATATTTGAATCTTCTCTTATGTTTCTTGTGTTATGTTATGAGTGAGAGAGGCACAAGAACAAATAAAACATGATAAGGGTGGAAAAGATAGAGACGTGAGGATTAAGCTATTAGGTCAATTGAGTGTACATGGTTGAAATTTCTATAAGGAATAAAAGGGTTCATGGTACTATAAGAAATTAAGAATGTTCAAGTGTCCTAGAATTCCCTATAGATGTTGGGTTAGGTACATGGTGATATTAAGACATTCATTGTTCTTGCTTGTTGGCTCCAATCTCCTTGGAGTTGCTTATAAAGTTGAATATTCTTCATCACAAGGCATTTTACATTATGATCTCATAAGAGAGTGCATTCTTTCCTAATTCATTGGCTAACAAGTAACAATTTATATTATGGTCTCCACTTTGACATTCCATAGTGGACCTATTCTCACAGAGCCATCGATGACACTAATGCATATTGGTTTCGTGAATGAATTATACATGTCAACTTCCTTTGACTTGAAACAATAGGTGGCTAAATTAATAGTGCTACCTCAATGCTTTGATGGAAGAAATTATTGTGAGCTCTTTTAATTCATGGTAGGGGCCAGAAGTTTTGATATCCAGTGAAGTGATTCAGGTCAGCGACACTTTTGAAATGCGATTTTGACATTATTGATGACTTTTGTTCTGGACCGCTAAACATAAGCCTAATTCATTAGCCGGATATTTATACCACATAGGAGTTATATACCGAACACCAATCAAAATGTCACTGTAGATAAAGTTTTTTACTCAAATATCATGGGAACAATGTTATTTCCCAATATGCCATGTGGGCAAGTTCGTTGGGTACTGTAGCGAATTCAGTTTGCTGATGTGTCACGTTTCTGGTGGACACCAAGTTTGCTACATGGTGTTTTTTTATGTATCGCAACCAAGTTCGCTACCCCAGGTAGCGAACTTGGTGTCCACCAGAAACGTCAGCAAACTGAGTTCGCTATAGTGCCCAACGAACTTGTTCACGTGGCATATTGGGAAATAACACTGTTCGCGTGGCATTTGAATAAAACACTTGGTGAATAGTGACATTTTGGTCACTGTTATGTCATATACTTACATCCCTGCATTTTTAGAATGAGATTTTTAGACTTTCATTGTAGATGATCTCAATCCCTTGCACAACACACTTCACACCTTATGCATCATATGAGTGTGTTTGCCTCGCACATAATGAGGCCCCTAAGGGCAAAATGGTTAGTCATTGAAGAGACAACTTTTACACATCATCTCTGGAGCTGACGAGCTGTTACTCAACCATGCTCAACACATTTTTCTTGACACACACACACATATCGATTCATAAATTACTGTTACATTGAGATTCATAAATTATTGTTACATTGAGATTCATAAATTATTGTTACATTGAGATACTACACACCATGTTGAGAGAAACACACACACACACATCGCTTCATAAATTACTGTTACATTGAGATACTACACATTGTGTTGAGAGAAACAAAACCAATTTCCATCACCTAAAAGAGTTCAACTTTTAATCGTTATATAATTTCTTCTTGAATGATTGTTTTTTTGTTAAGGTGAAGACAGAAAAAAATAAAAAAATAAAAGCCACAAGCAACTAAAAAGTGATGAATGAGTTGCATCAGTCATTGGTTACTTTAATGGTAAGACTTGTATATCATATAATGTGGGAATTTGCCTACAACTGGGAAAAGTTGAGCATACATTAGAAAGACTAATATCCTGTTGTGTATCAGGTATGTGTACTGATAAGTCTATGAAATGTGACTAAAACATATGGTTTCTGATATGAAAATATAAAAAATAATATTTTTTGTGTTAATACTATACTCCAATTACATTGAGCTGAAATATTGTTGAGTTAAATGGTAATGGGTTTTATCTTGATTTTCAGGCCCATATATTAAGACTTCCCAAAGCAAAGAAGAAGAAAAAGAAAGTGGGCTAGACTTTGCAATTCAATTCAGAAGAGCCCAGGTGAGCAACATAAAGAGAAAAATTGGAAGAGAGAAGATATGGGCAGCGTAAGACAAATTTGGGAAAAACACTTCTAAACCATCGATCCTAACCCCCTCACTGTTCGAACCATCCATCTCAATCCAACCACTCTGTCATTCCAAATCAACCTTCCATGGTGATTTTTGTGAGCCTTCCAACCACAAAAGCCCTCATTCTAGTGATTCATTCAACCATTCACTCATAAGTTTGATCCTAACTATTGTCTCTTAAAAAGAAAAAGAGCAAACACTGACCCTAATCGAATAGTGACCTAGAGTTTGTTACAATCGGGTAGTGGGATTTTTGTGGAATGCTTGGTGTGAGCATGGAGCGAGAAAAAAAACGTGCAAGGGATGCTCGTGTGGTTCGTGCGGAAGGAGCGCGTGTTAAAGTTGTTGGTGAAGAGGCCCAAGCCCATGTATGCGAAAGAAAGGAGATATAAAAGAGAAAGAATAGCTTATTTGAGGGGATCTTATACTGTAATCCATCTTCTCCATTTTTTCTTTAGTTTTATTTTGCGTTTCTGGTACTGTAATATATATTATTTTGTTTGGATTGGAAAATGTGAGTACAGTGCTGAGGCTATTTTTGTGAATAGTACTCGTGATGTAGTTTAAGCTTTCTGCATTTTGTTTCTTTGTATTTTTCATTTCATTTCTGTTTTTGCGGCTCAACCCTTATCGGTATGAGCTAAACCTTTGAAGGTTGGGTCTAGGTTACCCGAACCTCGGTGTTGAATGCTTACTAATTACTGTTGTTAAATTTTAACTCTTAGTTGTTTAATGACATGCTTGTTATTTAAACATTTTGCATTGAGGCCTGATGTTAGATGTAGTATTAGGAAGAAGTCATCGAGAGGTGACTAATTTTGGAAAATGCATTAAGCACATGGGCTTGAATGAGAGATCATTCAAGGGCTGTCACTTAGAGATGAGGGCAGCCACCATGTAACTTTGGACTTGAGATACAAGAGTCCTCACTATATTTAGCACAGAGATGTGTGAATGAAGGTTTTGGATAAAATGATTTTAAGAGATTAAAATCAACAAGAGTGATCCGTTAACTAGGAATTAAAATCAAGCAATCTGTAATTAGCATTTCGTTCAATGTTGTGGGAAAGGTAAACCGAAAGCCCAACCTATTTTTCTAAAAGATTTTCACCAACTCATTTCTTTCTTCTCTGATTTAGAATTTACTATCCTTTCTGTTCTACAGTTTTTTACAAAAAGATTTTTACATTAAACCTTAAACAAAACATTTCTTAAATTGATTTCCTATTATTTTTCATCCTTTAGTTCAAGCAATTAATTCAGAAAAGTCTAAAAAAATAGTAACGTAGTCATTGCTAGTTTAGAATAGTTTTGTCTTTATGTTATTTTTACTATTACTTTTTTTTAGAAATTCAATTTTAAGCAATTGAACTTTGTGCTTTTGAACTTTTTGCCAAAAAGTCCTTGTGGGAACAATAACTGGGACTTAAAGACCCTATATTATTTGTGGCTGCGTATACTTGCGCAATTCTTGCATAAACATTAGCATGGCCAACAAGTTTTTGGCACCGTTGCCGGGGATCGAAGGCGTACAGTAACAAATGGTTAATATTCTGTGTGATTGTTGTTTCTGAGTTAATTCTTTTTGCTGTTTTTATTTTCACATTATTAGTTTTATTTTAATTTTGTTTCTTCATTGTGTTAGTTTATATTGTTGTATTATCTTGAATAGTGGTAGCTTGAATTTTAGTTCTGTTAAGATTCTGAGTTTCTGCATATATTTTTTACATCTGTTTTGTCATTTAAATTATTACTTTATAGTTTTGTAGCAGTTAATTTTAATTTGTCTCTTATTTGTTCCGGTTAGTCTTTTATTTCTTTTTATTAGTTTCATTCCCTTAGTTTGTATTTTCTCTTGTTTTACAATTCTATTTGTTGGGACACTGCTCTGTTTTATATTTGTTGATATGCTTCCTTGTTTTTGAGTTAGTTGCTATTTCAATTTTTGAATTCTCTGTTCCGTTTGTTCTTTAATTTTTATAGAGAGTGCTGAATAGATCATCTTATTATATTAAGCTAGTTTGGGTTTAGTTTTTTTTTATTAGTTCAAAGGGTGCATGAGTGCATCTCCACACCCTTTTGTAGAAGCTTTTGATCCTGAATCAGAGAGGACTTTTAGGATTAGGAGGATAATCCAAAGAGAAAATAGGCATACTCCAAATCCTAATTTTGAAGAAATGGAAATGAGGAACAGCGTGAGAGGATAGGGAACCAACCAATGGATGACACTGATAGGTCCATAATGGACTTTATCATTCCAGTCTTGGATGAGCTTGATCTAAGCATTGTCCAACCTGTTATTTGAGTACCTTTCAAATTAGAGCCTGTTATGTTCATAAAGCTCCAAAATATGGGACAGTTTAATGGTTTACTTTTGGAGGATCCCCATAAGCACCTTAGGAATTTCTTTGAAGTTGTCAATACCTTTAGGAACCCAAATATGTTAGATGATGTGCTTAGATTAAAGCTTTTTCCTTTGGAAAATTTGGAAAACCTTTTTGTTGCAAACTGGTATTTTAAAAATTTAGATCAAGGTTTAGGAGTCTAATTATGCACAGGGAAGGGTGGAAACTTAATCCTACTGCACCCCTGACACATCCATTTAAAAACTGTTACCTTAAATAAATTGTGCGAATTATTAATAGCTTTTAAAAATACCTATTTTATCCCTTAGAATAAATATGATTATTTAAGAAAAATGAAGACTAAAATATTAAAATTTTATTTTAGCTTGACGAAAATAGTTTTGCTCTGACGTATCTTCCGGTGCAGTGAAGAATACAAAGCTACCTCGTCCTTTTTGTTTGCGTGCTGATTATTTTAATTTTGAATTTAGAAGTTTCAGATTACCAAGTTGTCACAATTAAAATAATCTGAAATGATAATTGCAGAATTAACAAGCTGTCTCAACTCAGCTATAATAAGTAGATTTTATTTTAGCTTGACGGAAAGAGTTCCACTCCGACATATCCTCCGGTGCAGTGAGGAATTCAAAGCTAGGTTATTCTTAAAAATATTTGTGTACTTGTTGCTTTTATTTTTTGAAAATAATTTTAAAGAAACTCATTTTAAAAGCTTTGGATTATCAAGTTGTCACAACTAAAATAACCCGAAAAATACTACGAGATTAATAAGTCATCATGGCTAAATTAATTCTTAAATAGGAAAAATAAATAAATTAATATAAAATAATAGTTTAAAACTATCTTGGGTCATCAAGCTGTCACAGTTGTAAGAACCCGCACCGCTAATTAAGGAGATTAATTAAATAAATGTGAAAATTAGGAAATAATTCCATAATTGACCCTAATAATTATTATGAGGTTCTAATAATTATAGTAAGTGTGTAATAATGTTGAAAGTCGCTTTTCGGGCGAAAAGCACAGATACTGGTTCTGCTACCCGATATAAATGCGTATCGAAAAAGTATCCAGGAAAATTATAATAAGTGCATGATAATTACTAAAATAATATGTAGGTCAAAATAATGAGATCCCGATATAAATGCGTAAAATAAAAATATGATAATTTTTAGAAAAAATGAGTAAAAAAGTATCCATATTAAGGCACATTGGAAAATTATAATAAGTTCATGATAATTACTAAAATAATATATAGGTCAAAATAATGAGATCTGATGCCAAAACTGATACTGGTTATGGAAAAGAAATTAACAATTCAGACAAATTATCATCTTTTAGAAATAATTAAATCCCAATCCCTTGGTGCTTTACCAGTTGGAAAAATAAAATAAAAATATGATAATTTTTAGAAAAATGAGTAGGTTAAGATTCCAAAGTTTGGGATTACAATATTTTGCGTAAATATTAATGCTAATACTGCGCGTTAAGTGACCTTGTGGCTATAAATATGCATATTAAGGCACATAACCCTAGAAAATAGAATTTTGAGCGAGTGGCTGCTGAGGGAGGGTCTCTTTGCTGACATGGTGTCTCCTCTTCTTGCCTTCACCATTTCTTGAGTTTGGATGCCATTTTCTTCACACTTTCTCTTTGTAAACACCTTGGGTGAGTGGGAAATACTTGAGTGAGTGTGTTGAAAGTTTCATTTCTAAGTTGGTGGGCTGTATTGAGTGCCTTTGGGTACTGACTTGGAGAGTTAGCTTTGATGAGCCATTGTTGTGGCATTTTGGAGCTTCAAGAAGCTTCCTTTGTGAGGAAAGGGCCAAGCTTTGGTAGCATTTTCGTGTCCCCTTACAAGCTAGAACTTAGGAGCTGTTGTGAGAGCTCCAAGAGCACATCTTGCTCTGTTTTGAGCTTTGGTAAGTTGTACCAACCTTGATCTTGTGTTTTATTCTTTAAAGAAGAAGTCTTGGCATGTTAATTGGTAAAATGAAGTAACCAACACCTAAGAGAACTTGTATATGCTTAAAAATGGACCCTTGGACGTATATAAGTGTTAAAAGTTGGACTGGATATTCACGAAATGCAGAAACCACATTCTGTCGTGAAATATTCGGATATTTGTCGAACAGATATCCGGATATTGGACATTCGGATATGGGGATCTGGATATCCGGATATTGTATATCCGGATATGATCAGTAAGATATCCGGATATTGAATATCCGGATATGCCCCGAGGAATACCCGGATATTCTGGGGTTTCGAAGAACAGTAGCTGCACTGTTCATACAGTTGGCTATTGGGGGTTTGTGGACTCTAGATTAAGGAAGTTGGACTTCTGTAATTAATGAACTAAGTCAGAATCATGTGATTAAGGACTTATGGTTTTGTTGGAAGCCTTAAGACGTAAAACGTAATGGAAAGATGTGGTCTTTAAGTTGTATGCTTGTGGTGCATATTTAATGATATATTATTGGTCCATAACAGATTGTGATACTGCTGTGTTTGGACTATGAGAGTGGTTGGACTCTTGGCTTGGATTGATTGCTTGCAAGGTAAGCTTTCGTGTCCTTGGTTTAGCCATGTTGTGGTTCCACCATGTCCCATGGGGATGTGGTTTATGCATGCTGTGTTACATGCTTTTGATGTTTTGGAAATGCTGTTCAGCTGTTATATGCAATGTGCTGTTATGATATGCATGTGAGTCCACCTATACGGTAAGCCTGAGTATGTGGTACATACAATAGGGTGAGGCTGTGGGTGAGGTGCAAGCGGTATTCATTGTACTTACTATGTGGGTAATAGACGTATTCCTGCATTTCTCTGGCCAGTAGAATAGTGATAACTCATATGGCATTGGATATCTGTTGCACTGCATACTTTGGAACTTATACTAGAAATTACTACTTTTAGAACTTATATTGCACATGTAAGTGAGCTTGGGGTGGAAGATCCTTGAGGACCCCTTGTCTTACTGAGATTTCTTGTTAGAGATCTCACCCCACGTTTGGAGACGCTTATTTCAGTTTCAGGGAACCCAGGGGTTGAGACTCCTAGTGGCAGGAGGCCAGAGTTGAGTTAGATACTGTTGTACATGCTGACATAACTGGATATTGGTTGCTGTTTATGTTTTCTGCTATTATTATGATATTTTCTGTTGAGACTGCTGTTGGGGCTATGTTGCCATATTTGGTGAGCATGGGGTTTGTCTATGCCACATAGACTTGATTATGTCTTGTTTAAGCTAAAGTTATATTAATGTATCATGATTTTGGTTCAGGCTATGTGTTGTAGTCTTGTGACTTAGATACTCACTTTATATTTATATATGAGGTATTTCAGTTAGCTTTCTTGCAATTTACATACATGCATTATTTTATGAAATTGATTAAGTAATCAACTTGGCTAAGGTTAATGACGTCATAATTGAATTAAAGAAAAAGTTATTCCGCATTTTAATTAAGCATGGCTTAATACGATAGTATGTTAACAAACCGGGTTAACACAGGCTGTTACAACAGCCAAAATGACACAAAAAACTATGAGATTAACAAGCCGTCACGATAAATTAATCCCTAATTAAGGTTCTAAACTACATAAGAAAAGTTCTAGTAAAACAAATAAAGAGCACAAAAACATACAAAAGTAATAAAAAATTATAAGAAAATTTCTAATAAAACAGATAAAGAGCATAAAAAAGGCATGCAAAAAAAATAGACAAATATAAATTAAATAAACAAAGAGCATAAAAAATAGACAATTACAAATTAATAAAGCAAATAAAGAGCATGAAAAAGCATACAAAAATAGACAATTATTAACTAAAGGTGCAGGTAAGCAGACTTATCTCAAAGACGACAAAACTTGGTGTACGAAGCCAAATTAAGGAGAACAGCCTCGAATCAACAAGCTTGATGCCCAAAAAAGTACTATGTGGTTAACAAGTCGTTGCGGCTAAATTAATCCTCGCATATAACTAGGTTAACAAGCAGTCACGGCTAAATTAATAAACCCCCTAATTCTACTCAAAAATGAAAATTTTAATATGACACTAGCTTGGTCTTAATCCCTAGCCGAAATATCTTTAAAAAATATTACTATGACACAAGCTTCAATATAAAGCCCAAGTGTCTTTTTTAACTATTGGAAGAGTCTTTTTTATGTTTTTATGTTTGGTTTTCTCCAAGTGTGTGTGAGAAGGAAGGGGAATAAGCTCTTTGTATAGAGGGAATGGAGGAGGAAGGAATGAGAAGTGGGCAACGTGAGACTTCTTAGGAAAGTTTTTTTTTTAATGCAGACAATTATTTTTCAACAACCATATCTCACACCAGAGGGCTTAGCTTGAAAATCAGCACGGTTATATTGAAGCATCATATGCTGACCAAATTTGAGGATGATCCATCGATTCAATTGAGAGAAATAGCTCTCGGAAAATTGCTACCTGAAACAGTGTGGTGGTCTCAAAAATGAACAACCCTCTTTCGACATTTATATCTCACACCAGAAAACTCAGTCCAGTCATCCATCCGGTCAGATTGTAGTATTGCATGAGAGGAACACGCTGAGCAAGTTTGAGGAAGATCCAATGATTCATTTAGGATAAACGACCCTCAACAAATCCCTTCTCGTTGTAGAAACGTCCAGGAGAACTATTCCGATTTTGAATTTTATGGGAATGATATAGACATCGAATCAAGAAATCCACCAGTCGATATGAAAGGCAATAAGTCAAGATCTTGCAATAAATTTTTTAGCTCAATCGAACGGTGGGTGAAAGAGATATCGCGGTTGGAACAGGTCCTACTCAAAGTTATTATTTTTTTCTAAAATGGTCCTCCTTCCCTTTTCCATCTATTTGATTGCTCTCTTCCTTTTTTCCTTATTGAAGGACAAAAATATGTATTCATAATATGTACTCTAAATTTGATTTTAAAAACTAAAAAATAGATATAATTTTAGAATTACTTTTAAAAAAATAGATATTATCAAACACGTTTTTTTTTAAAATAAAAATAAAAAAATTATTTTTGAAAATTGAATTCAAAGAGACCTTATATTTTCACAAAATCCTTTTTTTTCAATTGGGTTTGATTATTCATCTCACTCTGAGCCCTCTTATGGGAGAGGTCAAAATCCTTTCGAGAGAATTTTCTATTCATAGGTCAAATGATAAATCATAATAAGCAAATTGACATCATTAGGGGTGGTAAACGAGCCAGAGGCCTTTCAGGGGCCTTTGGCTCGGCTCGTAAAGGCCTGAACTCGTTTAATAAAAGCTCGTGTTGGAATCAGTCTTGGACTTGTATAAAAGCTCGCTTAATAAAAAGGCCTCAGGCTCTAATTCAGAAGCTCGACCTTAGAGCCTCCCAGGCTAGCCTAGTATATAAATATATATTTATATTTTTTATACCACTTGTAATAACTCTCTCTCTCATCAATTTATTTCACCCCATTTTATTGATTTAACATACTTTTTGAATGATTTTGTCCTATATTATGCTATTTGGATATATATTGAATTTATGTATATTTAAGGAATTACTAGTGTTGTTCTATATTATCCTTCACATAAACAAACTTCCAAAAACTCATTCGTTCCACTGTGCACTCCTTGTTTGTGTCAATTTATTTATTTATTTTATTTTATTTATTTTATTTTTGTTGGCACTTTTTTTATAATGGGCTAAGATAATATAACCTGTTATCTACCTTCTCCCACTTTAATTTTTTTATTTATTGTAGACTTTGTAAATTATTGCTAAAAATTGAAAGCTAAGGTTTCTATCTGGAAATTGATTTTTTGTGGAATTATGTTCTCTTATTTTTATTCTTTAACATGCTAACAGGCTAAGACAGGCTTCACAGAGGCTTTTATTTTTTGTAAATAAACCAGGCCATAGGCCAATATTATATTCGTAACAGGTAACAGGCTAAGGTCAGTCAGGACACATTTAAATACAGGCTTGACCCATTAACACCCCTAGATATCATATCTGAACCCAAAAGTTTAAGGCTACAGAGTTTTAAATATATTCCATTTATATGATACTCATTTATTTCTAAACAATGAGACTGCCACTTACCCTCAAATATCATTTCTAACAAATGCTAGTATTGTTATGTTCATCAGTTGATATACATGTAAAAACACTAGCAAAAAGCAGTATGCATAGACTGAACCATGCTCAATTTGCTCTTGTTTGTCAAAAGATTCTATATAGCATTCTAAATGTTCAATGTCTAGTAATAGAAAAAGATAGAATAATATCAAATTAACTTGATTCTATTACAGGCAAGAATTACAAACAATTTTCAATACCTCTTTGGGATTAATACATTTCATTCCACTTCGGGGTTATGGTGGATTATATACAGCTTTGACACAGTTTATCATGAACTCTCATGCATTTTTATTATTTGTTTATCTAAACAAAGAAAGTTGGCATCATTACCTTGAGGCAAAAAATTGCTTTCTTCGGAATGTAGCAAGTTGTTGCAATCATCTTTAAACTTGTTAGAGGGATATAATAGAAAAATCATTTACGAGTCTTCACTTTTAAGCTTAATCTTTGAGATGAGATGGTTGTTTTACATGGTCGGTGACCACAGGGTCACGAGTTCGATTCTTACAGCCCCCCACTTTCTAATGGAATTAAGTATAAGGTAGAATTAAAAAAATAGACATGTGTAATATCCAAGCTTCAAGCACAAAGCTCTCTTGTGAGAGGGGATGCGGTAGAGACATAAAATCATCAATATAAAGAACAACTTCAATCCAAAACCTTAATGTGTTGGGTGAGGCTACATTAATGATTTTATCACTCTATAACAAAACTTCTTCCTTTATTATAGAGGTTATTTGTTCTGGGCGCGCATTTTTTTAGGAATTTCCATCAGAATAACACTATCTTACTCGAATCCCTTTTATTTTATTTTACTTCTAAAATGTAAGTCAATAAATAATAGCCATTTGGTGCTTCATACCAATTTACATGAGCTTTACTTTATGTTAGGAAATATAGATTTGAACTTTGAATTTATCTGAAAGTTATGGATCAATTACATGGAACAAAAAGACTAGGACATAATTCTTGGGAATCTCATACAAGCTATTTGAGTAGTGATTTAATGTTAGGTACAAGACACTAACTATTACAACTTTCGGTAACTTTGTAAAATGCATATGAAGATGAGAATTGCATGCTGTTAGATATACACATTGTGATTCTTGTGGTGAACCCTAAACGTTTGTTGCTCGAGTGGCTTTTCTATTGCATAGAGAAGTACCAACATTCGGTAAATTTGATTGCTCTTGCTTTGCATGGACCTTGTAACAGCCCGTGTTAACCCGGTTTGTTAACACACTATCGTATTAAGCCACGCTTAATTAAAATGAGGAATAACTTTTTCTTTAATTCAATTATGACGTCATTAAACTTAACCAACTTGTTTACTTAATCAATTTCATAAAATACTGCCTGTATGTAAATTGCAAGACAACTAACTGGAATACCTCATATATAAATATAAGTGAGTATCTAAAGCCACAGGACTACAACACATAGCCTGGGTCCAAATCCTGATACTTTAATTACAACATCAAACTAAAAGACAATAGTCAAACCATGTGGCATGGACAAACCCCATGCTCACCAAATAAGGCAACAATGCCCACAAACAGTCTCAACATGATAACATAAAAAAAGCGGAAAACATAGCATAACAGCAGTCAATCCAGCAGAACAGCATATCATACTATCAACTCAGCTCGGGCCTCCTGCCACCTGAGCCCTCAACATTACCTGAACCTGAAATAAGCGTCCCCAAACGTGGGGTGAGATCTCTAATAAGAAATCTCAGTAAGACAAGGGGTCCTCAAGGAGTCTCCACCCCAAGCTCACTTACATGTGTAATATAAGTTCAAAAACAATATTACAATATAAGTTCCAAAATCATGCGATGCAGCAATTAATCATGCCATGTGTGCTTTCAAATCTACTGGCCAGAGAAATGTAGGAATACGTCTATGCCTACATGAGTACATGGATACTACCTGCACCTCACCCACAGCTTCTCCATCTTGTATGTACTACATACTCAGGATTGCCGTCTAGGTGGACACCACATGCATCTCATAAAAGCTCATTGCATATAAATAGCTCAACAGCATTTCCAAAATAATAAAGCATGTAACACAGCATGCATAAACCCATCCCCATGGGACATGGTGGAACATCAAAATGGCTAAACCGAGGACACGAAAGCTTACCTTGCAAGCTAGCTATCCAAGCCAAGAGTCCAACCACTCACAAGTCCACAAACAGCAGTATCACAATCTGATATGGACCAATAATACATTAATATTCATGCATCACAAGCATACAACTTAAAGACTACGCCTTTCCTTTACGTTTTACGTCTCAAGGCTTCCAACAAAGCCATAAGCCCTTAATCATATGATTCTGACTTAGTTCGTTAATTACAGAAGTTAAACTTCCTTAATCTTGGGTCCACAAACACACCATAGCTTACTGTTCACACAGCACGGCTACTGTTCTGTGAAAACCCAGGATATCCGGATATCAGAAGGGGCATATCCGGATATGCCATATCCGGATATCACACTGGACATATCCGGATATGTCATATCCGGATACCCAAATCCCATATCCGGATATCAATATCCGGATACTGATATCCGGATATCTGTTCGACAAATATCCAGATATCTCACGACAGAATGCAGTTTCTGCATTTCGTGAATATCCATCCCAAAGATCCAACTTTTAACACATGTACACGTTAAAGCATGCATCTTTAAGCATATTTAGGTTTACTTATGTGTTAGTTACATGTTAAACCCATTAATATACCAAGATACCACCTTTAAACCATAAAAACACATGATCAAGTTAAGGTGACTTACCCCAAAGCTTGGTCAGTAGTTCAAGGTGACTTTGGAGCTCTCAATACTGCACACAAGTCCAGCACACCCAAGGACACGAAAATGCCACACCAAAGGTTGGTTCTTGGCACCAAAGGAGGCTTCTTGAAACCTCTAATGGCATGAACAAAGGCTCCTAACCATGGAGACAACACCACAGCCCTCAAACACTCCCTCCACAGCAGCACCCTCAGAAAACAAGATCACAACCTCCTTACAATGCACTCACTCAAGTGTTTCCATGGTGAAAGAGGAAGGATTAAGGCTAAAGGTGACAACTTGGTGGTTTCTCCCAAGCAAAGTGGCCAAAGAAGAAGGAAGGAGGAAGGGAAGGCAACTGCAGCCTCCAAGTCACGTAGGAGTTTTAAAAATGCCTTGGGTTTTGTGCTAATGTCCCTATTTATAGGCACAAGGCCACACACGCGCAGTATTAGCCTTAATAGCAAATTAAAAGATCTTGATCTCAAACTTTGGATTCTAGACCTACGCATTTTTCTAAGATTTTTCATATTTTTATTTTATTTTTCGGAGCACCTTTCCGGTACGCGCTTTTCCATAGCCAGTATCAGTTCTGACATCAGATTACGTTATTTTGACTTGAAACTTGTTTTACAAGTCCTACATAATATTCTAGTAATTATCATGCATTCGTTATAATTTTCCGGGATACTTTTCCGGTACGCATTTATACCGAGTAGCAGAACCGGTATCTGCGCTTTTCTTCCGAAAAGCGACTTTCAGCATTTTTACTCACTCAATATAATTATTTAAGCCCAATATTAATTATTAGGGTCAATTATGGAATTATTTCCTAATTAACATAATTAATTTACTAATTACCTTAATTAGCGGTGCGGGTTCTTACAGACCTCATAGCCCAAAGCGATGATAGACTCATTTAAGTGGTCATTTTCCCCTTCTTAAAGTGAGAATCTTACAAACACATATTAGAGGATCTATCACTCTCAATATGATGGGCCATTATTGGTTTATAGACGCAAAATAATACAGAAGAATCAGGCCTAACAACAGCAACTCAGTAGAATAAGAGCAGATCAGGCCCAACAGCAGCAAACCAATGGAATAAGAGCATACCAAAATTTAGGGGAATTAGGGGAGCAGACAAAAAAAAAGTTTGTTAGTAAAGTTGCCTCGCGGAATGCGCTAAATGGAGAAGAGAAAATTGGAGGAAATGTGGCTGAAGTGTCGAGAAGTCAGTTATAAGTGGTATAACACCTCAAATATTTAAATGTTTATTTTTATATTATATTGTGAAATGAAAGTTGGTGGATTAGTGAAAATCCAAGGTTTATGGCCAAAAGGGGCCAAAAGGGCAAAATGGTAATTTGCCAACCGTGTGATATGAGGCAAAAATACTGAGTTAGAGATTTCAAATGACAAAAGTAATGCTGGAAATGGAATCAGGGCGGAAAATCGAGTGAATAGGCAAATTTGGGAAAAATTGATGAATAGTGAATTTTTAAGTGTTAAAATACTGTGATGTGAGTGTACCGATGGGTGTGAAATTTTTATCAATATTTTGGAGAAATAAAAATATGTCATGAACTGGAAAAATATTTAGATTAAGGATTTGTGATCGGAATTTTTATCGGAGTAAAAGTTAGATCGCGTGTGGGACCCGTGTGACCGAAGTCACTTGGCCCCACCTCTTTTTCTTTCTTTCTTTCCTTCCTTTCTTCTCCACTTCTCGCGCACACACAGTGAGGAAAGAACCAAAACACCATTCTTGCACCATTTCTTCCCATTTCATCATTTCTCCACCGAATCGCTTGATTTTGGTGTTGAAATCTATCGTAAACAACCTTCCAAAGCCATTGGTAGCACTTAGAAGCCTTGAATCCACCTCCTTGGCCGCGTTTTGAGCAAACTCATATTTGACCCATTAGAGTTTTTGGAGATTTCTTGGAGTTTTGATCTTCAAATGGTTTA